>CM076611.1:38859477-39137789 GCA_038502775.1 Hippodamia convergens | reverse complement strand
TAGCAGCAGCATCAGCAGCGCCGTTGTAGATGAAAGAGAGATGTGGAGGGGGTTCCTCTTCGCCTCGCGCCTCCAACTTCAACAATTTCTTCGTATATTTCCAAGAGTGGGCTGGCAGGTCGGCTCTTCTGACGAGATCATCGGATAGGTCGAAAAGACATGGCCGAGATGTGAGTGTGTATGTGTGATCGGTCGATGAATTAAAAAATTTGTTCTTAAAGTCTAATTTGAGTTTCAGTGTTCCATGAACCATTTAGTGTTACATACATATCGTGACTTCTGCGCAGAAGTTTGTTCGGAAAATCGAGATATCTGCCGAGGGATATTCAGACTTTACATTTTAACGTTTCATTCCTGCTGTTTCGTTTTTGAAATTTTTACCTAACTTGTTGCCTGACCTCTACTTGCTTTCGTTGGTTTAACTATAACATTGATATGTTCGATAATAAAGGAATAACTTTGATAGATCCATTTTCTGAAACAAACCCCCTGGCGTTCTTTTTCTACATCACAGAATATTTTGTAAGCACTCGAAACGCATTTTTAGGATCCCTTGCTGTCCGATTGGTTTTTGTTTTAAAAATAATATTTTTTATTAATCTAAATCAAAAATATATTGATGTAAATATAACTTAGAAATTTATGATGTAATATTTCTTTCATTTCGGAAATTGACGAAGGGATTTCTTGAGAATGAGCCATGTAAAAAATTATCTTGCTGATATGACTTCCTGCTTTCAAACGATATCTTGGTGCCTAAAATAAGCAATTTTCATAGGATTTAAATATATAGGACAAGGAATAAAAAGTTCGTTTTTTCAAGGCGAAAATCTATTTTCAATCGAATATCAAATAATTGTAAAGTGAAGATTACTATTCTCAATTTGGAAGAAGGAAGTGATTCGAAAAATTCAGTCCATTTTTTTGTAAAGAATGACATCTTAGCTTTTTATATATACTCTGTTCATAAAGTTTTATACGATGCTCCCAACTATCCTCAGTTTGTTGTGTTCTTCTGTTGAGCTTCGTTAGAAACTTGAATTTTAGCATTTTAGGTTAAATAATGAAATTTCGAAATTTCACAAGTAGTTATGTAAATCATCTTTAGTTTTAGATCTTTTATCAAACAAGTGCATTATTTTTTGAATGATAACAGTATGATTAAGTGCACTGCGACATTTTCTATCTGAATCCTCATAAAAGCCTTGTTACGACACCATTATTTCCATTCAGAATATTAATAAACTAGTTTCATATTCATGTAACAGTCTCTTTTTTTTTTTTCTTTCATTATCCAACGATAGAAAATGTCGCAACTCGTATGAATGTGAGAGTAGCCCATATTTTCTGTTGAGGAACACTAGAAGAGATAAACTTATTATTATATTGATTGGTAATATATGAGATATATAATGAGACTTGTGTTTTAAAAATGTTGTAAGCCAGTGTGAAATTGGTTTCAAAAGTGAACTTCTAAATAAAATGGAACAATTTTCAGGTGAAGTGCAGTTAAGTTTTCCTTTCGTAAATGTAGAATAAATTTAGTGATAATTGTCGATGATTTCAGTGATAACTTTCAAACTGCTTCAAGTGAAAGTGCATACTTTTGTTCAGTTACTGTTTCTATAATTATCAACACTGGAAAATCCTGTTTTCAAACCTCAGTACCCATTCTTGTTTCAACTCGAGTTCATCGATATATATTATAAACAATTCTTCACAAATTTATCTGATTTCAAACATTCCGAAGATATTGAAGAAAACAGTTATGGTGTGCTATTTGCTAAGTATATTTTTTATATAAATCATTATTAATCTCGAAATGTAGAAAATGGTTCACCTGCGCTGACGAGTTAAAGCCGAAGTGAACGGTACGAACAAAGGCATGCATTTTCTTCAGGTACACAATAGATCAGCATGTCAAAGAATGTAGGGCTAATGGACTTCCACATTTTGAAAATAAATATCTTTAAAGTGAACGACTTTGCAGTGATCCCTGTCGTATTATTTGCAGGGCTAGAATTTTTATTACCTTTGGCAGAGTAGTAAAAAAGATTTTACCAAAAAAGGTAGTTACGTTTATCATTTTTTCCTATTCAAACAAGGAAAAAGATGAAGCTATTTTAAACTTTCATAATGAGCTATGCCATTAAAATTTTATGACTGGTAAAATGAGTGTACTTGTATTTTGTATTACTTGAGTTTATCCAAAAATTTCAGCTAAAGATTGTTGTTTTTGTCACCGAGAGAGAGAGAACTGATCGAAAGATTTTAACCAACTGGGAAAATAGGAAAAAATTGAATGCCCTCTGTACTATATGTTAGATTCTTTCAAGAAATATAAGAAGAACTTATTGAGTGGTCATTGCTCCTATTCTTATGGCAAATTTCTGAAATGAAAAAAAAAATTGGATCTTCAGTTTGTATGGAAAAGTGATTACTGGAATGCTTCTGGTAGCCAATTTAATATTTGGCCATCATCATCCAATGGAAACAACTGCCTGCAATCACAGATTCTGCTGAAATATAGAAGATTCGAATTTGATTGAATATTCGGTGTCTAAAATATGATGCAAGTTCTTCTATTTTTTTTTTTTTTTTTTATTATAATTGTGGATTAAATGAAGAATAAGTAGTGATATTTCTGCAGTTTCACGGAGTAGAGTTACGAAATCAAAATAGCATGTAAGTTTGCAAAAATTATAATTGAACTTATTGTGTATTTAAACAATAGTTTAAGTAATGAATATTATCACAGCATTTACAAATAACTTACATTACCGGTATAACCTAGACACTATCTGAATGATCTCTGAAATCTTTCTCCTGTTTATCACCTTAATCTATTAACATTATCAAGCTCGATCCAAAAAAGGTCTACCTAACCTTCAAATAGCATCTCCCCCTGTTCTCATGCCTATGGCAGCCCTCGTTCCAACAGGATTCCCACCGATATCCAACTGAATCTGAACCAAACTCCTGCCCTTCACTTCCACAACGAAAAAATACACATAAAGCGCCCCCATAAACAAAAACAACGAGGCAATGAAGAACAACAACCAGCTTTCGAAGTTCGTATGCCACAACCCGTGGAATTTAATGATGAAGAATACCAAGAACCAAAACACCGAATTCACAATGGTCAGAGCAGTCTGGTACACTTGGAAAGGAAGGTACATGTAAACCAAAATGCCGGTGTAATGGTTTAACCCATCTCGAAACCGAAGATCACGAAGAAGCAGCAAGCGAAGCTGCCAACGGAGGTAATCCGTGGATTCGCAGATTTTAAAGCTGAGGATCAAGAGTATAGAGGCTAAAACCATCTGGCTTGTCGCTACAATGGTGCAACTCAAGATGAGAGGTAACCTAACTGGGAGTTTGAGTTTCAAGTGTGCTAAAGACCAAAAGAGTCTGGAAAAAAGGAGGACGCACCCTAAGATTATAACATCTGCCTTTTCGCTAATAAGAGGCACTACCGACCAAATAATAGTGCCGTAGAAGAGAAACAAATGGTATCCGGATCCCACTTGAAGAATTATAATCCCGATGATGATAATCATCCCTTTCTTTACAACACTCGAGTTCAACATGTATTTATCTTCTACGTTCATTCTCCTGTATTCGTAGTCTCTTCTAATTCTTCGCATACTATCTGAGATATTCTTTCTTCCGATGTACCAACTCAAGGAGTTTTCAGCGTGTTTCTCCCCGAACTTATACATGTGAACGGGGCTTTCAGGCATAATGAAGAGCATGATAAAAGTAGGGACTGTTATTGCAATGCATGCCAAGCCTCCGTTCCTCGACTCTGCGAATATCCCTGTGAGTTGCACGAGGAACACCCCCATGAGCATGAATAAATGCGGTGCGATTCGCATGTATTTCAAGAGTTCCACGTGGATGGTATCGCTCATCAGCATCTGTCCGCACACTACGTAGCCTATGCCGAAGAAGCCTAGGAAGAACCTACCGGCTTGCACGAAACCTTTGTTGGTTATGAAGAAGAGGTTAAACATAGGGTTAGGTAGATGAGGGTTTGTATTAGTAGGGTTTTTCTGGGGCCGTTTTTGTAACCCATCACTGTCCAGACTCCGAAACCCATGCATGCTCCTAAAGGTACCATCGCTGTCATCCAGGTGTAGAAATTTGCGAAATCTTCCTTTTTTCCTCTGTGGAACATCATGGGGGAAGCCCAACCTAGGCATGTTTCCGAAGCTCAGATGCCCCATTGATACTAAAAGTAATCAACAACGTCTTAATCCTTCCTCTTTGTTTTTCAAAGTACTTACCAACAAGACATGAGTAAACTTGTGTAGTCTTTCTCCCAGTATCTGTTCTGCTGATCAAACGTTTCTCTAATTCCTCTTCGGTTATAGAGTAGGGATTGGGTCTATTTTGATCATCATCAGAATGTTCACCTCTGGATGAATTGCCGTAGGTATTTTCTAACCTAACTGATTTTTCCTTGGGGTTTCTGGATCTTTGATCCAATGGTTGATCGTCATCTTTGGACATTTTTGTGTCCTACCAAATATTCAGGTTGTTTCAGTAGTTCACTTATCATTGTTTTGTCATAGTGAAAGTTCCTGGTTTTTGAAAAATTTGATTAATACATGAGACATAAAAATCAACCATCTGTACACAGAATAGAGATATTTCAATTCAGACTAGAATTCAATCCTTTAAATCAAATTTGATTTTGGTATCTACAATCATTTGCGTGTTATGGAATACTTTGAGTGATTACAAAACTGATATCTCAACAATAATAATAAATATGCGTATGAAACAATTATTGCCGTACGGAGTAAGCAATAATTATGTTACGACTAACCACGTAATAAATAATTCATGAAAGATTTCAATCGGCGAAAAGTGGTTTGATCAAGTGATGATTGACTGTCTTACATAGGAATTCTAAAAGTAATTATTGTTTTCTACATTAAATGTTTAAGTTCTGTGCCATTTCTGATGCAGATGCATTTTTTATGAGCGAGGGTGAATTTTGTTTTGTTATAATTTGAATTTTAACAATTTTTCGTTTTGTTACAAATTCAAAATTTTCGAACTCTTTGCTTAAAATCTTTGAATCACAGCAACATAACCTAGAAAATAATGATTTCGAGTGTCAATTTATTTGATAAACAAACACTCCAAATCATGTCTAATCAATAAAAAATTTAGTAAATTTATTTCTGTTTAAAACTATCTTGGCAAATCATTGTATATTTATTGAAATTCATATGAGCTGGTGAGCATTCTTTGGTCATTGGTTGAAATAGAGGATCTGATTTGAATATTCTCACTTATCGTAATTGAAATTAATACCAAGGTTATCGCAACATTTATGTATTCTAGGAGATAATTATCTAAAGCCAGAAGTATTCTTTCAAAGAGCAGCGTTAAAGCAGTGAACATGGAATCTCTGCATCACCTTTTATTACCATATAAAGAGCAAGTTGGGCAACTGGCTGGTATATTAACAATTGCTCAGTTTTTCTCTGGAATATTCATATGCAGAGATATCTACAAGCAGAAAAGTACAAAAGGGATAAGTTCTATTCCATTCGTTGGCGGTATAACAATGTGATGATCCAATATACCCACCAGAATTGAAATCTAATAATTTTGAATTTCAGTGGAGTATTAAATTTGAAATATGGATTTTTGTTACAAGACGAGGTGATGAACGTTGTCAACACTGCAGCTATAATACTGAATTTACTGTATCTTGCCTTTTATTTCTTGTATTCTGAGGATACTTGGGGTGAAATTTACAAACCAGGAATGTACGGCTCTCTTTTGTTTCGGTTTGTTTGGGATATACAGAAGTGGAGTCCCCGATGTGTTAGAATTCAGGTATGGCTTATTAGTGACTGTACTGATGCTGCTATTGATGGGGAGCCCTTTGAAAGATATTGTGAGTTGAACATTTTCGAATTAAGAAAAAATTGTTGCATGTATTATTTTCAAGGGGACCATTATATCTTCGAAAGATGCTTCTTCGATACCTTTTCCATTAACCTTTATGGCAACCATAGTTACATTCTTGTGGTTACTGTATGGTATCATTCTGGATAACACTTTCATGGTGTGAGTTTATTATTTTCAAACAATATCATTTTTTTTTAAGTGTTTGTTACATACCTAATCAATTTTTTCAGGTTCAGAATGCTCTTGGATTTTTGCTATGTTTTGTCCAGTTGATTTTAATATTCCTGTATACACCATCTTCCGAAGAAAAAAAGAAGAAGAAGAAAAATTAATGTGTGCCAAGGTAGCTGCTCAATTTACAAATTTTAGCGAATTGATATACAAACTTTTTTTATGACTTGTTGAATATTTTAACGAATGTATCTTCTTTCCTTCTTGATTCCATTCCATTGAAAGCATTTAGTTTCTGTAAAGTATTTATGTAATTTATCTACAGCATTCATATGGATGTTTCTATGATAATATTGTTTTTGTTAGAAAGATCGAATTATTTTTTTATTATATTAAAATTTATAGCGAATATTTTCCTGAATAAAAAAATTAATGTTTTCAAAATCTGCGTATGCTCACGGAGAATTTTCTGTGGTCTCGAAACCACTGTGAAAGTTCAAGAGGAAACCACAGACATGTTTAATTATGACCAGAGAGTTGTCTGCACGATTCCAACCGAAACCACAGATTTTTCGGTTTTTTCTTTCTTGCTTTGGACTTGGCAAAAACATGACAACGATGAGAAAAATTTCAGATTGACAACGTTTAAAATGTTTCATAAAAAAGTCAGAGTGAAAATGTAGAAAAATTTACGTCGGTTCTCGCAAAATGGAAACTTTACATAATCAGTTACTGCCTCATAAAGAGCTAGTGGGAGGTATTGCTAGCGTTGTTACAATAGCCCAATTTTTTTCTGGGGTTGTTATGTGCTGGGACATCCATAAACGGAAAACAACAAAAGGTGTAAGCGCAGTTCTTTCGTAGGTGCTGTATTTATGTGAGTACCTCAGAATTAAATAAAGAAAACATTGATTGATAAACGAGTTTTAGCGGGATTCTCGTTTTTAAATACGGTCTACTTCTTCAAGATGACCCTATGCTTCGTGTGAACACGGCATCAGTAACTTTAAACGTTTGCTATGCTGTTTTCCTGTATTACTGTGAAAATTCTTGGGAAGAAGTATACAAACCTGCCTCATTCGGAATTTTACTTGTCGCAGTAGTTCTTGGATATGCGGAGATAGAAGCGCGTCTGATAAACTGGAGCATAGATATGGTCTTCTGGTGACCATTCTTCAATTGCTACTCTTGGCTAGTCCTTTGAGAGATATGGTAACTTTTCCTATGAAATTATGAATTTTACAGTTCCGCGAAAGTTTCTTTTTCTTATAGGCCAATATAATAGCCACAAAAGATGCCTCCTCAATACCTTTTCCTTTAGTATTCATGGCAGCCATTGTATCATTCCTTTGGTTTATATACGCTATAATTTTGAACAACATCTTCATGTTGGTAAGCACGATAGCAATTTTCTCTATGTTACCCTCTCAAATTGAATGTGATAATTTTTTAGGTGCAAAATGCCATTGGACTTGTACTTTGTATTGTTCAGCTAACTTTGGTATTCATGTATGGATCACATTTAGAATGAAGAAATAGACATCCAAATCTATAAATACCAAATTATACCAGTATACGATCTGCATCTTCAGATAATGTCCATTAAAATGTCAAATTCAAATATTTTCAATGTTTTCTTTGTACCTAAGGGATAGTCTAATAGAAACTAGGTCTGTTTTGGCAGATTTTGAATGCAAATCCTTTGATGAAGGGCCAGATAAATTATCCTACCCGATGCTGATTTTCTTTCATATCTTTTCATCAGATTTTCTTGCCAAAATGATCGATCTGACTACTCACATCTATGGTTGTGTGATGGCTAGATGGTCCTAGCTGCAAAGCCCATCTACAAGAAGACGAATCTATGGTTATATTTGACATTTCAGTAAGCTGCGCACTTCCTCTATGTTCGAATTTGGTTCAACAAGTGGGTTTGTTCGAGTTTTTTAGTTATTTTTTTTAATATCCTTTGAAATAATAAAATCAAAAACTGAAAAATATTCCTCAAAATGTCGACCTTCTCATTGAAGCGGTCTAACAAAAAATCCTAAGGTATGTAATGAGTACACGAAAAAAATACACTGGGTTAATGACTCACAGGAGCCTATATATGGTGTACGTTTATTTTTTAGGGAATGGATCATCAAAAGTACGTAACTCGAATCACAAAAACATTTTATTATGGAAGATTGCCAAAAACGGAGCGACTCAGCTTTCCTGTCACTGGTAAAAGTCTTGTTCAATATGTTGTGTGCAGCTAAAATTTGACCTGTTTTTCAGAGCTTGCTGCAGAGTTGTTTTCTGAAGCGCAACGTGGAAAATCTTTGAACAGACTACATTTAGATACTGCTTCTGAAATATCTTAGAAATGCTTGCGTGTCACCCTGCTCTCTGATCCTCGCTATTCTTTATTTGGAGAAATTGAAAATATGTAATCCAGAATATTTGGAACGAATTTCTCCTTCTGATCTCTTTCTGGTCTCATTGGTGAGTCTCGGTTAAAATCCATGATAACTGTCATTGATTTTATGGTTCTAGATGGTTTCAAGCAAATATCTCTTTGATGATGGAGAAAATGACGAAGTTTTTATTGATGAATGGGCTGTTTCAGGAGGTATATCTGTGAGCGAACTTGCTCAGTTAGAAAGGGATTTTCTCAATGCATTGGTAAGTTGGCACGAAAAAAAGAATCATATTTGTTGTTTCTCCTCCGATTCTAGGGATGGGAAATTTTCGTGAAAGATATAACCTTTTGGAAGAAACTGAATCAGATCGAAACCCACCTGGCCGAAAGGGAAGGTAAACAAAGAGGATTTTTTACTTACACCGAACTTATGAATTTGGCAAAGATTATTGAACTTCAAGCGTTAATCCAGTGTATCGTCGCAATGATGGCGATTTTAGCTGTGACTTACACCTTAGGAGTTTTGTCAGTCGCTGGGTCTTTCCACGCTGTCAAATACATCAATGGAAATCACTCGACAAGGTTCAAACTGCGTCTCATATTTCCGATTTGAACGAAAGTAATCGAGGCTGTGAAAATGACACGAATGAGAATTTATTAGATTACGAATCTAGAAATGTAGAACCCGCTCATATATTAAGGACGTCTTGTTGTTTTGCTTCCATCAATACTTTCATGATCCCCTTTTGTCAAAGCAACTGCTCTTGCCAAAACGAAATAATATCGGATGAAGCCCAACATAAACCTTGGGAATGGTGGAACATTCCCTCAATGAAATGGCTCACTGAGAATTCGCAAGAAATGTTCGATATGGCAGATATGAACTATCTCTATAAGTATTTCATGGGGTATTTGGAACTATGTTCATAGCTTCCAACGATTTGGAAGTGGGTAATCATGTCAATATGAAAAAAATCAACTAAAACGAGGATTCAGGATCAGCTGGAAAGTTCTTGGCACAAGGAATGGATCGACAGTTTGAAAACGAATTTTCTTATTGAACCTTGTGAACCATGAATTGTGAATTAACTTTTGTATTGTATCCAGTGATAATATGAATTGAAATCGCTAACTAAATTCAATTAGACTGAGAAAGTAACAAAATAAACTTTTGTTAATTCAGAGCATTTGGGTATTCTTTGTTTATATTTTTAATAACTTTGATTCTTTCCCTTTTCGAAGTAATAAGTTTGTTCAAATTCAACTTTTATTGGTTCATACATCTACTTACAATAATGATAACATTTTCCTTAATGTTCTTTTAATTTTTTTTCTAATATGGCTGGATTCATTAAGTTCGATTGGAAACAGGGCTTCACCAACAAAATCATATATCTGACTTTCATAATATTCTGCTTTAAAATTTCATTCATTTATTGCAATTTGCAATCTATTACAAACGTTTTATTAAGGGTGGCTTGATAACAACATTCTGAACTAAAAACATTGCCCTCACACTACAATTTTTTCTTTAAGGAACTTAGATATTCATAATCACAACACTTTAATTAAATGACATCAATGGTTACATTCACAAAATTTTTAAAGGAAGCATATTTATTGCTAATATTCAACCCCACTTGATCAAATTTAATTTAGAATAGAACTAAAGATGACATAAATTAAAAAAAAAAAAATTTACTAACATTCAGCTTAATCTGATCATGCTAGATTGAGAAGAGTATCACATTCATTGAACAAGGCAGAAGAAGGTATCACAAGACTATTATTTCTCTAGAAACTCTACATTCTCTTTCTAGCAGATTTTTCAACAAGGTGAGAAAACAATGGTAAACGTTTTTTTTTTTGGTCTTTTTTTATATCTAACTATGACTAAAGTTTTTTAAACAAATTTATAGAAGAAATTCGGATATATGTAACAAAGTTTAAAACATTGATTAGAGAAGTAGATATACTAACATAGTGGTCTACCACATTTTCGAAATCTGATTCATTATCACGTAGGAGTTGAAAAAAAACTTCAAGATTAAACTAATAATTGCACATCAATTCAATAAAATATGTCAAAACAAAACTCAAGTGATGATAAACATGACAGACTGAATTATTGCATATTGTGAAAACGAAGAAAAGTTGAGTATAAAACGAACGAATAAATTAAAAGAATAAATATAATACAATTTGAAATAAAAATTGTTCTAAGATAAAATCTGGCCTTAAAAATATCGACTAGTAAAACATCGATATCTCACTAGATAAAAAAAGAATATGAAATAACACTCTGATTTTGCTTCAGTTGGTCATTTCATGACTCTTCTAAGTGTTTATCTTGAGTAGAAGAATCAGTGCTTTGATTCTTCTTCTTCCTCCTTTTTGGACCTCCTGAACAAGAGAGGGAGCATTCCAAGCAGACATCCTAAAGTTACACCAGAACTCTCCCAAGATTGGCAGAGTTTCTGGAGCAAGACATGTCCATTTGAATGGGGGACAGCTTAGGGGGCGAAAATCCGATTCTATTGGCCAAACGTTCAACGTAAAAGGCAGAACCTATTCCTAGAATATCAGATAGCGTGTTTCCCAGAGCTGCCGCAGC
Organism: Hippodamia convergens; assembly: GCA_038502775.1. NCBI lineage: Eukaryota > Metazoa > Arthropoda > Insecta > Coleoptera > Coccinellidae > Hippodamia > Hippodamia convergens. Next base: position 39,126,666 of record CM076611.1, on the reverse strand, counting down.
CATGGTTGTTATACATAAATAGGAACCCAAGTACATGTCGATATAATCCCCCTGAAATTTTTTTTTCATATACCTGATGAAAATATGGAATATTTGTACTTACAGCAATCAACATGAAGAAATTATCTAGAAAGCCGAAGCCTACGAAAGGAATTGAATTTGCGATTGCAACTGTAATAATAAATTTGAAGCATTAATGAGAGGAAAATTAAAAAATATCCTCAGTACTTACTATCTATTAAATTTTTGTTAGTCGGTCTTGGAACCGCAGCAGCTGTGGAAAAATATTGTTTTCATGAATTGTTCGATGCATTTTTTCGAAAATGTCATGCAAATGAAATGGAAATAGTAGTGAAGCATTATAGGATACCAAGAATAATAGGGGCAGTAAAAGACACTCATGAGTACACAAAGTGCATTGATTACCATTAAACAATAATTTCTCAGAATATGGTTTGAAAAATAACTCATACTTCTGGCTTTTTCCATAAATAAAGAGAGGAGAAAGATTTAGCAGTCTATTGAACCATATTCTTAGATAATGAATGACTACACACATCTGAAAATTTAGGTGCTTTTCATTAGTGAAACACATAAAACATTCTCTCAGAGTATCGCACACATCTGCAGAAAATAAATTAGATGCTTCAAACTTAGTTGGAAATTTAGAGAAAGAAAACAAAAATGGTAGATTTTTGTATTAATAAACCTTCATACCTCAATTTCTACTCGTATTTGAAACCTACAATGATGTTAAATGTCAGTGAATGAAGAAAATGTGAATGTAAGACCAAAAAATCCCCCAAATTATAAATAAACTGCATACCGCATTTTTTTTCGAGCCAGTCTTCCGGGACTCGACAATAAGTCCCTGTTGGATCGACATCACCTAAAGTTGGTAATTTACTAGGCCTCCCAAACTTGCTTCTCCATCTTGATGCAGCTAACTGTCCTTGAAATTTAAATTTTCATGGATTTCAACTCTGTTTACAGTCCAGTCATCCAGCAGCTGCGTATTTCATCGAACAAAATACGATTGGGTCATGTTTATGAATAGAGGCATTCATAACGAAAGAACACAGTGAATTTTTCACCTCTTACCATATTATTAATACAAATTCATTTAAGGTTGAGGTACAAAAATCTAAACTGAGGAATAGGTAGTGCAAGAAGTCCACACTTATAAAGCTGAATAGCTGCCATTAAATAGTAACATTTAAAATTTCATACCTTCGTATTCCTCCTTCACTAACTTAGACTTATATTCTTGTAGCGCATTCAACAACATTTGCCTTTCTTCTTGGTTCAATCGGAGCACCAATTCTTGCGCCTGTAATTTCGATAAACCCTGAGTTGTACAGGTAGTTTTCTGCTCTCCCCGCGCTTCCACAGCATATCGAACTACCACTGATGTTCCTTTTGCGGATGAGATATTTTTCATTCACGAGCAATAAAGGAAATATTGGTTTATTTATGTACTGAATTTGTCTACTTCCAACTAGGTTAGAAAAATATAAACATTTGTTCAACACCTTATTGGCCATTTTTATATTTACAAGGGAGTGATATGTAAGGACGACGATTCACGATTCTTAATAAAGTTAAATTTGCATCTCTCAATGTTTTAAATAAATAGAAAACCAAAAATACATTGTATTTCGATTTGCAACTTGATACTCGAATCGAACATTTCCTCAGTGACGTCAACGTGACCTTGAGGATGTTCGATTCAACATAGAAAACCGCACAGCGAGAATTTCTATGGATTATAAGGCAATTTTTTGCGACGCTCTTGAACCACGCAAACGGCATTCGTAATCGAATTTTGTATTCCTTCAAATGATCTCATTTAAATTAAAAGAGTTATAGTATATCTAAATAGTAAAATTTATTTGCATTTCAAATTATCAAAAAAAATAACATCACAAAAACACAAGATCTAAATCTGAAAATAATAGTGTATATAGGTTTCCCCTAGAACGTATAATCCGAAGGGCACAGCATTTAAACCAAGGATTTCTTCATCTGGAAGCTTAAAAACCTCGTGTTCAGCATTTTTCACCTCAGTACCTGTTTTGCGATTTATCAATCTACCTGATTCGATGGTTGTGTTTTGGCGATAAAGGAAAATGTACGAATTCATATCACAAAGCACTGCATATTCAAGGTTCGAAGGACTGCACAGGAATTTTCTATTTTCTGTTGTTGCCTGAAAATGAAATATGTATAATAGATATTTTTTAGGAAGGACTAGAACTTCTCACTTGAAATATGACCTAATGCTAGAAGAGTTGCCGTGTGTTTCAATTCAAATTCGTTGTTTTCAAAACGGGGTTCCCAAACAATTATATCCACATCGTAACGTACTCCAAACCTGGGAGGATGTGTATTGTTAGCTTCCATAGTTAAGAGAATAGGACCCGTGCCTAAACTACACCTATGAGTTACTTTGTGAGTCTTCGCACAAAGTCTTTCAAAAATTGTGTGTTCACTGTTTGCATAATCGCATTCCTCAACTGATTCTTTGCTGAATCTTAGAACTGTCTCGTGACTCACCTCGATAGAACAAAATCACATTAACAATATAGGTTAGGTTAGGTAAAAGATTTATTCATGTTGTGGAACTGAAGTTTATGAGATTTTTGTTTCGATTCATGTTTATCTCTTTAATAGCAATGATCTAAGTTTGAACTCAATACTCACTGTTTTATCACCTTTTTTCTTGCGAACTGTTCTTTCATAAAGTCCCCCAACATACTGTTTTTTTCGTATCATAATCTCTGAGCAGGCTGGGACCATTCATCTTCTCCGTCAGTTTTGGCCAAAGTGACTTCTAGTAAATTTTTCGAAACAGAAATAGTTGTTAGGTGAGTGTGTACAGTTGAATATAAGGCACCATCCAGAAGTCTGAAAAAACAAAGTATTACTGTAGGACATTTCACAGATGTTCACAAGAAGGCAACAAACTTGAAATCCAAATGTTGATAACACGGGAACAGTTAATTTATCAACAGATGTACTTTAATAGGTAAAAAAAAATTATGAGCATGAGATTCTTGATTCAGTTACCTTGAGTTTTTATATTCCACCGTGATATGGGAACTTAGGCAATTTACTTTAACATCTTCCTTTTGAATTTCATTAGGCATTATAAAATGTATTGCTACGAAATTTGAATCTTGACTCCATTTGAAATTGAGCTTTGAAATTTGTTCCCTTTGTTCATCACTTGTCTCCATTATAATGTTTTCAGAATCAAAAACAAACTTACAACTAATTGTACTGGCAACATAAATTGCTTCACAGCTTCTTTCTAAATATATATAACCTGAATCTCCTTGAACACAAAGTTCTTTCAACGATTTTTGTCTCCATATATTGCTTTCGTTAATCAGCGAATGATATGCAGCATTGTACAGAATAGAGACAAACATTACTTTTCAGTTTCAATATACATAGTAAAACATGCAATTCTTGACCTTTCAAGACAGCATCTTGAATGAAGAACCCTTTCCTGTAGTAATTTTCTGAATGTAAGATTTTCATTGAATTCCTGAACTCCGTTTACCAGTTTCTAATAAGTAGAAGGTTTTTAAACCATCACTTGCTATAGCTAAATTTTCAGAAACTAGTTTTAACGATGGGATGTAAATATTGCTATCACTATTAGATACTTTTTCACTATCAGGAAATGTCCACAGCTTACAGAATTCTATAGTTTTAATAACTTTATCATATTTAGCCTTCCTTACATTTCTATTTTTGTCGATGTAGTAAATATTTTCATGAGTATCTGTAGATTCACCAACCAGATAATTATGACCCAAATATTCGGGCATGTAGGAAAGAAACTGTTTTCGGTACTACCTTAAGAGGTGGGTTAACCAATTGAACTGTTGCAACCAAAGTGTCGTAAACTCCTAGTTTGTATCCATCAAAGTTATGATCTAACAGTTTTCTATCAGGAGTAGGATCTATGAATTTTGTTTCCATTTTAACGAATACAATAATGAAAATAAAACAAACACAACGATATCATTCCAGAAATTAATTTTATTTTTTTTTAGGTTAAATATGTCAAGAACCACTTTTTTATTCATTCAGGGCTGTACAAAATCATTGGATGGACGATCGGTCTTGGAAATTTTAATTATGCGTGAATTTAAATATATTCTTATTCGCAAAAAACAGTTTTTTAGAAATTATCATTATCCATTAAGTTTTGAAAGTAATATCACAGAACATAAAATATGATGTTGTCTACATAGAATCGATGATATTTATTTCTATGGTTGTTTATCATAGAACACTAATAATGCATAGAACATTTTTTCAGTTCATAGAAAACAAGGAAACTGTCATATCTGGAATTCGTGAGTAGTAAATGAAAACATTCTTCTGTTTTTCAAGATGTCGAAAGCGGAAAGCCAAAAACAAATAGCCCAAAAGAATTGGGAATTGACGAACAAAGTCGAAGTTATTAATACAGTAGATGAAATCTATAGATACGATAAAAAACAGCAGCAAGACATATTAGCCGCTAAGCCATGGGACAAAGAGTATGAATTCTTTAAATCTGATGTCATAAGCATTAATCTATAACTTTTAGCCCTCACTTTTTCAAAGACATCAAAATCTCTGCATTGGCTCTCCTCAAAATGGTGATGCATGCCAGATCGGGGGGAACATTGGAGGTTATGGGACTCATTTTAGGAAAGGTCGATGGGAAACACAATGATTGTAATGGATTCTTTCGCCTTACCTGTGGAGGGTACAGAAACAAGGGTGAATGCACAGGCTCAAGCTTATGAGTATATGAGTTCCTACATTGATGCTGCCAAATTAGTGAGAACATTAGTCTTTCAATGTTGTCTTTCTTTACTTCTGCTGTTTCATAGGTTAAAAGACATGAAAATGCTATTGGATGGTACCACAGTCACCCTGGTTATGGTTGCTGGCTCTCAGGGATTGATGTGAGCACCAGTTGTTGAATCAAAATTTTCAAGAACTTTTGTAGCCATTGTTATTGATCCAGTAAGGACAATTTCTGCTGGAAAAGTATGTCTAGGTGCTTTCGAACCTATCCAAAGGTAATTTGATTGATTCATGATTTTATTAAATCGTGTGTCCCATTTATTATGTATTGTAGGGGTATAAACCACCAAATGAAGAACCTTCTGAATATCAGACAATTCCTTTGAACAAATTGAAGATTTTGGTGTTCATTGTAAGCAATACTACTCGCTAGAAGTATCCTACTTCAAATCTGCTTTAGATAGGAGACTCCTTGATTCTTTATGGAATAAATATTGGGTTAATACCTTGAGCTCATCTTCTCTAATCACAATGCAGACTATACAACTGGACAAATATTCGATTTGTCTGAGAAAACTCGAACAGAGTGAAGCTGCTATAGGTAAAGTCTAAGATTAATAATTTTCATGTGGTGATTCAACCTTTTTTTAAGGTCGAGGCAGTTTCATGGTTGGAGGAAACGATCCTCATGAGAAGCGAACTGAAGACAAACTGTCAAAGGCGACAAAGGATAGCTGTAAAACAACTATTGAGATAATCCATGGATTAATGGCTCAAAAGATAAAAGATAGATTGTTCAATAGTACTTCTCTCAATGTGTGTTATCCAAACAATAATTAATTATTTGTATCATTTTTAAATTATTTTTATATTAGTTTGATATTCAATCTCTGAACCGAATAAACTCTTTTCTCTTGAGAGATTTTGTTTTCCAAAGGTGCACAGGGGATTTTAGGAATTGTCTCTGATGATGAATAATATTCAATAATCCCTTGGAATAATTATTTTCAAGTTGTTTAAAGTTTGTGGAAATATCTATTTTTGCATTGACAGATGTAGGACCATAGAATCGATACGACCTAACCTTAAACAGCTCATCTATGGTGGCTCATAGAAATATATAGGCCATGACCATCGAAAATTGATCTCGATTAAAAGGAATTCAATGACTTTCATAGAATGCGCAGAGTAGTTGAAATAAACCTGATGTCAGTTAATTTCAAATGACAATGAAAAATTCTGGAAATGGTTTTTTTGAGGCACCACTTTTATCAATCGACTGGATGCAGAAGAGTGGTTTTCTTCAATAGTTTATGTCCTGGGGGATGAACAAAAAATTATTTTCGCATGAAAAACATCACATAGAAATTAATATTTCTTTATTAGGTGTGATTAACAAATTTGAAGTTTACCTTAGATAGCATTCAGATTTTTATGTCTAGAACGGATTTATAATTGCTCACAAAAACAAAGATGTCACCAGAAAAAAATTCTGGAGAAACTCACAGAAACAAAACATAAAAAACAAAAAGGCCAATGTATTTCATCCTTCAAATTTCGTCATCTCGAAATCTGGCTTATCATATGATCAAAGACTATTTCATTGAGGAGAAATCTGAAGGTAAAAACATTGAGCGATAAGAACAAAGTTTTCGAATATATTAAGATATATTATCAGTATAAACATAAATATACACCATATACTAAATCAGTTAACTTTTAAAAATTTTTCTTCGACTAGCCCAGAAGCGAAAAGTATGAAAAAAGCAAAATTGTGCTGAACTTCAAAAACGAAATTTACACTTATCTTATTGCTAGATACAGGTAGTACTTACACTAGAAGTATATTGAATTATTTCGTACAAATTTCAACTGTAGAAAAAAAAATTTTTGATCATATGATAACTTCTGCACTTGATTCTTTCTGGATATGGATTGGATGTTCCCACACAGCATCAAAAAAAATGCTTGTGACATTTCTATCAGAGAAATTTTGGTCAATATTGCACGATAAGAAAATGATTTTTGGTTTGGAGTTTCTAATTTCTAGAAAATCTTGAAAAACAGTAAACATGTAAATGTTTTGACCTCTGGGCTCACATATGAAATACCTTTTTTTGAAAATATCAATTTTCAAAAATATCAAAGTTTCATTTGAAATATAATTTGAATAGAGTATATCTTTTGATTTCACTTAATTATAAATAAGTGTATGCTGCAAAAAATAAGTATAAAAATATCTCCAATCAATAATATTACTTATACAGTAATAAAATAGTACCAGACAAAAACTAGATTAAGAAAAATTACGACTAATGCTTCCTCAACATTTATATATCTAAAATATATTCTATGTACCATTTGGATATCATTTATAGCTTGCCTGGTGTTTCTGTCCCGCTCCTTGATCTAAATCCTTTATTCTTGAGATCAAGTAACGCAACAGTCAAATTTAGCTGCTCCTCACCGGCATAGATGAATTTTTTTAAATGATTTTTTAATTTTTCAGCGTGAACAGATAGCCTTGAAAGCTGTCGCCTATAGTAGAGCCCTATGAATCTAGAAGAAGCGTGATGGTAGTTATCTTAAATAATCTAGCCCTCCTTTTCAGTTCGTTCCGCCGCCACTGGGGCAGCCTGTAAAAGTCCGTCCTCGACAGTGGGAATAACGTCTCGAACTCTGCGTCCGACAGATGTCTCTGCAAGAATTCATTGACGTACGTCAGTGTGACATTTTAGGTTAAGGTCATTTGTTTCAAGTATTAATCAAGATTCAACAACTCGTTTTAGTGGAGATTCAAACATGCATTATCCACGAAAATGTAATATCTTATAGTTTCGTCAGGTAATGCCTGATGTTTTGGAAACATTAAGCACACTTTAAAAAATTAATCGAAGACAATGTACAGTTGACTTAAACCTTTCTGCCATCTTCTGTACGAATGTACCTACCTCTAAATTGCACCTGTCGACGTCAGATGGCAGTCTGTAGTTAGTGATCACAAGCAGATGGTAGGGGTAGATTTTCGCCGGCTCGTTTATCAGCATCGAGTGGGCCATGTTGGGTAGCGACCTGCGCACTTGATATCCGCACCTTCCCGGGTAGCGTCCGTACGCGGGAGATTCGGTACTCTAGACACAAGACAGATGGCGTTAGTTGCAAAAAACACGGGCTCGGTTGACACATACAGTCGACAGCTAACTTTTGAAGCGTAGATTCGGAATTTTTACTGAATAAGCTGAATGAGGAAGCTATCGAAATAGTTATTTACAAGAGTACACCAATGAAGGAAGTTAAAGATATATAGGCGAAAGGAAATTTTTTACAAATAATTCGATTCCAGCTGGGAACCAGTTGAAGTTGAAATTTGAGATTTGAGATAATAAAGATTTTAAAAATCAAATAAAGCCTCTGAAATTTCATTGAAAGTAGAGTAATTCAGATTTAATTGCCTGAGGTGAGAATAAGCATCATACCTCTAGAATATCACCTGTGTGATTCCTAAAACGTTTTATGTGAGTTTTAAACCTGAATTGGATCTCCTCAATGACAATAATAAATTCAAAGGAGATAGTATTCGTTCTGAAGCTTCAATTGTATCAACTTCGACCAATTCCAAGTGAAACTTTCAACCAATATCCGATACCAACGGCTTCATAGCAATCCTTACAAACACATCTATTTAATGTTGAGGAAAATAATCGAATTTACATAATGACAGCAATAATTACAGAGAGTAACGACAAAAAGACAAGCAAGTACAAAGTTGACAGCCACCAAAAGCGAAATATACAGACTTAGATTAATGTTAAACGAAAAAAAAATAAAAAAATTAGAAGCGTTTAATATTTACATACCATAACACGTCTTTCGACATCAGTGATGGATCCAGTGGAAACTAGAGGAAAAAAAAGCATTTCATGTTTAACAAGCTCAACTTCGACTATGATTTAAAATTAAGAAATTTCACTTTGTTAAAAGGGAGACAATGAATATCGTGAAGTTTTAGTTTCAGCACACCGTTATTTCAGCATGCACAAGCCGTAAAATCAGATTTTAAAAAGCTGCATCACCACATAGAATTTCAAAAAGTACCAATTAGAGTCCGAATACTTTAACATACAGGATGCGACCATTTTCAGAAGTGCCTCAGTAAACCTCAGAAGATTAAAGACCATATGAAAGGAGAATAAAATCTTACTCGATCACAATACCATTAAAATATTGGAGGTGATAGAGTGTGGACTGCTTTTTTATTATAATTTCAATTAACACACTGTATATTTTTGTTTGCTGAAAGTGTTAAGTATTCTCCACCCTGTTCAGTGGTTGGTCATTATGAACTACTGGTGTTCTCTGCCAATGAGTTATATTATATTTGAACTAAACATGCAATGAACTAACTACACTGTAATCTGTTATACTCTTATTTTTGAGATGAGACAACAGGTATCTTCTAAAAATTTTTCTAGCCATTTAGCCAATCAAATCTTAAGCGTTGAGGCAATTCCTGAAAATAGAACTCGTTGGATATTCCAGTTTTTCGATGATACTACAAATGTTAATGGATCGTTTTAGACTCTCGTAATGTATTATCATTGTTTTACAACCCATTTATTCACTTTTATAGCCTTCACCCAGTTTAAAACCATATTCTTCAGGTTTCGACAATAGATACACGAAAAATATTTCCATCTAACTTTAGAACGTTTAGCTCTGAAGCAACAATGAAATGAAAATTTACTTACTATCAGATTTTCCACAACTGTCTGTACTGTGTGTTTTTCATGCCATTCCGCTAAACGAGTAATCACCCTGTGGAGTATTCAAATTTGAATGAAATATCTCTGATCAGTTTCAATTCGAACACACAAAACATGCTGCCACTATTGAAAAAAATGTTAACAAAAAGCTAGAAATGATTTAGTCCTCAAACAACCGAATTTTACATAGAAACAATATTAACACGACAGAACTCCATAACGAATCTTTTAAAATTGATTCATCAAACAAAAGATCAAATGAAAATTGAACTACAAAACGAGATACCTCTCAATTTAAGAGTTAGAACATAAATTCAGGTCATGCGTGAACCAAATAGGTTAGAACAAAGAGAGAGTTACTGAATTCGATAATTTTTCGGAAAACTAACATCTCCTACATTGTGATGAACTTACAGGAATTTGGGGGTAACTACCCGCAGAAGAGCTGAAAGTGTGGGATCTGGGGGCTAAACCGTAACCTGGCTTCGGCACGTGACGTAGGGCGCTGACAACTGAACAAAAACATAACACTTAGGTAGGCACGAATCGAAAGCTATCCTTACATGGGGCGCATGGTTTTGTGTGTCTTTTGAAATTCACGAAGTTTTCGGGAAAACTGGGAAACACGGCAACATCGCACTCCGAAATTCCTCCGGGGGACGTTGCCACGTTCACCGAAATCCCTCGGATTTACTGAAAAATACTTACGTAACCGTTTTCTGAGCGGTAATGTTGACGACTTCAGGCCGTATCCGGGCTTGGGTGTATGCCTCAAAGCTGACACAACTATTCAAACACGCAAAATAAATAAAATGCACAATTAAAAAAAAAAAGTGACGAGAAGCTCATCATGCATAAACATAATAATCACACAAAAATTCAGGGTGCTGACAGCGAGATAATGCCCGAAAATATATCGTTAAAAATTTCAAAAACCAAGTCATTACTCTCCTCAAAATTATTCTTTCCCATGCATCGTTCTCACCTACGGAAAAAAATTTGATCTCCGGAAACTATTGATTTATGGAATTTCGACAGTTCATGCAGTCCTCACCTGGTCACTTCGAAAATAGCCAATTGTTACTCCGGTTTTTTGTTTCGGGAAATTTTAGTAATTCATTTATATCCAATTTTAGTCGTTCATGAACCAGAGAGCTGGGATAAATAGCATTTTTGGACATAAAAAAATATTGATAAACTTATGACACTTGTAATTGTCATAAACTGACAACTGTTCTGTCAAACTCAATGTAAGGTTATGATTTCATCAATGACCTCACTGCGAATTGAAAAAAGAGATGAGGAATATGTATCCCAGCTTCTGAAATGACATTTGAGGGTAAGAGTCAAACTTACCGTTATAATTGGTTGAAGATCTGCCACCAGTTGAAGAACGACCACTGTACGACCTGTCAAAGTCATCATCGTCGTAGATCTTGGGATGATCCATGTTCCTCGAAGGACTTGCACCAATCGGATTCTCGTATCTTAACCTATACGCCGGCTCCTTGTTTGCAGACGGCGTTCTAGGAATAATTGAGGTTAGAATCGAGTATTACGGAGAGGAAAGGATATTCACCTCGAAGCATTCCTTGGGTCTAAATGCGCAGCTTTGTAAACTTGATCTTTTCTCTCTCTTGTACTTCCTTCAGAATACTTTTCCATGCCACTGGCTATCTTGCTGAGTTTCTTCTCTTCTTTCTTCAGTTTTGGATCGATCGCTTCTTTGCTGTTGACAGCGTCCACCTCGTCTTCGTCGGAATCCTGCACACCTTTGTAGGAGCCTGGATAAAAAAGAGTTTCGTTACAACTAACTGAATTGACCATATTCATCAGCTATCGGTTGCAGTGTTTTTGGGTTGGCGACAATGTGTGATTAAACATAATGACATTCATCGTAGACATTTTCTACAATATTTCATTAATCTAGTTAGAATTCTCTCTTAATTTACTACAATTATTTAAAACAGATATTAATAATTTTTATTGATAAATCGAATACATACAATTTTTGATAAAATGGATGCTAGAAGGGGTGTAAGTATATCTTGGGTATAGTCAACATGTCCAATAGTACAATATTAGGTTCATGATTTTTCTATTTTAGCAACCACAATGTTGGAGGTGGCTGGACATGTGTGGAGCACTGTCAAAATCGTAGCTCTGCCGAAGATTCCAAATTAAAATTTCTTAGGTTTGTTTGAGTTTCATAGGTTCCCTAAGAATAAAATACCTACTAAGGAATGGTTACATTCTCTAGGAATAAAGCAGGATGCTCATTCACTTTATTATTCCAGAGGAAGAAAATATGCAGTTTACATTTCACATTCCAAAAATGAAATGAAGAGAACTAAAGTTCCTACAATATTCCTAAATTTTTTATTTACATCTGTCCATCCATTAAAATTATGTTTATTAACAGGTCAAACAGAAAGACATTTCGAAGATCAAAATATAATAGTGGTGCGATAGAATAGGAATCATAAGTTGAGGCCAATGTGGATCTTTCAAAAAAACACATTACAGGCAGAATAATCAAATATACAAGGGTATTGCTGAAATTCTTCTAAGAAAAGAAATAATTCTGCCTGTTATGTGTTTTTTTGAAAAATCCACATTAGCCTCAACCTGTGTTTCAAATTCCATCGCACCACTTTTATATTATCTTCGAAATGTCTTTTTGTTTGACCTGCTAATAAACATAATGTTAATGAGTGGACAGATGTTAATAAAAATTTAGAGCTTACTAGAAATCATAGGTTTCCTCAGGAATAATGTAGGAACTTTAGTTTTCTTCATTTCATTTTGGAATGTGAAATTGTAAAACCACATATTTTCTTCCTCTACAAATAATAAAGCGAATGAGCATCTTGCTTGATTCCTAGAGAATGTTACCATTTCTTAGTAAGTATTTTATTCTTAGGGAACCTATGAAACTCGAACAAACCTATGAAATTCTAATTTGGAATCTTCGGCACACCTACAACTTTGACAGTGCTCCACACATGTCCAGCCACCTCCAACATTGTTGTGGCTAAGATAAAAAAATCATGAATCTAATATTGTACTCTTGGACATGTTGAATTATACACAAGATATACTTACACCCTTCTAGCATCCATTTTATCAAAAATTGTATGTATTTGTTTCATCGATAAACATTATTGATATCTGTTTTAAATAATTGTAGTAAATTTAGGGAGAAACCTAACTAGATTGATGAAATATTGTAGAAAATGTCCGTTTACTATAGATGATTGGAAAAATTCAAAATTTGAAAAAAGTAAATAAATAATGACAAGTGACAACTACGATGAATGTCATTATGATTAATCACACATTGTTGCCAACCCAAAAACACGAAAAAGCTGCAACCGATAGCTGATGAATATGGTCAATACCTACAAACTTTTGAGGTTGATTGCACCAGCCTCAGTATTGTCTAATAGCAATGAAAGGATTTAAACGACTTGGAGTAAATCTTGTATATTTCTTACCTGACCATCTTTTTCTCCTCTCCGGATCAGTGTAAGGATAAGGAGGCGCTGGAAAATCGTCACGTTCTATCTTAGCCTGCTCTCCTGGCTTAGGCGGATGCGCTGCAGGGTAATGCGAAAGCTCGATTGGCTCCTCGTTATTCATGTGTGGCGATTTGGGTCTCGGGAGTCTCGGACCTCATGGAGTCCACCATAGCTTTCATCGCTGAACGAGAGCTGGATCGTTTACCACCAGCGCCGATGCTGCTCCTCAACGAGTTTTGGGCTGAAGAAAAAATTGTTTCATTGTCAGAATGACAATTCTCGTAATATGTCTTAGTTTTCGGTCCTGAAAAATATTCTGTTTTCTTGTGTTTATAATGTTTGGTTTATCTATGGGAGATGATTGCCTTTCATTGGGGTCCGTAGAGGTCTTCAAACATCTGAAGTGCCGAAAAATCATCTCCTGGAAGGTCGTATCCGGTTTGAAAAAACCCTCACGACCAGAGAGCAACAATTTGTGGAATTTGAATTTGAATATCGAAGGAATTTCGAAAGGAAAGTGTGATTACGTCTCCAAATTAGCTGATGAACATGGTATCAAAGAGATTCTCTGCAAAAAACCCACACGGCACAACAGAAAAAAAAAACTCCTCGTGAAAGAGGACAGTTGAAAGTTATGTATTAACTGATTTTTTACAAGTTCAGCTTGTTATGTTGAAAAAATTGTCAGTTTCGTAACTTTCAACAGATTCGGAAAGGGGAAATTGATGGAGTTTTTTTGTCATTTTTTTTCAATTTTGTTACATTTCTGTCATAAATATTCATAAACCTCCGAACATTATTTGGCCAAGAAATCTGAATGTTGATGTTTTTTAAAGTAGCAAATGCATTTGATTTATTCTGAATAATCGGTTTCTTTTCTGCATTTCTGCTGTCTTTTTTCATTTCAGATTAAGAATTACGAGTCCTTTGGGAAGAATTTGTTTATTTGAGCCCATTGACAGATAACATGAAGATGATCACACTGATGTCTTTCAAGATTTTCTGATATTTGATATTTTATGTTATTTTTTTTATGGGGAGACAGGTTTTTTCGGCTGAGGTTTTTTCCCCTGGCTGTATAGTATCGTATGATACTAGTGTTAATAGTATCGTATGATTCTATAGTATCATACAAAGAATGTTATGATACCCCGTTCTTTTTTTACCTCAGCTTAGGTACCTTTTGTTTCAACATTTATTGTATTATTTTAGCTCTCTTTTTCATAATTGATGAGGATGTAGACGACTTACAGCTTGGCCTGTGGAAATGAGGTGATGTTGGACCTTATCGTAGGGGTCTATCGGTCTCTTCAAGTATCCTAAAGTGGGCTCTTCGGTGAGATAGCTGATGGTATGTATCCTCGAAACAGCATCGTGATAATTCACCGATCTCCTATCGTCCCTTAAAATCAATCCCGGAGAGATGTCCTATAGCTGAAATGCTGCGAATAAACGAGAATTTTAAAAACTAAGAAGTGAAAAATAGGGTAAAAGCTTCAAGGACCATGCAACAATTAAAAATTGTTAGCATGAATCGATTAAAAATAAAAAATAAACTGACAAACCTTTCTGGACATGCTAATGGGGCTACAAAGAGAACCATTCAAGCTAGGTGTTCGCGAATGCATGGAAAACTGCAAAATAATACATGCAAAATAAAAAAATTACATAAAGAACGAAATTATACAAGAAACATGTAGCATCCACTCAAACATAAACTAATGAGGTCATTTAAACGCATTGAGAAATAAATGAAGCCAGAAAAAACCCTAAATACTAGAAAAATACGAGCGAAGTATTCTGAAACTATACAGGGTGTATACCAAGTTCGACGGCCTATTAGGCGTTTCTGGAGAAATGGACCTATTTGAAATCTGAAATTGGGATTATGATATTGTTTGACATTTTCTACCGAACTAAAATATTCTTGGAGCTTGACCACTTTCAGTTATACAGGAATGAAAAAAAAATTTATTTTCTGGAGCAATAACATTGGAACATTATCATAATTTTTCTTCGCACAATCCAACGCAATCATAAAAAAATAGAGTTCTAATTTGAAAAACGAAAGTTATGGGTCAATTTGATCCCAATTTTTTGAACCAACATTTGTAAAACCCTGTGACGGGTTTTTCAAAATTCTGAAATTGACAATATTTCCACAGTCTTCGCCTTCAAAAATGTGAAAACAGTTTGTGCTTACGAATACACTTATCTCCCTTTTTCTTCAGTTTTTTCTCGATATTTTGGAATAGTATTTCGACGAATGCAACGATTTGAGTACGAATGTATTCAGAATTGCATACTCTATCAAATTCGAAAAATAAAGACAGAAAAAAAATTTTTTTTTTCACTCCCTGTATAACTGGAAGTGGTCAGCTCCAAGAATATTTGAGATCGGTAGATAATGTCAAACATAATACAATCCCAATTGTATTGGTACACCCTGTATATCTTTTTAGAAATATCATTATATCCCAAAAATTTTAGAGAAACCATTTGGGAATTAATTTTTGCTCGAAAGAATAACAGAATCGAGTATATTTAAATATTTGAAGGTTAATTTAGGTTAACTGTCAATTGTGTCAAATTTTGACAAATGACATAAAAGAGTGCTAAAAATGTATACATTTAAACACTTCAGACGAAGAATATAAAAACGAAATAAACAGCTCGAAACAAAGAAATCCTATCAATTTCTTCACACATAGCACATCGTTATCGATGGACGAAAAAAGTTGACTTACCTGCATCTCGCTGACCGCAGAACTGTCATAATCCCTCACAGATATGTCGGTATCAGTCAAGTGTCCGTTCTCATGTCCGCTACCGTTCAGAACTTGCCCGTTTTCGGTAGGCCCAGGTCCGCATCTAGGGTGCCAGATGGCGCCACCTTGCAGGTACATCTCCTCGCCGTCTCCGAAAGGATCGCCGCATTTCGTACACCGGGCGCAGGTCGGGTGAAAGTGGTGGTTATCGCCAGCCTACAAAAATACCACGCATTTTTTTCTTTCATCACTGAGAGGTAAATTTCTTAATTTCCTCAACAGTACGAGACAAATCTCCACTCAGCAGAGCCGTACCGACCACATACGTCCATCTAACCTCAAACGTCAACATGACAGACGTCAAACTGACATATGTCAACTTGACAGACGTCAAACTGACATATGTCAATATGACAGACGTCAACCTGACAAATTCTCACCTGCAAGACCTTCCCGCTGATGTATCTGTTGCAGTAGGCGCATTTGACGCCGTACTGTTTCTGGTAGTCCCGTTCGGCAGTATGGATTGCCGTCCCTGCCCATATACTCGCCGTGCAAGACGGCGTCGCAGACGCCGCATTTGAAGCACCAGATGTGCCACTGCCTTTCCAGGGCCACCAGAGCTTGCCCCTCTTTGAGCTCCTTCTGGACTCCGGGCATTCTATAACAGAATTTGTCAAGTTATAGGCAGACGGCTCTGAAAAACGAATCGGTTGATGAAACACGGATACAGCACTCCTCTTCATAAAAAAAAATCACATTCTATGGTTTGGATCACTCGACGATAGACCACCTTTTTATGTCTATGGTTCATGCAATGTACCGTCTGTTACCTTGACCTACTCTTCAATAACTCATCAGTAAAATCTATGACAGATTCGATTTGAAGAAATTGATATTGAAAAATAACCTAGAATCAGTACTACATTACAAGGAAGTGATCTGTATTCAGAGAAAATGATCGTAAAATCACCGAAGTGAGAATAGAGAAATCAGAAAAAGATTCGAAAACCATCGCTCGAAGAAATAACCAAATCATTGCCAAGCTTTTCAGTCGTTAATTCGATTGCGGTACATTTGAACTAATTCTCAACTCCATGACATATTCACAGAATGTGAGATTGCACGAGATCCTGTCACTTGATATGAAATAACTGAACGAATATCTGTGTTCCGACGAGATCTTGAAGCAGATCGTGACCTCTACCTTCGCAGCTTCAATTAATCAAAATATAGCCGGTATCAATCATCGATGCCCCGTCGATAACATCGAACATTGTTTGGGTTCGTAGCTGTCGTTGCGCGTCATGTTTTGCTCCCACAAATTATAAATATACCGATGAGCTAACAGCTGAAAGGTCGACCGCTCAATTATTATTCAATTTTCGCTAAAAACCTGAATAAACGGACGGGGGCAACCAAACAAACACAGAAATGGACGTGTGTCGGCGTTGATTACCGTCTATGACTCACACGTCAGAATTTACATAAGGAATAATTTATTCCGATCTGTCAAATTGTTGCGGTCAACTGGATTAATGCGTTTTTCATTACGGCAAGAAGTTGTAGTATTTCGTCGTTGAGAAGAATGAAGGAGATGGTGGATTCTTACCATTTGGGTTATTGGTGGTGGGACTCACACTAGGAGTCCCGTCTCTGATGGGAATGTGAACACATTTTTGGCAGAGCACCTCTTTGCCGGTGTAGGTTACTTTGTCGCCAGACGGGAAGGGTTGTCGGCATCTATCACAAGTGAAACATTTCTGATGGTACGTTTTTTTCAAGGGCTGTCACCACCTTGAAACAGAAAATATCGCATATTTAAAAAAGACATCAAATCTATGAAGTTTCTTGATTGTGACGTTTGTCAAAAACAAAGCCTCAGAAAAACTTGACATGTCTGTGAAGCCATCGACTTAATATCCAATAAGTCTATGACAGATACATAATCTCGTCGAAGCAATTCTATGCATTTTTCACAGAGCGTAAACTGCAAGGAGAAACGCATCACTTTCTATGCGTTTCGCGTCCCTACTGTCATTGCGTGACGTAATAACGCCGAATATCTGTTTCACGTTTACGGAAAAATTCGTGAAAGCATCGAAGAATGGGCTTATCTCTCGGTGCCGGCGGATTAATTATTCATTCATGTCGTAATTTACGCCAGCGGTACGCGACCGGAATGCCCGATCGCGTCTTGCAACGTACGTTTTTTCGATTATGGGCGTGTAACCATATTCGGTGGTCGGAAGTCATCGAACTTATCTCCGAGATGAAATGGCGAATTTCCGCATGAATTCGCCGAAAGTTGATCATTACGATAGTGAACTTTCAACACTAGTTTCAAGTTTCGATTATTACTAGGCGGATTATCTATGATTACAATCATAGATAGTTCGATCAACCTTTGATCTATAGATTTTTGTACATGCCATAGACGAAGTTCTGGTTCATTTCAGTTAGAAACGCTCAGTTCATTCTTTATGTGACAGCTTCCACAGAAACTCGAAAAATTCACTACGAATTTCTATGGATAGATAGGGAACTCACCTCTCCTTCAACGTAGTCTTGGCAAGAAGCGCATTTTGTACCGAAATGCCTCTGGTAATCAGCAGTGCAATAATAGAACCCGTCCTTGGAGAAAAATCCTCCCTGAGCTAAAGAGTTACCGCAGACCTTGCACTTGAAGCACTGCGTGTGGAAATATTTGTCCTGCACCCTGAGCACCTCACCTGAACACTTCTTTTTGCACGCCTGACATAGCGTTTTGCCTGAAACAGAAAAATTGGTTAGAGTTTTGACATAAGAGTTCACAATCTATGACCATTCCCCCATAAAAGAGTATATGACATAACGTTATAAAAACGTCTTTATTGCGAACATAAAATTGAGCCCATACTTTCGGATATCCATTGAATGAACATGTTCTGATTGCAAAATTACTTCAATTCAAATCCCACAACTTCCATCAGTAGAATCCTACTATTGTAGGAATCTGTAATCATGGATTCGATCCACTTCTGCCAACTGTATGACAACGAGGAAAATAAATGGCAAAATGCAACTTAATGATCTTGTACAGCTTTAACGATCGGTTGAATGTAAAATGCGTCCTACACGCTATTGACTTTTATTAATCTATTGTCCAGCAATAAGCCCTAGGAAACAATTTTATTAGTCGCGAGCTGTAAACTTACAATGGTTTGAGGGATAAAACTGCAATTGCATAATTAAATCTTAGCAGGAACTAATTATTCATACTTCGGGCACAATTGAAATGAGGAGAAGGAAGTAATTCGGGAAAGTATGTCACAACGGCACTTGGATAAATAAATATACATTTTCCATCGAATACCAAACAAAAATCTGACAATAACAAGATTAATTTTCGAACGCAGCCCCAATGAAACATCTGTCACGAAGCACAGAGTCGTGAAAGACATAAATCATAGACATACAGGATGGCAGCACGATCCACAGAATATCGTGGATATATCTGTGAATGAAGTAGGCGAATCGAAAACCGAAAAAGATCTGTGTCAAGAAGATGCGAGCCACAGAGGGCGAGATAATTCAGTTTGTGGGTAAATAAAGAACGCCGCACCGGCTTTATTGAATTATAACGAATGACCCAGTGCAACGAGGTTAACTCTCTTCCATAAAAGAGTACGTGTAATGCAATAATTGACAATGCCCGTATAAATGATGATCCGTAATTGGTATTATGCAATGCGCCGTTGATGGGACGAGAAATGGGTTGGCGAATGTACAGCTAATAAAATATGATCAGATGGCCTAGAAACCGAAAATTGTACGTACACTCCGTGAATCATAGGACAATTCGCCAAGGTCCAATTAATCCAGCGGACGATGCTGAATATTCAACGAGATAAATCGAGATTTGAGTGTTCTCTCCTCAGAAACGTCAAAATTACGAGAAGAATCACAGAATTTCATGCGGGTGGTTACCTTTTATTCGTTGATTTCTCTTTGGAAACGTCAAAATATGTGGGAATAATCACAAAATATGAGGGCGATTTATACCTTTCATTCTCGAACGGTTCGATGAGTTTCTCAGACTGCTTTTACGATATTCGATACTCGTGGAGGATCCTTTGAAATCATCGAAAGCTTGTTAGAGCATCTTAATTACAGAGTAGTAATTGTTGGAGTAGCTCTAATGGATACAATTTGTTTCCACTTAGTACGGAGTGTACTTGCTCTGATTCCCCATTTGGGTATCGGCCTGAACAACTACAAATTAACCAGCTATTGGAAGGAAATTTCGTCACGCCTATGCGAAATAACAGAATACGTTTATTATTCGAATTGTAGCTGTACAATCTTGTCCAGATTGAATGTGACAGCCCTTGTGATCTAGTCCACAACCATATATAAATTTCTAAATAGTCATCGATCGAATGAATATCGAGAATATTGAGATGACCTTGAGGCGGTGAGAAAGCACAATCGAGCCTAAATCTGAGTGTAACAATGGCTTCTAGGTGGGCTCTGGCAAACCGTGAAATTGATTCAATTCTCTACCATTATGATCCGCGAAAATGCAAACGAGTCGGTCTAAATTACACAACATACCACATGAGACTGGCAAATGACGATTTTTATGGCCTGTTTGACCTTGGACGACGATGGAGTCATTTTCAACGCGATCAAATGAGGATGTGCTCGTTTCGAGCCGATATTAAGTGTATGTATGGTAATTTGCATCCTTTTCAGTAAATACTGGGACAATCTGATACCTACTTGTCTGCCACATTTAGAGTACCGTCAGTAGCTCTGTGAACCTGTAATTGGCACATAGAAACACATGAGAAGAGTCTATGCCCATCGATTATTGAAAATTTATCGAGTTATTGAATTTTGGAACCCACCCCCACATAAACGTGGACAATTTTTTTTCTTAGGATTCCACAAGCTCTCGTATCATGCCCAGAATTGTACGGTACTCTGTAGCTCTAATCTCAGCTGACATCTCTATATTCTCACAGAAATAAATATGGTCGCGTCAATCCGTGAATCATCCATGTATCTATGGATATCCATAACGTTCTCTGGACGGTCAGAGAACGTGATCATCTGTGACCTGAAACGTCAAATTCTTGCGACATTGAATCAAAAGAAATTTACATCTAGCACGTCGAGATCAGGAAGCGTGCCGTAAGGTTGAATAATCGTGTAAATAAGATCGGTTTATCGCCCGCTGCGATCTACACGTCCTACATCGACGGTAAAAATACCCGAACGGCCGTGCCAACTCTATGCTCCGATGGGGTGGGCTCCAAAATACGAGTTCTAATCGATTGAAAACCGTTATTTCTTCACAACAACATCGTGTTGTTTTAGGACGATAAGATTTTCAATTTGAATTCCACAATTACGATAACCTATTTATCGGTGTCAGTTCCAAAATAATAATCAGTCGAATATTATTTGCAACAAAGTTGTTAAACCAATTTGTATTCTTCGATGATCGAACTCCTTCAAGCGAACAATGGTAACGATTTATACCGATATGTACGGTAACATTTCAGCCTTCCTTCTATCGGAATAAGTGTAACATATCGTTTAATTCTTATCTCGACCGTTAATGGCTTGCTTCCTCATTACCGTACAGGAATATAAAGTCAATTACGCATTAGTTACGATAGAGCTTGACGTAAAAATTCATTTCGGGAGTATTTCCAGCGATGAACGCTCTTCGAATATATCTCAATGAAACCTTAACCTCGTTTTCCATTGCTTCTTGCATTAATCATGACAATTTTCGAAATTCTGACAAGTTAAATCGGTATTCTATGAATATCCAACTCTGAGAGCATACATTTCACGTTTCACGGTTGAAGAATCACGGTATACGAGCTTGAAGTGTCCATCGAATCGATAATGTCTTTGACAGCAAATGATCACAGAGTATTCTCACGCCGAGCGAGAATGAAACGAACCGCTATCTTATCAGATAGCTCGACTCTAATTGCTTTTCAAACTGTGTACAGTTGATAAATGTATCTGGACTTATGTACGCGAGCGAGATACTTGGAAACATACAATTTGCTCATTGTGCATATTGTCAGGACGAGTAGGAAGCCCCTTGTTATATCAAATTACTGTTTATCCATGCCATACGATAACTGCAGTGTACACACGAGACTCGGTATGTCTATGTTCTGATGCACACTCTCGATTCATTCAGATAGAATCAACAAAATGTGCTAGTTTCTCGTCTTCTGGGGACTTACCCTTTTTTAGGTCCTTTGCTGCCTTCTTTCGTTCTTTCTCTCTTTCCTTCTCCAATTTTTCCAGTTTTTTTCTTGTCGACAGGCGCTGGGGGTTTCGCGTTCACTCCATTGTTGTTGTTCTGCTGTTCCGATATTATCAACTTCTGGCTTTTGCCCTCGTCCAACTTGTTCTTCGTCTTCATGTCGACACTCGAAAAAGCGCGGAGCGGAACACTTTCTTTTGGAACGCACCGCGTTTCGTATGTCACTTTCGTTTTCTATGCTCTAGAAGGAACAGGTGCGCGTGTTAATGTGACGTTTGACGTATTCATGCCCGGGGCGCGTGTGATCGATGAAGATTGGAGACGAAAGGAACAACAAGTCGAAGTTACGTAACAAAAAGGAGAAAATGCCAGCGTAACGCCGTGAATCACGCTTTGCTTATCTCATCAACGGGCGGAGACCTAGCGGTTAATGCCGTGAACTTCTTCAATACAAAGTAGGCAGCCGCTGTCCGTTGGCCTCTAAAAGAGGCCTTCATGATATTCATGAAGCCGACGAAATGCACTGACAAGTATGAAGATGTCATTTTTCAGTGGTCCAGACTTTCCTGGGACGAATGATTCGATGGTTCGTGATCAAAGAATCATGACAGACACGTAGAACTTTCTTTATTCTACGTCGACGTTTTTTGTGTCGATAATAAGATATCGTGTCGATTTCAAGATCGTTTCGGCTTCACGATCTAAAAATACACTTTCGAATGAAACGCATCATTAAAAGTAAATTGGAGTAATAGAAGTGTAATCATTTTTCCATCGAGATACATGACATTTCTATTATGCGCTCGAATCATAGAAAAACATAGGGGTGCGTTCAGCATTTCCAAGGTCGAAGGGCCGCGTTCCTTCAACTCAACCCATACCAACCACAAATCTATCAACATCCTGTGGAGCCGATAGGTCGGATATCCGAACCCCAACGCTATTTATGCGAGCGCGTTTATTTCTGGAAGCGTTAAGAGCGTCGCCAAGGAACGTACCCTCTTGTAAGCGTCTGCCGACAGAAAAAAACGAGAAACAACCGTTAACTACACGTGGTTTTACGACTTGTATCATCGTGTTTACACCGACAAATTGGAATGTGGGGCCGATACGCAATCGTGAAAAACATAACATCCTAGGGATCCCAATTTGTATTAGTTACCGGTCGTTGTCGACAAGATAGCAATGAGAGGGGAGTGACAATTCAACATGACACTTTGATGTATTGAGACCAAGATAGCGGAGAAATTTATGTAGTGCAGTTACTGGAACGCACCCATCCCATAAATTCGTGGAACATTGAATTCTATGCTTCATTATGACGCAAGGTTATCGAGATCCGACCACAGATCCTTGTCCCATTATTTCAACCTCGAAGAGTCACAGAAGAACCAGAGAAACCGCGATTTCAGAATTCAAATGTCGGATCTTGTGGGCATTGGTCCAAGCAGAACTGCTCCCCTGCGTTTCTACGGAACGGACCTGTATCCCAAGATTAAATTAACCAGTAATTCGATCGACCTCAATCTCTATCTGGCGAGCAGATGGAATTAGATTTCGGCGAACTTTGAACTTTCGCGTGGGATGGAATGATTGTCTTGATGATCCATCGCTTCCGCGTTTGAAAAGAAGAAAATCTTGGAATTGACCCAACAGATGTGTATTTCAAGTAAAAACGAACTTGATACAACAAATTTCACGTGTTAAAAAGAAAGTTCTGGACACGAGAGATCCATTGCACGAATGAATAGAGAAGAAAAAGATCAGTGTATGGAAACGTCAAAATTTGACAGTTTCATAGAATACGAATGAAATAGGTTAATGTTGAATTTTACTTCAGCACAACCTTTGGCGAAGGCTTAAATTAATCGAGAGTGGTTTCATTTTAGTCTTGACCTCAGTGAAAGGCTCTGAAAAACCTTCACCATCATTGGCAACTGTCGCTTTACCAACTCATCAATGAAAATGGATTCCTATGTTCAACAGTCTGATTTTATTCCGAGTTTTGTTTATGATGAAAGCTATTTCGGGAACGTGACGTCTGGCTGTATCCACGCAGATTTGAACACGTTCTGAATCCAACCTCTGACACGTGGTCCATGCGCTAGCGAACACCGCATAGCGAAATCACAGGTTGGGTTAGGTCATTGATTAATTTGCACTGGGTTGCAGCGTCATAGACTCTGATCAACCTACATTTCTGATCGCACCCTCTTCTGACAGGAGTCACAGAGCCCTTCTGAAGGTTTCCGCCATCTTTCAAAGCAGATTTGCACGAAATTAAGTAAAGAACTGGACCTAAAAGCGAATTAAGCTTATTGGACGGACGGTTTGACATTCAAATGAAGGAATTCGATATAATTCAACAGTTTTTTATCGGACTTCGTTCGGCCAGCTGTCAAATTCGATACTGATTCTATGCAACGATATGAATAGACTCTACGTTCGTGAAAAATCACTGCGGGAAATGTACCCTTCTGACCGTAGATTCATAGAACTAGATACTCACGTTCGCCGATACGTATAAATCATAGAAAAACATAAATTGCGGGTTTTTCCAAGGTCATCTACGACGACATCTTCGAAGTATATTAACCACGAACCAAGGCCGACGCTATTATTGCAATCAATTCCACTCCTACCAAGCGTAAAAGTAATTTTTTCCCAGAGACAGTTTTATTGGAAATGTACAATTGGGACCATAAAATTCGAGAAACAATGGTAGATTTCGTTTATGACGAGCGATTCATTCAACGTGATTAATTTTTAGTTGCTAGGCAAGGAAAAACGTGCGTAAAGAATATTTCACGGGAATTTGAAAATACGTAACCTTGAATTTTGAGCTATTGACAGTAGTTCGTATATGGGCAAGGGAGCATAGAGTGAAATGTTCAGAATACCGACGAGTCTTTTTGTATTTTTTAGCCAGATTCGTAACACTCGGTGAAGTATACGTGCATTCTCAATCAGATTCCGCTCTAGGTACTCTATTCTAAAAGCCAGTTAGATCGATATGTCATTCCGAATGTTTTTTTTCAGATTCCATTTAATTTTTCGTACGTATCTGATAAGGGGACCTATTTAATCCGAAGTGAAACATCGTTATCTTTGATCAAACAATTATCGGTGACAATTTTGTAGGTGATATCTACATTTTCAATTGGTAGTTCATATGCAATTTCCGATTTTATCAACCAGGAAAAGATGATTAGGCTGAATATCAATAAAAAAACACAATATTTTCAGCAATGAACTGATCACTTGGCTGTTGAAAATTCTGAAACTAATTCAACAACTATTTTCGCTTGGTGTTGAAGAGTATTATCTTGAAGCAGATTTTAAAAAATTGTTTTGTACTTTTCTAAAAAGTGAAGTTTTCAAATCATCCACGAATTCGTA
This sequence comes from Hippodamia convergens, assembly GCA_038502775.1. Lineage (NCBI taxonomy): Eukaryota > Metazoa > Arthropoda > Insecta > Coleoptera > Coccinellidae > Hippodamia > Hippodamia convergens. Next base: position 39,101,120 of record CM076611.1, on the reverse strand, counting down.
AAGAATTATTTTTGAAAAATCAAGAAATTTGTAATAATGCAGTCTGTAATGTATCCTTTCATTGGATAGTTCACCAATGAAGACACTCGAAGCAAAATAAAAAAAATTGTCAAAAAAACAAAACAAAAAATTCATCTGCAAACTCCTGGTTCCTCCCAAAATGGGGGAAATCCTTCGCGAAAATCAATCGAACCGTTCGGAGCACCAATTTTTCCATCGATCACACGCACTCGCAAGAAACAGCATCCAAAGATTTATCATCTCAATACGTACTCGTTAATTTTTTCGTTTTTCACTCGGACAGTCGCACGGATTTCACAGCACACTCAAACGCAACAAACTGACTTAACTTGAGTAAGTAAAGCACTGAGCGCTAACTAGACGGACGGAGAATTGATAGCGCAGCGTTGCCGGTTGTACCGGTTATTACTTGGGCTGAGGGAAAATTGGAGAGGATGAAAAAATCACTGTTTTACTATATTGAGATTCTTGCCGGGCGCAAAGAAGTTAGATAGGAGTTTTTTATATGCAAACTTAGCATTTAATGTAGATGAACTTTGTCTCCTACACAAATCAACTGCATCTTACCTGCGAACCTTCCTAGTGACGTAATAATCAGTACATACAGGGTATCCCAAATTGCTTGATTTTGACTGTTTTAGGTACTTCTGGACTAGATAGGTAAAAACTTCGTAAGGTGTCCGAGGCTCGATTTTTGTGAAAACACCATTAGTGAAAACCGTTTCACGATATCTTCATTTTTTTTTCGATTTCGAAAATGTGCCATAACTTTTTCATTTACGAAAATATCTGAAAACGATTAAAACTTTCTAGAAGCGCTTTTTTCCCAGAAATAAGAAACTATATATTTTTTTTTCTCGTGGAAAAAACACTTTTTATATTAAATACGAACGAATTTTTTTTCATCTTGTATCATAAAAAAAAAAATCAAGAGTTAAAAAAAATTTAAGATAATGACTTCTATCCAGTGAGAAAGTGCTTGTTGAAAGTTTTTACCTTTTTCAGATATTTTCGAAAATGAAAAAGTTATGGCACATCTTCTGAATCGAAAAAATTTCAAAATGTTGTTATATCTTCAAAACAAATGAAACGGTTTTCACTATTGGTGTTTTCACGGAAATCGAGCCCAGGACTCCTTTCATCGTTTTTACCTATCTAGTCTAGAAGTACCAGAAACAGCCAAAATCAAGCAATTTGGGATACCCTGTACAGGGTGATTCACTTATCTTGGTAACCCCAATTTTCTCGAGAACGTCCGAATATTTTTTCATTCTGTGAATGGCGTTTTGAACAATTCAATGTCGACTTGAGATGTGCATAAAAATCTGCGGAATAAATTAAGACGCCAGGCGTCGCGGCTCTATCAAAATTTTTTTCTTCAGGGACATATCTTTTTAATCATGTTATTCGAAAGGTAATTTCATTCTGAACTTTTTTTTCGAATACAATTTTAATTAGTTTCTAACCCTCAGCGATCTGCAGCGTGTTTTATGTTATTCTCTATCCATTCATTTTTTTTTTGTATTGTGGTAGTATGCCTTTATTTGGAGACATAGATATGATTTTGTGCCTTGAAATCAAGAAGGCTAGTTTTTTTGTCAATGTGCCTCTTCAAATAAGATCATATCTATGTCTCCGAATGAAGGCATACTACCACAATACAGAAAAGAATAAATGGAATAGAATCAACATAAAACACGCTGCAGATTCGAAAAAAAAATTCAGAATGAAATTATCTTTCGAATGACATGATGAAAAAGGTATGTCTTTATTCATTCCGCAGATTTTTATGCGCATCTCAAGTCAACGTTGACTTGTTTAAAACGCCATTCACAGAATGAAAAAATATTCGGACGTTTTCGAGTACAGGAGTGAGGAATTTGCCTCGCTGAATCCGCCCATTTTGGATTTCATTAGATCTTTAAGGCGAGCTGTGAAGGGTGTGGCGAGAACAGCTTCGTCAGATGGCAAAATAGACCTCTAACCCCTTTTTAAACTAAACTACGTAGGCGCGAGTGGTGTGGACCGGCCTTAAGGCCGGCCCTGGTGATCCTTCAAATTCCATTCCATCATCCCGCAACTAGAGCGTGAACGCTCTTTCGCCGTATCGAATTCGGGGAGAAAGCGAGCGAACCGGCAACGTCGCAGGATGACTAAGCGCCTCGTGAAAGTCGACGCCGTCGTCCTTATTTCGGACGCGACGCCGTTTCGCAATTCGAGCGTCGTTTTCAGAACGATAATTGACTTTTCGCTTCAAGCCTAGAGCCGGATAGATTCAGTATTCGTCGTTATTATTATCGCTTTACGAACTTTCTCGACAAAAAAAAAAAGAATGCGACTCGAGAAATCGAAGGGGATATTATAACGGAACCTTCATCATGAATCTGACATTAGCTGAAGACGAAAAACTGATGAAAAGCCTACATGTATGTATATGGCTTCAAAAGAAGGAAGGGGTAAAATAAAAATTTTCATTCAGATGATTTATCTGTTCAGAATAGTTAGTTTTTTTGATGTTTTTTATTTTCTGTAGGCTAGGTTAATACTTTATTGAATTTTCTTGTATTCGAGAATACTGTTTATGGGATTTATCCCGTTTGTATTCCATTGCACTAAATAAATAAAATAAATAAATTGACCACATAAAAAAATCAACTGTAAAAAGTAGTGATAGCTGAGTTTTCTTGGACTTCTCAATGCGGGTATCCATCTGAGGCAAATTGATGAGTGACTGAGTGAGGGAGTATCAAAAAATCAGACAATGTACGACTCCAACGAACTCTTATAAACTGCTCCACATGAGTTAGCGATATTGACTTAAATTGCAAAAAACTATAGTTTAAATGAGATTTTGTGATGAAAATTCATATTAATACGATTTCAAATTGCAGGAAATGAAATTAATTTTAGCCTTTAGGTCTGCAGCGTATGATGGTTAAAAAAAATCGAGTAAAATAACGAAATTTTATTCCCAGAGAATTCAAGCATTTCAAGACTATCAACACAATGTATGGCTTCCACGGGCATCAATAACAGCTTGACATCTTCTTTGCATACTACACACGAGGTTGTTGAACATTTCTTGAGGAATTTGGTTCCATTAACGGGGCAGAAGCTCTCTCAGATCATTTAAGGATTCTGAGGTACGTTGATGATTATCTGATCTTCTTTGGAGCATATCCCATTCATGTTCTATGCAATTCAAATCTGGTGAGTGCGGAGGTATTGGTTAATGTGGAATACCAAGCTCCTCGCGCGCATTCTCAACTATGGCTGTACGATCTAGCGTTATCGTCTAGAAATTGAAGTTTCACCAATAGCAGCGTGAAAATTTGGCAAAACATAGTCAATGACATGCTCCCTATAGTGAAAGGCGGTCATATTCCCAGGACAAATGTGTAGATCTGTGAGCTCGTTGAAACATATCTCGGCCTATACCATAACACTACCCCCTCGGAATTGATGGACTTCTTGGACATAGCCACGATTACGAGGTATGCGTGGGATTGTCCATGCCCTTATTCTTCGAGAATCTGAAAATCGTCCATATCTGGATTCATCAGTGAAAAGGACACTACGCCATTGATCGTTCCAATTGATAAGTTGCCTTGCCCATTCCAGTGTTTGACGCTTATGGTCACGTGTTACTGGAACTCCTCTTAATGGACGTCTAGAACCTAGATTCACCTCTCTCAAACGTCGTCTGATAGTTTCGATGGAAACTTGAACCCCATCTGCATTTTGAATAGTAGATGTAGGCTTTCTTCTCGCCGAAGTCTAGATATCACACTTTGGCTGATTTGGAGCCTTTCCGCTACAACAACCTGAGTTAGGCCACCCTGTAGCATTCCAATAGCCCTATTAGCCTCAGCGCTTGTTAATTTACGTCTTAGCGTACTCAGAAAACTCGTTTCAAATCGAAGCCGTTGATAAACTGACTATGCAAAGAACCAAAGTTCAGAAAAAAGGCGACCAGATTGACGAAATGTCTCGTATAATTTTTATTGGATAGATTCAAGTTGTTATTGAGTTTAAAATTATTTCAAAGCGATTTTCTCGAAGATTGCATACTTCTCAAAACGACTGAATACGATTTCCTTAACTCTTGTGGAGCAGAATATCCCAGATCTGTGGATTTCAAGCTAGTCAGTTGAATGTTTTTGCAGAACTGCGACTTAGGCATACGGATCTTCCATTTTTTTCAATACCTCCACATCACAGATGTAAAATCAGCTGTCATAGTATCATTTTTTCGAGGAGAGTAACTGCTTCTCCATTTTCTTATCCTAATATTCCGCACGTGACTTCTCTGTTATGGGCTCCATTTAAAAGATTGCTTTTCGTCTCTCGTTTCAGTCTAGACCGACGTCTGGGGTCCAACCAAGGTTGCTCTTCTTGGCGTGCTTTGCAAAACTGGCCACAGCGTTTGAAACGCAGAAATCGAAGGTCTTTTGAACAATAAACCAGAAGTTCGCAGTCTAAACACGAGGGTATCGATTGACCGAGCAGAAATGAGCACGAAAATGACTTTGTTTCGTCTAGGTTCAGAATAGGAACTTAAAATCGATGGCCATCCGGATCTCCAGACCTTTCACCCATCGAGTACGTGCCGCAGTTCCAACTTTTATCCCTTAAGATGTCATTCTGTAGCAAGCTTTCATTTTTGCTTCTTCTCAAAATATATCTGTCAAATTCATTCATTTTTATTTGATGAAGAAACTTCAATTGATTTCTTATCCTTCGATCAAAGATACAGATACGAGATCTTTTCGCTCATTTCCATTGCAACTAAAGAAGGCAATTAAGGTCTCGGACGTATCTAGTGTTACATAACCTGAACTCGTTGTGCATTCTACTGATTACAAAGCAATTAAACGTCGATAATCGATTCATTCCTACCCGACTAGTTAGTCCACTTGATATTCCTGCTGTGTTCCACATCTCTGCAGCGAGATGATTCATCTAACGACACCTAAGGCTATCGAGTGTCAAGATAAACCCGAACACAATCTTAATCATACTCAACCTTGTGCCCGTCGAGCTTTTCTATGGTCCCATAATACAATTAAAACTGTCATTAATATCGGTAAAACCGAATTTTTGTGCTACACATTCCAAGACCGTTTATTACAGATGGTGAATTCCTCAATTGCTACCTACAGTTAACAATAGGGTAAAACCCGGATAGATGCCCCAGTGGGATAGATGCCCCATTTTCAAAATACCTAACTTCCCAAACTCTCCACTAATAATTGATAGTGTAAGAATGATCCACTGTCACCCTCAACTTCAGTTGGTAACGAAATATGGTACAGTGAGGACGCGTTTTGCAAGTGTATGTAATTATCTCCGTAACGAACTTCGGAAACATGTAAAAGTTTCAAAGGCTAGTATTTGCCGTTGTAGAACTTTTGAAGTAGTCATAAATTCGATCAAATTTTTTATTATATCAATAAACTGGTTCTTCAAATGTGCATCTAAGTATGACCAATTGCTTTTTTTGTTTTTAATTTGCAAAAAAAGTGCATGGGCATCTATCCGTACCGAAAAGGATAGATGCCCTGATTTTTCGAGGTATAGATGCCCTTAGGGGATATATATATCTCTATACAACCCATACACTTTTATAGTCTGAGTATTAATTCTTTTAAATATTTTAGTGTTCTGTTATAGTATGTGTACCGATCTGAACTCTTTACTGATTGTAGCAAAACCATGTCGCGAAAGTTTGGGAGAAAAAAAGGAGTATAAGGTCAAGTTTGCTCTTGGACCACAGAACAACTCGAAGCAGCTTTCGATGAGATAGAACATTACGAAGGCGTTATGCCCCTGAAATATGAAATTATGAATGAAAATACAAAGTCTCAATCCGACTGGATTCAGTGTATAAGGTATCACCCAACTGGCTTCATGGAACCTGTACACTTTTTCGGAACTACTGCTCAAGATGTGGAAAACTTAAAACACTATATTGTTTGATTTTATTTTAAAAAGAGTACATATTTATATTTCTGTCGAAACCTATATTTAATATTTTATAACAACAATGAAAAATTCGTTTACCTATTTGTTGATACCTACCCTCGTACCTACCTAATATTTTATGATATAAAGAATTTATATTTTCGTTTAATAAATGCTGTCGAAATTTCATTAAGTAGGCTGATTTAAGTTATATTACGATTATAACAGTCATAATGATAAGAAATTTCATTGAATTCGGCTTTGTTATTGGATCACATAATATGAAGGGCATCTATCCCGCTCAGTAGTTTCATAGTGGGGCAACTATCCATACCTGTAGGCATCTATCCCCAGAAATAATGTTCCACAAAAATCATAATTCTGTGAGATATGCTAATGCTAGGTCAGAAAAAACCCACAGTATTTTAACTCAAATAACAAGTCTAGCTACTTTCATGAAAATTATTCAGCTAAAATCGATATTTTCGGAAATATGAGGCAATTTCGAAAAGTGGGGCATCTATCCGGGTTTTACCCTACATCATTCTTCTAATTCCATCTCATCGTTTTTGTTCGACAATAAACTATCCTGCACTTAAATTCCCATTCCTTTCATTTCAACTCATAATCCGTCATTAGTCCGGAATAATTAATGGATATCGAACGTTCGCTACTTGAATAAACCTTGAGCAGTTCCATTACAGTGTTAAAAAAGCCACTACACTTCCGTTCGTTGTTTCAAACCAACACAATTTTCCCTTCAAGCCATTAACTTGACAGTTCCAATTAATCCTCTCTTTCTATGAATCTCAATGAAGCCTGATTTCTATGATCCGAAAGGCAGTGTTCCGAACGAACTCAGATTTTTACGGATATATACGGGTATAATATGTACCCAATCACAGGAATCATTTCTTCGCATACCGTTATAGTTGAGTTTACTTGGAAATGATTGCTTCCCAGTAAAAAGAGTCTTCCTAGCATGTCTACGGATTTCAACTGTGGTGTGCAGTTAAAATCGTTTGGTCCGGTCGAGTGGACTTCCGCATGTATCTCACAACGAACAGACGATGATTAGAGCGCTGGACATCATCACGAAAAGGCAATTCGATACATCGTATTCACCCTTTCTTGTGGAGCGAGGAGTTTGTTCAACCAGGAAGAAATGCGTCGATCTCAGTTGACAGCATCGTCAAATATTCGACACAATGGCATTCTCTGCGCCGTGATTATAGAGTAGATGGCATATTTGATCATAGAAAATAATCGAGGAAGGACATCGTCATTCCAATTAGGTATTCATCTTTGAAAATATTCCTAATCACGTCATTGTTGAGGATTTTTATGTTATTTTATGTTCTTCTCGAGAGGATATTTTCAATGTTACCATAGTAATGCACGTCTTTGCAGAGGTAAAGGAATCAACGACCAGACGATGATTACATCGCTTGAAATCAACACAGAAAAGGAGTTCACAAGTTAGTATTCACCTTTTCTTGAAGATAGAGGAGTTTGTTCAACCAGGAAGTGATTACTCGATCGGGAGAGAAATGTCAAAAATTCGACACAATGGCATTCTGTGGTCTGGCACCGTTATCACAGAGAAGATTGTATATCATAGAAATGATTGAGGAATAAACGTCATTACTCCAATTTATCGGTGAATATTTATCCAATCACATTACTTTCAATTGAATTGAATATTCTTAAGGAGTCTCAGTTTCTTGTAATTTTTTGTTCAATGGATATTTTCGTTGTTGGGATGGTTATTTCGGGCCTAATAGAGAATAATGGACGTCCAGAAGATCGAAGGCGCATTCCGACGATGATTGGACGGAGTGAAAAAAGCTCAAACAGAAAACAACACGGTATAAACATTATTTCGAGACCGCGTCCCACATCAAAGAGATCTCGTGGGCGTTCGGGATGAATTCAAAACAAGATCATAGAAGACGTAAATAAACGCGTTATATTTTCCGAATTCGATTGTACGGGGTTCGTATTAAAAGTGGGAGGTAGCGAGAGGCTTATTGCCTTTTTCGCCTGGAGTCGTCGCACCCTTTTCTGATTCTTTCCGACATCCGCCTTTGGCGGAAGCTCCGATTACCTACCCATAATTTATATCCTGATTATCCGCTCACGCTTGATCGAAAGATTGATTGAGTGTGGTTTATTTTCTGGAAAATCTTTCATTTCCTTCGCCGTTGTTGCTCAGGTAGATCTTGACATATATGTCAAAGTCGCTGACATAAACCATAGAATAAAATGGTGAAAGCAAATTTCATCTGTTGATTAACGACATAACCTCGTAGATAATTCGTCCGACTTTTCTGGCTTTTCTTCTTACGATATAGAGTCTACGACTCGCCTATTTGTACCTACCTATGAACAAATATTTGCTTTCCTAATGATGTAACATTCCGTACACCGTCATTTCTATTTATACGTCGATCTTTGGATCGGGACTTTCAATAGGCGATAATTGATGGTCAGTTTATTGTTTGACGTCTTAATTTCCGTACTCGTTAAACGCACTTTTTGCGAGGATACATAATTGCAGCGGAACAGATACCTGAGTTTTTAAATGCATCGAAGGTTGTAGAGCCCTTAATTATGCCCCATTAAATATATATTTCAGCCCATTTGACTGCGTTTGATGCCGCTGTCAGTTTGGCGTGAAAATGACATCTGTCAATTAAAAAAACGAAAGTAAATGAAGAAGTGGCTTTTGAAGTTGTCATCTTTTTCTTATAATGAGAAAAAAGTCCTATCATACATTAATTACAATCATTATTCACAATCCACAGTTCGGTTACATAAATCATTTCAATGTTGATGATTCGCTTAACGTAACAAACAAAAAGTTGTAGGAAACATCTGACTCAACCATCAATACTAGCTGATTTACTATCACTTCTCCATTAGCAACCGTACCTCCCGTACAGATAGCTTTCGTCACAAAATAAACAAATAGATTCACGATAGGAACAGTTAAAAATTCGTAATTGTCAGAACCTTCTCTATTATAACCAGCAATTTACCTACCCTTTCTTATCTACTTGGCCTAACGATGCTTCAACGGAATATTTGATTTTCGATAACGCTGCTTTTGTTCAACATTGTTTGCATTCACGAAATGGCAGAGTTCCCACACTTCGGTTGTCTGTAACAACTATCCAAACACAATAATGAGCGAAAAATACGATTACATGATTCTCCGATTGTTCGGATTGGTACCCACGATAAAATTCCGACCTCAACACTTGTATACAGTCTTCTTCTATCGGAAACTTTGTACCTGAGAAATCGAAAATCGAGTAAAAAATATCAAAATTATGGTCAAATTCGAAACGGAAATGGTCGAGCATAGATAGCAAGCTGAACAATTTTCCTCCATTAATTTCCAACTAATTAAAACATGCATAGAATCAAATCATAACGCTTACATAGAATGAAAACGTAATAAAATTTTCTAGAACCAGAGAACTTCAGTTTCCCTTCTATAATGACAAGACAACTACGATAGCACCTCAACACCTGTACGTCTTATTGATTTTCCGAAATTCGATTTTCCTGGAATTTCCAGAATAGATTTGCATGATTGATGAATGAAAATATCCAGAGCAGAAGATTCTTGAAGATGGAAGAGGAATAAGAGGGGATTTAAATTAGCTTTCAGATGGGGTGACGTAGTGAACTGCAACCCCCTTTTGCATTCACCCCATTCTAATAAGAACGAAGTTGAAGGTTGTGTGAATATCCTAGGTCTAAGAATAACGTGAATCTCATTTATTCTCCTTTTTTGAATCTATCGATCGCAATTTTGTCCTCACTTTACTTCTGCCCTATTTTAAAATGTACAAAAATAGTGTAGACTTCGAAATTGTACAAAAAGACCGGCTAAACTCACCCATTTTGAATGAAATTGGTGCAGGTCCTCCGTCCTTTCGCAAGATTTTCACTTGGAGTTTACAGAACAGGAATTTATATCATTGTCGCAAAATCATCCACCGAATAAAATAGCACAAAAATGTTAAATTTTTGTTGCTCTGACACCGCTGTCAAACACAACCACACAAATATCAAATATGGGCGAGTCTAAAATAATTACGAAACAGGGTACTTCGTACCCTGCCCGTTGCTCAAATTATGGCAGCACCGTCGTGTTGCAGAACACATCAGCGTAGAATAAGGGGATATTCGACGATTTTTCAAATGGAAGATTAAAATCACCTAACAACATCAAATAGTACTGGAATGAAGTTTGATGAACTACACTAGAATAAAAAATAATTTCCACCCACTTATACCTTTTCTGATCCAAAATAAAATATTAAATTTGGCTTTTTCTAATCTAGAAATTTTTCAATGGGACGTCAATGGTATCTAATTTCAAGCTCAAGGACGTCGTTGTCAAAATAGTAATTTCTACATATGATGTGATGTCGAATAATAAATATTAATAATCATTGTTGATAAAATTAGAATCCAAAGGGCAGATAAAACAATTATTACTCCGCTTACAGCATATATGAGGAAATTATAAATTACTTGAGATGTCATCGTTTTACTCAAATGCGTCAGAGCCAATTAGATTCACGTGAGTTTTGGAGAAAACCTCATAAGGATAATTTGCATCTGATTGAGAAAAATCCGTTATTTGAAATTCTATTGAACCGACTACATATTTCGCCGCTATAAGGCTTATTTCGAGACTTCTATTTGAATATTTATTTTTAGGTTAGACACAAAGTTATGAAAGGTTAGGGTTTGTATCCACCAATAATTTATATTTTACTGATAAAGGGTGTACAGACTGAGAAAAATATGTTGGAGGGACTCGCTGCTTGGATTTTAAATACCTACTTGGGAAAATATATCGAATTAAATACAGATCAGTTGAGCATAGCCTTACTGTCAGGTAAAAAAATTATAGTTTATCGACATACATTTCCTTAATATGCATTTATTATTCTGTAGGTAAGGTCGAACTTGAGAATCTACCCTTAAAGAAAGATGCGTTACGACATTTGGGCTTACCCGTTGAGATTAAAGCTGGTTTCATTGGAAAATTAAACTACAAATACCAGTCAGCCAAATTCGTTCAGCTCCCTGGGTTATTGCCATTGAGCAATTGTATTTGGTTGCAAGCCCATTGCCCATATCAGAGGTGAATAGAAACTTCTTCATTCTTGTCAGAAGCACCCAGAATTTTCTGTTTCAGTGGGACAATGAAAAAGAGGAAAATGCAAGGCAAGAAATGAAATTAACTGCCTTAGATAGAATGGAGGCCCATTGGAGGCTTGAAAACGATACCAAAGACATTAATACATACTACTCAACTACTTACTCTTCTTGGATGAATTTTGGAGCAGGGGTTATTTCAGATATCATAGAAAATATACAAGTTAGTTTTATTTTTTTTTTTATTCGAGCGTTATTTGAAATTTTTTATTGCAGTTAAACATCGAAGATGTACATATTCGATATGAAGATAATATAAGTGTGATTAACAAATCGGTAGCTTTCGGTGTAACGATAGATTCTTTATCGGCTCAAAGTTGCGATGCAAATTGGAGTCCTAGGTTTTGCCATTTAGAAAAGGAAGGAGAATCCTTCAAACTGTTGGAAATGCAAAAATTCGGTATTTATTGGGAAGATTTAGCACCAGAAAGGATGTTGGCACAGCTATCTTTAGGAGATTTAGCAATAGCGATGTCACCATTTGCAACCATGAAAAATATAAAACATTTCATTCTTCCCCCGGTATCTGCACAAGCTCACATCAAAAATAATCACAGTGAACAACCGTTGCGATCAATGGATACTCCGAGGTTTGCTTGTGATTTAGTTTTAGACGACGTACCCATAACATTAATTGACGTGAGTATACGTAACGATTTTTAGGTTATCTTTTAGCAAATGTCATCTGTCAATGTTTCTTGTATTCCAGTGGCAATATGATCAAGTTTTTAAGTGCGTTCAAGGTCTGGACGACCTTGCCAAGTATCGAAGGTACCGTATCCATCAACCTTCCAAAACTGTTAAAGAGGATCCTGTCTCTTGGTGGATTTATGCTGTAAATTGTTTGTATCCAGGAGGACCTCCGAGCATTTGTAAACCGAAACCGACATGGGAATCGTGCCTCAACATGGCAAGACAAAACGTACTTTATGTGAAAATTTATAGAAAAATTTTAGTAACGCCAACAGTAACCTTGAGTTCCGAAGATAAGCGACTTAAGGATGAAGTTGAGGAAAGTAGGGATTTCGAAGAGTTGAAAGTTTTGAGAGAGGTTAGAAATTTCAACTGATCATAATATTTAAATAGAGATTTTGTTCAGATTCATGTCAAATTTGTTCTGTCAAATTTTCCCCAGATTGCAATGAAGACTGTCAAACTTCCTAACCTCAAAAGTAGCGCGAACAACTCTGCGGGAAGGAGCATGTTAGAGAACTGGTTTCCAGGGTGGGTCGGCTGGTATTCTTCGGCCCCCACAGAGAGTGAAACATCCGAGACGTCTTCACCGGAAGCCAAACAGCTGGAGGGAGAAATTCTTCAAGTTCTGTCGGATTCCGTTGAAAACAACACTATATTCAAGAGGGATGCAGTTTTTGGTAAATTCAATTTTTGCCTAAAAAAAGGTAGCGTCAACTTGTGTACTACGATGGATGGGGAAACGTGAGTTTAATTCATTGAGAGTTCTTCAAGACCTTCGATGACTTTTGTTTCAGTTCGCCGATGCTCGAATTGGAATTTAAAAATTTATCGTTGAATATAGTGAGCAAACCTCGGACTCAAGCTCACTTGATCGAGCTATCCCTCGGGGCCCTGTATCTAAAGGATAAAATAACCCAAAATTCGCTATTTTCGGTACTGGTGGGCCCCCCAGGTCACGAAAGGGGTTACGTGAGTCGATCTAGAGGTCCTCAGAGTCCACGAGTTAGTGTCGTCAACCAATTGGACTCGTATAACGAGTGCTTGTTCTACATAGCTTACGAGAAGAAACCATCCAGTTCCACTGCAGATTATAGGTTATGTATTCAGTCCAAATGTTTAGACATTGTTTATCAGCCGAGTGCGATAAAATGGTTGATTGAGTTCTTGTGTTTACCTCATAAGAAGAACATAACTCAGTCGAGGATAGAAGCCATGAAAAGTAGGACCAAAAAGGAACTCATGAAAAATTGGGAACAAATTCTCGGAGGGAGAATGGTTAGTTTTGTTCTTTTCTATGTTTATTAGTGGAAATAACCGTACTCACAGCCTACTAAATCTAACAGGCTGGAAGATTATAGAAAGTATACGGAAATTCAAATACCGACACCTTCTCATTAGTAGATTTATAGATTTATTGCTTTTGCAACCGGGCACTGCACAAGTACGGGGCATAGTACTCAAATCGAAGATTTCCAAATAAAATTTTAACAAATATTGAAATGAAAAACCTTAGTGTTAATAATCTTTCCAGATATGAACACTAAAAGTCGAAAAATCCAATCACAAACCCGATACATACTGTTCTTGCAACTGCAACACTTGATTTCACTTTATTCATTGATTGAAAAACCGATCACACGAACACGAAAAAAACAAACTTTTTACACGTTTCCCAGTCGAATTTCTGATGCAAACTATATCACATGTTACGCTTCAAAACAGAACTACAAGTGCAAAGTCGTAACACTCTGAGCCTGGTACAACCCTTTGTGATGGTTCCGGCAACGTCGCATTTTAAAGCAACATTCTGGCCTGTTAAATATCGTAGGCCGCGTTTGTACCTAACCTATTTCTCTTTTGAGCATGCCAAATCTAACTGTCAGTGGCATTTCCTAGGTTAGGTTAAATAAAGTCAATTTTTGGTATTAACTTCTTAAGTGTTGACAGTTCATAAGTAACCTATCTTGACTTATAATGGTACTCACTCGTTTCGTAGGTTGATAGAACCACTTGGGACTTACAATTCGATATATCGGCTCCGCAAATAATTTTCGTTGAGAATTTTTGCGATCAAGGGGCATCTATGGCTGTGATCGATTTCGGAAGGCTCCAATTGAAAAATAACACTGAATATTCTTCAGAACACGAACAAACAATTAGTAAAGCTAGTGAAGAAGACGGTAAGATCAATTTCGCTGCAAAAATGAAGAAGTTTCATCAAAATTTTTTACAGAAACCTTCTTGACACCTTGTTCTACACCCCCTCAAAGTGAAGCAAGTGATTCCGAGGATCACACCTTAGACATATCAAATATGGAACCACTTCCCTCGGATGTATTGAATGAAACCACTCTGCACCAGAAGATTTACGAACGGTACACGGTTGAACTCACCGATTTACAGATTCTAGTCGGGAAAGTGAAAGACAATTGGAGATATGCTCACAACAAGGGCAGTTCAACGTTGCATGTTTTAGATAGATTCAACATATCGGTACAAGTAGAAAGAAGGGTCATCCACACTGTTGACCCATTATATCCGAGCTTGACATTCAATGCTAACCTACCGAAATTGGTGGCGCATCTGAATGAATCTAAAGTGAATTCAGCGAGGAAGCTGTTGCACATTATCACCACTACAGGGTTGCCATCACCGTTTAAAAGTTCCGAAACGTTGGAAGATTCTGTGTTCGAACCTGGTCAAGATGAGGAACCTTCGATGAGCATGGATACCAGTCTGGAGTTGTCGAAGTTACTCATGGTTCAATTTATAGTCGATCATATGTCGTTGGAGGTGCAGAGTAGGGGTCGGAGTGTCGCTGAACTCCAAGTATCGGGGGTTAAAGTAGCTCTAATGAAGAGGTCGATTGATATGAGTGTTACATTAACTGTGCACAGTTTGTTGCTGGTAGACGCGCTGCAGACTTTCGGAGCTGATTTTGAGCTGTTGGTCGCCAGTCACAAGCATGTTGGGTAAGTCATATCACAGCTGTCTATAGAGGTAGCCTGGAACAAAGTTTGGCAACGCTGTATACTCGTCCGATGTTATTTCGAATTCAAATCATTTGCGAATCCATCAAATGAATTTTTTGCTGGATGGAAAAAGAACATAAGACCCTACTTAGACACAAAATTGAAATTCAGGACCGTTTGCACCAACATTCCTTAAAGTTAAGGATCCCTTAAATTGATTGACAGTTGCATGACTGTCACTCAAACAGAATTCTTACGTAAGAGACCCTTTCAGTTTTTCATATTGTTGAACTTCATCCTAGTTCAACAAAGCCATTTCATTGGCTGATAGGCTACAGATAATAGTTGTCATTTCCTTAACCTAACCCTACTGCCATTTTGACGATTTCATGCTTGTTGAAATTTGAAATTTTTTGCTATAAATTCATAGAAAACAACAAATATTCTGCAGTCAGTTTATGAGTTTGACAAATCATTTTAGGTTATAATCCCATCCTAAGGAAGGCTTAAATTTGAGAGGTTTAAGCATCGAAACGTCACTTAAATATTTAATAATCTTGGTTGAAATTGAAAGGTAATTCTCTGAATTATAAGGTTGGTATGCCCACGCGCGACGTTGCCAAATTTCTGTTCCGGGCTTGTTCTTCAGAAGGCTGGTTTTCAAATATGTCCTGTGTATCTTAGCATGGATTCGATGTCTGGAAGTTTGAGGGATAGCGAGCCGACATCTCCGATGTCACCTGCAAGTCCAGACCCGAACATTTCTAGACCTATTTTAACCTCCCCGATGGTTCTTACGCAAGCTCTCACAACCCTGACGGCGTCTCCTTTGAACAACGAAACAACATTGAGGACAACCACGGTGTTAGACGCTGAAGCTCTCATCACAATCGAGGTTATAATCATAAGCGGCCAAGAACCTATGCAAATAGCAAACGTACAGTTCAATAACTTGGACATAATAGGTTAGAATCTCTCCCAACTGATTTTCAGTCGAAATTGATTTGTTCCTTTTGTAGCCAATCAGGAAACTCTCGTAGAACTTGTTGGATTTGCTAGGAGGGTTTTTCCAAAATCCCAAAAATCCTCGAATCTTAAACTACCGACCGCGATGCCATCTAGCGTCAGAGCATCGAACGACTCCCTACCGAGCATTTTAGAGCCCCAAATTGGAAAAACGGAACTCACATTCGATTTTCACCGATTGAATGTCCTCCTGTTGCGCGGTATCATGAAAGACGGGGTTCTTCACGGGAAAAAAATATGTACCGCCACCATGAGTGGAGCAAAGATACAAGCCACCGTCTGTAAGTATTACGGATCAAATTCGACAGTCGAAACCTAAAAACCATCTCCTTAGGTTCCAAAGTTGAGATTGAAGGATCACTGGGAGGTCTTCAAGTGTTGGATTTGACGCCAGAGGGACAGATGCACCAAAGGATAGTCAGCGTAGGCAAGGATCTACTTCAGGAGGATCAAGTTCATCCTTTGTATGCTTCCGTTCATGAGAACGACAAAGAGAGAGCGTTCAGTTTCAAGGTTGTGAGGAGTTTAGATTCCAAGGGAGATAAAGGTACGTTTGATTTTAGTAATTTTGGTGGGACAATGAAAAAATGTGGTTTTAGATGTTGCCGACATAAGAATCAGAATGGCATCGTTGTGGTATACGCACTCCCCTCATTTCGTTTGCGAGTTGCAGTCGTGCGCTACAGAATTCAAGCAATATATGTCACATCTGGCAAGATCCATCAAAAGCGCTGCAACAGATATGGCATTGGGACTCGTTCAAGCAAGGTAATTTAATCATGAATGAAGCAAACGAGTTCCTTCAAAGAAAAGAGCTTAAACAGATTCATTCGAAATGTTCTAGAGCTGAGGCATTGGCGCAATCACTTTACATGAACGCAAGATTGTCATCTTCAATTTACGGCAGTGCCTTCTCACTGTCAGAATGCTCCTCCCCAAGAAAAAGAAGGAGAAGCAGCTCCGTTGGAGCTTCCGGATTCTCCTCAGCTAGAGATACCATACCGCAAACACCGTATAGTCCTGAGGACACTGATGAGATTGTTATAGATATAAAGTGAGTTGGTACCATATAAACTGTTTCTATGGAAACAGCGTTGTTTCCGTAGCAACGGACGGTTGTTATGGATACCTCGTTGTTTATTTCAGGTTAGATATCATCTTGGACAGTCCGGTTGTTGTACTTCCAAGAGGCCACAACAGCTCCGAAGTGTTTATAGCTCATCTTGGGCGAATAAACGTTTTTAACAAGAGTGTCAAAGATAACCTCTCGAATGGGTCGCACGATGAATATTCCGAATCAAGAACGGAGTTTTACGAGATCGAAATACGCGACATGAACTTGTTTTCTTTAGATACGTGTTCTAGGAGAAGCAAAGAATCGAGGAGAGATCAAATGTACATGTGAGTGTGATAATTTATTATGTGAAAGAGTGGCTTATGTTTTTTTAATTGGTAGGGTTAGACCGGAGGTTCTTTACTCATGCGATACTTTGGCCAAGCCGATCTTACACGACACTTTGGTGAAACTGAACATAGAAAGGGAGGTCACTCGAGGTGGGCTCAATTATAGCAACGAGAGTCTTTTGCCGCTTGATGACGACGAAATTAGCGGAGAAAATACAAGGAGCAACATACAGATTACTGGTTCTGTTGTTACCGCTCTGAAAGTTTCTCTAACGAGGTCGCAGTATGAGCAAGTTTTGGATACGGTGCAGTGGTTAACCTCGAATCCGAAGATTTCAGAATCCGTTATGAGGTCTTTGAAGCCCCAATCTGCTCTCGGGGATATAACAGAGGAAGATTCGGGGGTTACAACTCTCAATATGGATCCACATGTGAGGGCTAAGCTGTTTCCGGCAATGACCAATGTGTCTAAGACGAAGAGTATAACTACGAGGATGGCCAATATTAAAGGTATGTATATGTGTATTGTAATTGAATTTTAAACGTGTAACAATTTCTTTCGCAGCTTCGTTTGAACTTCCTGTTTTCACGATTGAACTGAGAGGTAACATACCGTCGACAGAGCAAGGTTTGATCGATGTCTCGTTTAGAGATTTCGTGTTTAACTACGAGAAATCACACAGATACGAAACTAACATACAGGTAAGCATCGAAACCTAGCGTAACTTTACCTAACCTTGTACGTGATCTTCAGGTTTCCCTCCGATCTATATACATGGAAGATCTTTTACAACCTGAAGGTTCTCGACAAAGAGCCATGATGATCTCTTCTTCTGGAGGAGATCTTCCGCCTAACGCTTCCTGTATGTCAAGGTCATGTCCGGATATAACCTACAATCAGTTTTATCCAGTATCTATGCACGGTTCTCTCCCGGATCATCTAGAGACTTCAACCATATTCGGGATGACGAATAACAAGCATAATTTTATACCGCAGAAGATGGAGCAAATGTATCCATCCACACCACCTCCATCTCCAACACAACGGAGGAAATCTAAGATAGAGAAGAACCTAGTGTTGATTTCTGTCCTTTTGGTGGATAAGGACGCCCCCAATTTCAATTCTCAATATGATTCCGTGAGTTTTTCTAATACTTTTGCTGTATCCGAGTTGTTGAATTTTTTTTTTTTTAGTTGAATATGACTGCTTCGGTTGATTTTAACTGTTTGGATCTGGTGATTAGTGTGGAGTCTTGGGTGGTTCTTATAGATTTTTTTAGTGCTTCTCCGACAGGCTCCTCGAATAATACCGATAAAGTGTCGGAGGTGACAGATAATGTTCTTACAGGTTAGAATACGAGTTGATAGGGTCATCTGTCATCTTCATGGATTTCTCGTTGTTTATTTTAGAAATTGTAGCCGAAAATGTGGGAACTAATATAACAATAAGATCTCTAACAATGGTTCTTGTAAAGTCTGGATCGGATATTGCAAAAGCCAACATATCTAAGGTTGAGATTGCTATTAAATCGAGCGGTGCTCAGAAAGAAGTGGAAGGTACTTTAGGTTCCATGTCTTTAATTGATCTTACACCACATGGTCAATTATACAAAGAGAGATTCTCGACTTCGGGGTCCAAAGCTTTGAAGTTCAAATATATTCGGTGAGTTTCATGTCCAACTATCTTCATACTGCCTCAATGCCAGAAGCGTTAATATTATTTGAAAATGTAGTTCACAGAATTAATATCAAATATAATACTTCCACGAAAACGCTATTAACCGTAGCGACACCTACTAGCATTATTCGCAAGAAGAAAAATTATTTCCTATTTTTTTTTCATTTCATCGAATTTTTCAGAGTTTTAATGTATTTTATCTCAACCCCCTTGTAGAAGAGTCTAAAAAAAAATCTTTCATAACAAACAGTTCATCCAATCTTGAGTTATAAATGGTGTAACCAACAAAATGGCCGACTTAGTTTTATATATTAAAATACATTAGTTTCACTATTTACTTAAATGAATTCTAGCCATCCTCCGATGAGTAACAAAAACCATGACGCTCATCTGGAGATTGGGATGTCTTCGGTGATGTACGTCCACACAAAGAGATTTGTGGCTGAACTGCAGGCTTTCTCGAATCATTTCACGCAGTTGCAGAGGGTTATGGAAGGCATTAGAGCGGCAACTAGCGGACAAAAGCTGCGAAACGAACCTCTAAAATTATCTTTAAGTATCCACGCAGGGTCCCCTATCATATTGGTTCCCGTCAGTTCAAAAAGTTCGGATTTGTTGGTTATAAATTTGGGGCAGTTGCTGGTCAAGAATCGCTTCAAGATGTCCGGGGATCAGAACACGATCAGCGTGGAAACTAAACATACTAGTGAGGCTCTGAAGGTATTTCCTAACCTAGAATTACCGGACTTCGTTTTTCAGGCAAAAAAACCATTTTGGATGTTATGTCGGTGGAGCTTCAGAATATGGATTTGTTCATGGGTCGAAGGGAGAATGGTTCCAAAGCTGCGGTTCCTGACAGTTTTATGTTGGGAAGCGTGCGTATTTTCAGAAATGGACCGTCTCTTTTAACGAAGAAGTTTCAACTTAAGTTCAAGGTCGAGAGGAACCTGTTAAATTTCCATCCTGAGTACAGAATCGGTATGGAAGTTCTTGAATTGTTAAGCTACAAATTTTCGGACATTAAGAGAGTCTTCCGGGCTCATTTGCCGTGGTATATTGGCTTGATTTTGGTCTTTTCCAACACTGGCAACCATGCGCTATGTACCAAAGGAGTTTCTTCCCTTCTGTTCATGTTGTTCTTATGTTTATATATCTCAATGGCTTCATCCTAGGATAGAAACTTTTGATGTTCGAAATAGCTTCTGCCTTTGAGAAAACAATTATGTGTCCATCTGTTAGAACATGTTCCGCTAGTGCAGATTTCTCTGTCTTATTGAGTCGACAGCATCGTTCATGCTCCTTAATTCTCGTATTGATACTTCGCTTCGTTGTACCAATGTAGACTTTGCCGCAGTCACAAGGTATCCTGTAAATACCGGGTTGAGAGAGTGAGTCGACTTTGTCTTTGGTAGTTCTGATCATTTGGCCAAGTTTTTGAGTTTATAGACGGTCTCTATGTTGTGCCTCTTCAGTATTCTACCAATTCTATCGGTGACCTTGGGATATATGGTAAGATAGCTCTTCCATCTTCCGTCTATAAGCCAACTCAAAAACTTGGCCAAATCATCAGAACTACCACAGATAAAGTCGACCCACTCTCTCAACCCGATATTTACAGGATACCTTGTGACTGCGGCAAAGTCTACCTTGGTACAACGACATGAAGTATCAATACGAGAATTAAGGAGCATGAACGATGCTGTCGACTCAATCAGACAGAGAAATCCGCACTAGCGGAACATGCTCTAACAGATGGACACAATATTGTTTTCTCAAAGGCAGAGGCTATTTCGATTATCAAAAATTTCTATCCTAGGATGAACATGGAAGCCATTGAGATATATAAACATAAGGACAACATGAACAGAAGGGAAGAAACTTCTTTGGTACATAGCGCATGGTTGCCGGTATTGGAAAAGACCAAAATTAAGCCAATACTTTTGAAATTCAGCGGTCGATTTACAACCTCAGACCAAGAATCCTCTGAAGATGCCTATCGCAGTTGTGGGCGAAACGTTAGGTGAAATAATTCCCCAAATAAGCCCGGAAGACTCCTTAATGTCAGTATATCCCTGAAGCCTGAAGCTATTTACTACAAATTTTCATATGGATAACTTTTCAGTACCGGATATGAGTATATATGGGCAACTGTCTACTCTGGATGCTACAATAGATTCTTCTCAGTATCGTCTGCTGAAAGGCTTATTCACTTTCAATTTAGGAGAAGATACTGAGAGGATTTTACCGTCAGTAACATCACCCATAACAAGCTGTTCGGTAAGTGATATCTCACATAACCTCGAAATGTCCCATTCAATTCGTCCTTTCAGCCTTCAGTATCAGACTCATGGACACTTTCTTCGCTTAACCTGGATCTCCAGAATGTCACGCTTCGACTAAGAGAACACTCAGGGTCCCCACCGTTCACCTGCATAAACTTCATCAAGTCTCGGCTCACAGTCGAAACCTTCAACAATTTGAGCCAGGACATCGACCTGGTCTCCCAGGAGATCCTGGTGATGGACACTAGGTTTGACCACTCCCCTGGTGGTCACCCTCCCAACGTCTTCACCAACATTCTGCAACCCGTGAAGAAATCCAACCAAGTAGACTTGGTCCAGGCCGAAATACACAGCAGAAAGAGGCAGGACCACACGAAATTCACTATTCTCTTGAACAATATGAGGTTAATGGGGGTTTTCGATTGGTGGGAGACGTTGCAAAAGTTCATCTTTCAAAATATCGAGAACGTCGACTCTAGTCCGGAACATCAGAAGATGCCGACTAGTAATTGGAAACCGGAACAGGGTACTTTTGAGGTTAAGTTGAACATCACCGATTCTGAATTAGTAGTGGTCGAAAATACTGCTCAATGGGACACTAATGCTGTGATATTGAAGGTAAGGAATTATTCTAAAAGTATTTTGACAGTTCGATCCGAAAATTGTGATTCCAGAGTACAACCGTTATAACCTACAAGCCGAAGAACGTTCAAAAACCGTTGTCCTGCAACTTGAACCACTGCGAGATGTTTTCTTGTATTCTTGGAATGGAAGACGAAACTGCCCTATCCATCATCGATCCCATCACCTTAAACATAGATGTCAACGGTGATAACAAACTTGAGGCAAGTATCTTCTCCAGTTTCGAATTTTGTTTTTTTATACATTCTTCACCATCAGGCGCAACTGCAGTATTTAACCGTGAGACTCTCCTACCACGACATGAAGATGTTCATGCAGATATTGAAGTCCCTTCCGGAACAGCTGTTGTCGGGACATAAAGCTAATGGAACCCTGAACTATTCAACGGGTAATCTTACTCATTGCAGCTCGAACGATTTAATCAAACGATTAACTTTCTAGAGAACGTCAACAAGCTAGCAACTTTGGGATTCACTGAGCAAGATTGCATCACAGCTTTGGAAAAAAGCGACAATAAATTGGATGAAGCCGCTATTTGGTTAACCAAGTATGCCGCACCTCGAAACAATGCGGAAAATTTGGGAGACTTCAAAATTGCCGTGGACTGTGTAGAGGTAACCAACCGAGTATTTGTTATGGAAACTGTCTCCTAGCAACTGTTGCTAAGGAAACCGTCTCTTAGCAACTGTTGCTAAGGAAACTGTCTCTTAGCAACCGTTGCTATGGAAACTTCGGCATAAGAAATGTGTTATTCTAGGTTAAAGCAAATTGTTTATCAATTTGCATTATCGATGATTGTGGCGATTCAGATGTGCCATTGCTGGAATTTTCTCTGAAAGATCTTTGCTTAATGCAAAATCTATCAGAAGCAGACAACGAATTCCTGTATAGGAAAGGTTCTTTATCCTGTGTATTAGCAAGTGATTATTACAATCGAGTACTTTCTGGATGGGAACCTGTCATAGAGCCATGGAAGTAAGAGGTCTTGTTCTGAAATGGTGATTTTGGAATTGAAATTTTTTTTTCCAGTTGCAGTATTACATGGCACAAAACCTTGTCAGCCGCTTTGGTTAAGAACA
The DNA here is from genome assembly GCA_038502775.1 of Hippodamia convergens. Lineage (NCBI taxonomy): Eukaryota > Metazoa > Arthropoda > Insecta > Coleoptera > Coccinellidae > Hippodamia > Hippodamia convergens. The sequence continues at coordinate 39,078,112 of CM076611.1, read as the reverse complement.
GGTTGAACATTGAAGTTCGTTCGAAGGAAATTCTAAATGTCGACGTAACCTCAACTCTCTTAGATCTCTATAAAAAGGTCAAAGAGAACTGGACTAAGGATTATTACAGTTTGAAGGATAAAAACGGAGAAAACGGTGAAAATGAGTGTAAACAAATTTGTCAATCTCCAACATTCAAACGTCGATCGCCTTTTGTACCTTTCGCATTGAAAAATGAGACTGGATCGTTACTTAATTTTTCTACGGTTATTTCTGAGGTTGACGATGTTGAGGCGACCCAATCCGGATATCGAGATGATTCCGTGATTACTGTGCCCCCGGGGGATACTGTCCCGTTTTCGTTCAGTGGAAGGGGTAAGTTAAACTTTATAGAAACTTGAACGTGAAGTGAGTTAAACACTTTTATTAGATAAAATCAGGCATCAGGATTCTCATAAGCGGAAAATGCATCAACTGATCGTAAAAGTTGACGGGTGGCAGCAAGCTTTGCCTCCAGTGTCGGTAGATAAGGTCGGAGTGTATTTCAGACATGCTTTGATTGAAATCAAAACAAGGTCAAACGTAAGTTTTATCTCTAGTGTTACCAGATTTCACATAATTCATGATTTTATCAGATTCAAGCTGACATACCGCCAGCAAGGATTATTTTCGACATCACACTGGAAGGTTCCGCTAGGAAATTGATAACTGTCAGATCGGCAGTCCTGGTGAAGAATAAACTGCCTGAAATGGTCGAGTTGAAATTTGAGAGTCAATACTTAGGTACCCAATTATGTTTTTAGTGCTTCTCAGACTTTCTAACGAGATTTTTTCAAGGTTCCGGTTGGGTTCCTAGCAAGTCGTTGAATATAGAGTCTGGAAAAATCCTGGCAATCCCCCTACAATACGTTTATTCCGATATAGATGTCAGACCGGTGAGCAATTCGAACAAATATTCCTATTGTTCAACGTCGATTTCTTGGAAGCAACCGAACTCTGAGTCTATGTACGATCTGTCGACATGCACTTCGAAAAAGGGATCGAGCTATAGGTTATTAGGTTCATGCCTGTTATACCTAACCTCAAATATAAAAGTTTTTTTTGTAGATTTTGTTCGGATATTGTCAGAGAGAAATTCGTTATTGAGGGGAATTACAAAAGCGATCAACCAGCGCATAGGATAACCTTGTTGCCAACTGTGAAAATCGTGAATTTGCTCCCCATTGATATTATTTATCGTATCAAGAGTGAACATGGACGTATAACCTCAGGTTCTTCAAGTGCTTTGACTAGTGTAAGTCACTTCATAGGAAAAATACTAGCATTTGTATCAATTCAATTTGTTTTTTAGGTCGATCCTGATGATGTGATAGAAATGAATATACTTGTAGAAAATTTCGTCTCCAGTACCTCTGTGATAATTCCTGCTGCTTGTGTGACTGATTTTGCGTGCCGTATAAGACTGGAAGATAATTTGGAGAGGAAGCTCTTTCTACAGGCTGTGATTTCTTGCAATAAAGGGGCGAAAATCAAGATTAGCATTTCTGCGCCATATTGGATCATAAACAAGACCGGTTTGCCTTTAGTTTTTAGACAGGCAGGTACAGGTAGCTTGTCCGCTGGTCAATTCGAAGAGCACGAATTCGCTAGAATGTTGTCACCGTTACTGTTCAGTTTTTCTGACAACGATGCCAGTCCAACGATAAGCGCACGTGTTGGCAACCATGTGATAAGAGACGGTACTCCTCAGGTAAAATTTTAAAGTTTCAACGCTGGAATTATTTTGAATTGTTGATTTTTGTAGTGGTGTTCGAATTTTCACGTCCAAAAAGGAATACAAGTCAGAAAACTTCACGTAACGATGACTGATGGGAGATCTGATACGGTATTCGTAGTTGGTATAGAGATAAGACCAGCGAAAGGTAGATACAGGTCTACAACTATAGTAACTATTTCTCCGAGGTATCAAGTACACAACAGAAGTTCATATCAGCTTGTATTTTGTCAGAGTTACTTTACGCTCACTCTGGTGAGAATTTGAGATTGTTGTTTTTATCCTTTTTAACTTTAGTTTTCGTAGAGCGATCCAAACCAACAAAAAACTTCGTTGAGGTTGATGCCAAACTCCCATATGCCTTTCCATTGGCCGAGGTTGGACCAAGACCAATACCTGTGTGTTTCTATCAAGGATATACCGGATTGTTGTTGGTCAGGTGGTCTGAAAATTGACGCAAACAGTTCCACACATGTCAACATAAGGTAGATGTTAACAACTCTTTTTTTTTATACAAATTGAAAGGTTGAAGTATAAACATAACCTATATCTCTTATCATAGGGATACAAATGGTCGTGTATATTTCTTGAGGCTCGAAATAGTGCTTCAAGGGGCTACTTTCTTCATCGTGTTCACTGATGCAGATACAATGCCTCCGCCTATTAGGGTGGATAACTTTTCGGAGGTGTCTTTAACATTCGCTCAGTCATCTTGCAAGGAAGTTCATCATAGCACCGCTAGGGCTCATTCTAGTATACCGTACGCTTGGGATCAACCCACTCAGCCCCCGCTTTTGAACGTTGTAGCACCGGGTGGCGTCAGTAAGACTTACGACATGAGTTCCTTGGGGCCTTCAGCTGGTCTGACATATGAAAACTTCATCTACATCGCTTTCGTTGGAACCTTCAAAAAGTAACCGTAGATGTTAGTTTAGTTAACAAGTTTGTAAAATAGATTGTTCTGCAGTGATGTTCTCGATCCTTTGGATGTGGAAAACCAGGAACTTGTCTTAGACGTGATTAATGGAAATCAGGTGGTACTTGCGAGGAAAAGGCAAGGTTTGAGGTCGCAGTTATGGAGGATGACCTCTACTGGTCACATACAGCACGAGGGAAGCAGCCCACCGTACCACCCAAACCAACCCAGAAGCGACCATGTTCTAGTTTTGGACATCGAAGGTAAAAAAATTGAGGTTATGTTTCAGCATTGTTTTCAAACGTTTTTCTCGAAGGTAACGCTCCGCAACCCAACTGCTATTCGAGGCTGATGCTCCGGAGGATGGATCCTAGAAGGGTTTCGACCCAACTCTGGAGATTCACAGATGACGGTCTGTTATGTTGTGCCCATTACAATATGTGCGTTCAGGCGCAGGATGGTTTTTACGGACTGAGACAAGGTAAAAGTTTCTTCGAGTTACGAAAGATATACTGGGTAATTGCATTTTCTAGGAAATAATAGCAATGCTCTCGGAGTTTGGCAATCGTGTATGTATATTCTATTCACCTGTTAAGTGTGTAGCACTTTTGTCCCTTATGATTTTAAACCCGCCTCAGAAACGTTTTTGAATTTTTACTAATCAGGTTGTACTGCATACACGCCCCTTAACCTTTTCGAATGGTTCTGACATATGTCAAACGTTTGGGGTTAGGTTTTCGAATGTTTTTGAAATTTGAGAGTATCGGTACAATCCGAATGTCATTTCGATTTATCCACGATTATTCCTGGAAGCTTGAGATTTTGTGAAATCTTCCAGGGAACACCGTTGTGCTTGGTTTACCTACTAAAACCTCCAGGAAGCTTACGGATAAAGGAGTCCCCATCGAGCAGGCAGTCGGGAGACAGAGACTCAGGCCGGGTTCTGGTTTTCTGTCGGTGGAGATTATAATGGACGGGCCTACTAGAGTCTTGGTGATAAAGGACATGAAAGAGAAGAACTTGTACGCTACCTCTGACGATAGAGAGTGGGGCAGCATAGCTTTGCAACAAAGACCTCATTTGGATTTCACCCAAGAAGAAGAGACTGATAAGAAGGAATTTCAGTTTACGATGCACTTGCAAGGTCTCGGAGTGAGTTTGGTTTGTTGTAAGACTCCGGAGGAGTTACTTTATGGTCTATTCTCTAACATTGTCGCTGAGACTGTTGTGACTCCTAAGTCGAAAACGTTTTGTGTCAGCGTTGGTAATGTACAGGTTGATAATCAGGTAAGATTTTAAAGGTTTCAAAAGTGTTATGATTTAATCATTCATTTACAGCTGTTTGAAACCACAACACCAGTTGTCCTTTATGTTACGCCCCCTAACATAAGAAACTCTGATGAGGGAGAGTGTGATTTGCCAGCCATCATGTTCCAAGCGGAAATGCAAACGAAAGTTAATAAGAACGCAGTTATATTCAAGGTTAGGTTTAATCATTTCACTAATTTCGTAACAAAGTTAAGACAGAATTTTTTGCAGTATTTGATTTTACGTTTGAAGAACATATCGGTTATTTTGGAGGAATTGCTACTTCTCAAATTCTGTTCATTCGCCGGGTTCCACTCCCAAGAAGAAGAACTGATAAACAAGGACGAAAGTGACTTCGAAACTCAGAGGTTGCTCACCAAAGTGTCAACGTCGCATTCTAAACGGTAAGTACTGGGAGATTTACTCGTCGCAGCTTTCTCGATGTTTCTTTTCGTAGTTACTACTTTGGGGTGTTGCAATTGGTCCCCAACGAGATCAGACTGAGCGTCAAGACCGCAAGCAAGCTGAGCGCCCACCTGCAGAGGATCAAGAAGAAGCTGGGGTTGACCTTGATCAAATTCGAAGATGCCGCTATTGACCTGCAGGCTTTCGATAGGAAGCATCCTTTCGAAACCTGGCAGTTTCTGCTGAACGCCATCGTGAAGCATTTCAGAGACGTGAGTGGGCAAAAAAATTAACGCACATTATGGAAATCTCAAATTTATTCTACAACTGAAGGTGTTCTCAATGATAATTATTTTTATCAGAATTATGCATGCATATGTTATCCACTTTCAACGTTTTTCTTCAATACAGATGTTTTTTCCCAGCAGGAATAAAAAAAGATGATATTATCAGATTTTGAATGATTGGCTCCATTCTAAAGTCAGTTGTTCTCGATCAATTCTAGTGATCAATAGTTTTTCTTTCGTTTGATTTTCTACACTTCTTCGTTGAGACAACGGTTTGCAACCGCTCGCCTCCTTCAAAATCAGCTTGAGCAAAATCATGGGGTGCAAATTAGCACTCAGACAATAAGAAATCGACTCAGAGAATATGATTTAAGGCTTCGTGTCGCGGCAAGAGGCCCAGCTCTTACCCCAGCTCATCGAAAGGTGTATTTGGATTTTGCGAGAGAGCATATCCATTGGGAAGAGGCCGATTGGGAAAGAGTTCTCTTCACAGATGAGTCGAGATTCTGCCTCTACCATTGTGATCGACGTTCCCTTGTATACAGACGTCCACATGAAAGATATGCTCAGTGCAATTTCCTGAATACTACAGGTTTTGGGGGAGGATCGATTATGGAATGGGGTGGAATATCTTTGACTGCTCACACAGACCTAGTGGTCGTTGATGATGGAGCTATGAATGCTGATAAGTATATGAGGAACATTCTTGAAGAGCATGTAGTGCCATTTGTCTCATACATTGGTGAAAATTTCATTTTTATGGACGTACGTTCGTTGAATATTTTTGCTCGAAAAAAAAAATTGACCAACGAAATACATAACGGTTGTTTTCAAAGAAAACGCTCAATTCAAGTTTTAAAATAACCACCTCAAGACAGAAACAGAAGAAATATTACTTATGACTTCATTATTAAATTTTTTTCGAACTTGGAATAATATTTTCATAACCGTCACAAGGGGGTTAGTGAAAAAAATTTTTTTTCGAGTCATATCGACCGGGGTGATTTTTTCGACTAATTCGAGGTCGTAGATTACGAATATGCTGTTAGTTTTTCTCCAAGATCAGTCTTTCGGAAAATAAATAATTTTTTGTGGAAAATCTTCCGAATTTTGGTCAACTTTGCAGAGCTGTAGCGGCCAGAAAAATTGAACTGGACGGATGCTGATTATTTTGCATACAGATTGATCCTTCACGAATAGAAAAGTCGATTTTTTATCCACCCGCCGCGAACATTTTGGATTTTCCGGTTTTTTTCCGCAGGGGTCCGAAATTTCGGATTTTCCATGGAACATAACTCGAAAAATAATCGTTTTAGAAAAAATCTGTTTTCATATTCGTAATCTACGTCCCCGATTTAGTCAGTGGTCCAATTTTGGTGTCGATCGGAGAAAATTTTTTTTTTGGCAAATTTTCCATGCATATGTATGGAAAAATTGCGAAAAATTTTTTTGGCTCCGATCGGAACCAAATTTTCACTGTTGACTAATTCGAGGACGTAGATTACGAATATCTGAACAGATTTTTGCTAGAAAGATTATTTTTCAAGTTATGGTCGATGGAAAATATGAAATTTCGGACCTTCGCGGAAAAATTCTGAAAATCTAGAATGTTCCCGATAGGTGAATAAAAATTGGATCTTTCTATTCGTGAAGGATCAATTTGTGAGAAAAAAAATCAGCTTTCGTCCAGTGCCACTTTTCTGGCTTCTACAGCACTTCAAAATTGATCAAATTCTCGAAGATTCTCCACGAAAATTGATTTATTTTCCGAAATACTGATGGTAGAGAAAAACTAGTTGCATATTCGTAATCTACGACCTCGAATTAGTCGAAAAAATCACCCCGGTCGATATAGCTCGAAAAAAAATTTTTTTCACTAACCCCCTTGAGATAAAAAAATAAATTCGAAAAAAATTCATTAATGATGTCATAAGTAATATTTCTTTTATTTCTGTCTTGAGGTGGTTAATTTAAAACTAAAATTGAGCGTTTTTCCTGAAAACAAGCGGTATATATTTCGTTAATCAATTTATCCCCTGCATTCAGTATTGGATATACAGGTGTCCCGAAATTAATTCTCGCCTTTTCCGGAGTTCCAGCCCTTTGAATTTCGCCCCCTATAATAGTTTTTGTTCATCAACCGGTCGATGTAGAGTTAACTTTAATAAAAATTGAGATTTTCAGAATGTTCGTTAATTTTGCGCAGTGTATTATGTTTTTTTTTTGCAGGAATTGATGTGGCAGGCTGGAATTATACTAGGATCCGTAGATTTCCTCGGCAACCCTCTAGGATTCGTGAACGACGTGTCCGAAGGCCTCTCTGGCTTCTTCCTGGAAGGAAACGTGTCAGCGTTGGTCAAAAACGTCACCCACGGCATCTCAAACTCGGCTGCCAAAGTTACGGAGTCTCTTTCCGACGGTTTGGGCAAGGTGGCCATGGACGATAGGCACGAAGAGACCAGGCAGAGGTACAAGAGGGTGGAGACTGGGCGGAGCAAAGACCACCTCATAGCGGGCTTCAAGGGGCTGGGCTTCGGCCTTTTGGGCGGGGCTACAAGCATCTTCAAGCAGGTATACGAGGGCGTGGCTAACGACGGCATACAGGGGGCGTTCTCTGGAATGGGAAAGGGATTGGTGGGCGCTTTTACCAAGCCTGTTGTGGGCGTTCTGGATTTTGCTTCGGAAACTGCGAGAGCTGTAAGGGATTCCAGCAGTAGGTAAGTCGAAGTTGTAACACTTGTAACTGTGTTGTTTGATTGATTCGTCCTTTATTTCTTTGCAGTAAGATTATATTCGAAAGGCACAGACTTCCTAGGTGTGTACATGGATACGGTGGGCTATTACCGAGGTACAGTCTGAAGCAAAGTCAAGGCCAACAGTATCTCTACATGGTTAATGACAAGTGAGTTGGTATTACGTTAAAAAAGGCCTCAGTAATGAAGAATGAAACGATTGAACATTGAAATTAGGACGCAAATTGTGTTCAACACATAACCCCTATAATGAAATAGTATATTTTAAAACAAGTTACAGAATGGGCTCCTATTCCAACACGAATGCGAAATTGTCGTTAAATGACACTTTTAAATGTTCTAACTCAAAGCTGGAAAGTTCATTTAATTTTTCGTACTGTTTTTTTGTCATTCTTGTCTCGAGGTGTATAATCAGTTCTGTTAATATATTTTTCATCAGGGTTTGAGTGGAAGAGCAGGGGTGTATGACTGCTTCATCACCATCTGAACTCCGCCCTGTGATTTTTCTTCTGGTGTATTTTTTTTTCTAGTTGTAATATTTTTGTTGGTTAATAAAGACTATTATTATTATTAAATTCAAAAACGAGCGACAAAGGAGCAAGTTTTCGAAAGCATGAGTGTTGGAATTGCCTTCTGCAATGAGTATTAGACGATATTTTCTCTATTTCAATTGAGTTATGTGAAATACTTTCGAAATTCAAATAAAAAATCATCCTAGTAACTTTTGTATCAAATCTTGGCAGTTGGTGTGAGTTACGAAATTTGACAGATTACAGAATTTGAATTGATTTGATTTGAAAATTGTGAGGATATGAGGTCAGTACTGACAACCAAAAAACGAAAAATATAACTGAAAACAATGCTGTCATGAATTCATTACAGCACTACTTTTAGTACTGTAATGAACTCATTACGATACTGAAATAAAGAAAAGAAATATCAGTACTCAATTGATAAGTGAAGACACCTCTCAGTGATTTGTATAAATCAAATATTTCTTTCTTTATGTATTTTTGTTAACGTGAACTCTTTTAGAAACTACAGCGAGCAGCTGATAGCTTTCGAGGTGCTCGGAAGTGCTTCAGAGGACCTTCAATGCATAGTTTCCAACGAACGGATAAGAATCGTAGCTAACAACCAAGATTTAACTCCGATAATAGATTGTCACCTTATGTAAGTATTTTTCTTGATTCCTCCAAACAGTGTGTGACCGTTGAATTTCCAGAAATTTGATAAGCTGTAAGGTGTACGAAGAGAAAGAGCACTCTGAAAATAGGTACTATATCGAGATAGTACAACATGTGGCGGGAACAACTAGTTCGATACTGGTGAATCCAGATCCTGTGAAGAAACCTCGGGTGCGATGTCACACTGTGGAATTGGCGAAGGCTGTAGCGCAGCAGATCAATTACGCCAAGAGACTCTACACCGAATACCTCTATACCTTGAATACAGATAACACAGCAACTGAAGACTGAACGAACCAAAATAATTTATTTTACTTACCTACTTGCAGCAATCGATGACAAAGTGCAGTATTTGGAATATTTCTTAATGAGGCTAACACTTCGTGTTTAATCGCTTAGATTTAGAAAAATGTGATATCCAATAGGACTTTCGAAGATAACTTTGCGACAACCGAAATAACCTATTTGCAATAGTTAGCATTTCGTTAATTGTTATTTTTTGCAATATTAAAGTTGCAGTTGCATTTCATTGTTTCCTTTCCTGTTGTTTTTTTTTGGAAAGTGCTTGCAAGCTTTTTCGTTGAGTGAAAATGTTGATATAGTCGATGTATAATAGAGGATGGAATGTTGTTATGGTTATTTTTATATATGCTTTGTATATAATGTACATAAGTTATCACTTTTTTGTACCCAGGATGATTTTGATATCATTAAATTCCTAAAAATTAAAATCGATTTATACGTCTCACATTCAACCATCTGATCTATGTGTCCTTTGAGGTTAGATTGTCATACATTGTGACACATGCAATTTTGAATGAATAAACATTTATTTATTAAAATTTAATTTTTTCAGTCTAGATTCTGATCCTCTCCATCTTCTTGTTTGGTTCCATCGTCCGTGTCTTCATTTTCCACGACAACCCTCGAAGTGCTGCTCAGAAACAAATTCATAGTTTTGGACGGACTTTGTACAATATTAATGACTGTTTCACTATCTCTCTCCTCAATGGTCGGTAAAATTCGTTTTTTCCCCAAGAAAAAGGCGGCTGTGGTCCTGTGCGGCTTAGGGATGATGGGAGGGGCCAACCTAGGCTTTGAGTCGACTGTTTCGACATCGACAAAATCTGTGGTGTCCCTGTTTGAAGGTACGACGGTGATGACTGTGCTTTCTCTTCTGGTGGTTCTGTGAGGGGATGATATCCTGGAATTTGAACTGGGGGGAATGTATCTCACGATGCATTCTCTCTGCCACCAGTTGTACCAAACAGTCATGTGCAGTTTGATGATGGAGAAGACCCACATGTAGTAGCCGACTAACATGATCCCAATCATGACGAGGAGTGAGACCGAGGTCCATTTTGCAGCTGTGAGTGCTTGGAACTTCTTCTGGTTGTAGTAATCGGAGGAGAAGAGGCATACGTAGGTTATAACAACAGCCATCGGTGTTATGGCTGCGCAAGCCAACATATCTCCTATAATACCTCGACCTACCTCATTAGCTGTTGGTTGGTATCTCAGCCATCTCCACAGCGATTGGCAGGTGGTATATTTTGGAGTTCTTTCAGTGTGAAAAGCTTGGTGGCACAGCTCACAATTCGTGGCGTTAGCTTCAGCTAGCCAGGTCTCAAGACAGCTACGGTGGACGTAAGCTACAGTCCCCTACAAATTGCGGAGGTTAATGGACACAATATCGAAATACTTTGAATGAATAACCTTACAACGACACGGAGTTATGAGTTCTTCGTTGCTGTCTGCATCGTAGCAGATGCGACACACTATGGAAAATACTGAGCCTTGGTCGTTTATTTGATCTTCATTCTGGGAAGTGTCGCTCATATTGGTGAAAGGTCGTTACGATATTTCGACATATTTGAAAATTGTTTGACAGTTTCATTAACCACAGAAATATAGAAGAATTAATGAAGTTTGATTCTAGCTCACAAAACTTTGATTGCAGCTCGATTCGTTGAAATTTCAAAACGAGTTATTCCATTGGTTCAAAATTACGTGAGGTTTTTTGATCGCACAATCAAAGTTTTGTGAACCCACCTTTATGGTTTTAACAGAAACAACAATTTCGGTGTAAGGAAGATTTTATCAAGAAATAAAATTTTGTTATATATAACAGTACAGATTTCTCACAAACACATGACAAAGACCACATATATCATAACCATAGTTGACATTTGAAAAAAAAATCGTAAATTTTCTCGAATTGCACCATTTTAACGTTATATAACAAGTTCGTGGATTCACTCTTGATGAATTGACTATGAAGCCCTCCTTTTCAGTGAAATTTTACCTCTTGCTAGATTTGTCAGGTATATTTTCACTTTGGAACCGTCAGATTTTTTCACCCAAATCTGCAAAAAAAATTAATTTTATATGAGATCCTCCAATTTTCTTTAAAACAAAAAACATCACACAAAATACTTACAGCATCACTTCCTATAGCAGAAATATTTCCAGGAAACTTAGACGAATCCTTACTTTCTACAAACACAGATTGTCCTCTGTGAAACCACCTTCTTTCATAGAGTAATTTACCCTCTTCTATTCTAGTTTCCCTAGCTTCAACCATCGATAAGTCGTGGAAGGGCATAGAAGAATGAGCTGGAGCAGACTGGTTTTGTATATGACCAGCATCAGAAACACTATCGCCTAAGGAAATACAGCAATTCATGACGTATACATGACAAATTTCCATTTTTTTTCGGCTTTTATGAAAAAATACAAGAGAAACTTACACATTTGTAGCTTGTCATCAATTCAACACGTATATAAAAGAAGGTAGTCATGTCAAATCGTAGGAATTTGGAAAAGATGAATTTTGTAAAAGGAAATAAGTTTAGAGCAAAATCCTCGTCAGAACGATCAATCTAAATACAAGTCATCTCAAAGAGTGTCGTAATCAAGCCCTATTTGGTGAATTCGTCAAATTTTTATCCATATCAATTTTTATAAAAGTTTTTCAATACTTATTTTACGAAATCTATGATAAATTTGGTCCAAAACAGAGAAAAGTTACGAAATGTAGTTCCTTGTTTCAGTGCTCAGTAATATGTACAATTAAAAATTTGGTTGATCTCATTTTCCTTTCTTTAGTCTATTCAAAGACTTAAGAATACTCCGTTTTTTAGACGAACCTGCTGCTGGAGACTTACTTCGTTTTCTAGTTGGTGTTACAAGCTTCCCTCTATTAATTAATCTGAGATCATGATCTATTTCTTTTTCGTCCAGTAGATGCGTAATTTGAGTTGTCGGTATCTTTCTCCTTTTTTCTGGCACTGGAACAGGATCATTAGGTCTCCTTCGTAACTTCCTAGTCATAACCGGTTTTACTTCCATGGGATCGCCAGTCAGTTCCCAAGAGAATCTTTCGGCTTCTATTGTTTTCTTTTTATCCTCTAATTCTGATATCAAGTTTTCTTTGAGGTCAATTTTTTTTCCTCGAATTCCTTTACAGCAGTCTTTTTTTCTTGAGAGTATTCTTTTTCAATGGTTTCCAACAGATGATCACTATGCAACTTGTTCATTTGCAGTCGATCGTGATACTCTTCTCTTAAAGCATTAATTCTTTGATTGAACTCTACGTGAGTTCCATCTTTCAACTGTTGTAATTTTTTTTTCAAAAAAGCCAACTTATCCTGATACATTTGCTCTTTGATTTCTACTGGGCCTTCCGTGTTCCCAATATCAGCTTCACTAGCATCCTCTGTATCTAGAAAGGATGAAATTGATGCCAAGATTAATATCTTCAACATTACAATTCGAAGATATAGATACCTTCATCGCTTTCCTCTGGTTTGTTGTTTTCTTGATCTTCATCATCGTCATATTTGTATTGGTCGAAATCAAATTCTACAGGAGAATTATTCATTTTTTTTTTCAAAAGTTATTCTGAGATGGAAAATTATGAATTCAAGTTCAGGTTACGAACTGAAATTCCCAATTTTACAAATTCGACTAACAAAAAAGAATGAGGAAAAAATATGGAAACAACATGTACCAAACAAAGCTTGGTGAAAAAACAAAGAAAGAAATCGGTCCCTCGAATCAGAAATCTTGAATACAAATTACAAACAATGACCACAGAATAATATTCAACAGAAACACATTAACACAGAACATTTGACTCTTCAGTGAATCTTCTTTTCACTCATTCATTTTACGCAAAAAAAAAGAATGAAGTAATAACGTCTTTGTGTACAAACCATAGATCGTATTCCAATATTTGAGAATTCTCATTTTCCTAATATGCCCATAACGAAAATTTCCATATAGTTTACCCCAAAATAATCTGTAATTTCCTGTTCATTCTTGGTAAAGTCAGATATCTCACTCCAATTTCTTTTCAGGAGTTTCTCAATCAAAATTTCTTTCGTTCCATGTTGTTCTGCTACTCTCATCGTAACATAACTGTTCTCATGATCTCGTTGTAGGACCGGTGTAAGTTGAGCCGGTATTTTTTAAAACTGAGAGTTGAACCTCAATGAATTGACCAATTGACGAGTAGAAAGGAATAATAGTACCAGTTGGAGTCGTGGTACCGCTATTGGAACTCTTATTCAACCCACCTGGCAGGTGTGTTCAAACGAGAATCAAAAATAAGTAGTATTCTTCATTTTGTACCAGGTGCATCCAAAATTTTCCCCAGATAATCACTGCATGTACACCCACATACGAAGGACACCATGATCCTTGCAGCGGAGGTTTCTGGTTTAACAGACAAGAAAAACAATTCCACATCTTGAAGAATTAAGATGATTAAGAAAGTGGAATTATGATTTAATTAATGAAGTATTCATATGCCTGACAATTCCGAAGTCTGGCAATGCAGCGATACACATGACAACTGCGGAGTCGAGATTCTCACTCAAACTTTGGCACTATCAGACATCAGAAGTCAGTGTCAAATTATTTATCGATGAGTTGAATACAAAATAGACTATTTATTGTTTGTTTAGATAAGCGTTTTTTTTTTTTAATGTGTTTCTCATACGAAATATATATATATATATATATATATCCCCAGATTGAAAATGAACTAGTTCTTATTCAGTGTAACCATTTTGATAGGTTAAGTTTCAGTGACCGAATTCTGTGATTACCTACCGTGAGCTCCAGTGCGAAAATTCAAAAATAAACACAACGTCACCTTCCAGACATTCGGTCAGTGTATTGAAATGCCTCAAAACATACACAATTGATCTCGCAAGCATGGAAGATAGGGAGAACTCGGATGTTGAAGATTCCCTGGATCCTAGGATTCAAGTGGCTTTGGAGAAACTGAACTCCAGTACTGATGAAATCAATAAATTGGAAATTGAATATGATGTGAGTTGTTAATGTACTAGAATACACCATGTTATTGTTTTCTTACTCTCTAGGAAGCAAATACAACATTTCGCATGCTGCTGAACGAATCCACCAGAAGACTAAAATTGTTATTGAAGAAACTTGGTAATTGTATAGAACGAGCAAGACCCTATTATGAAGCTGCTGAAGTTGCCAGAAAGGCTCAAGTTGAATGTCAGAGAGCAGCCGTTGCATTTAGAAAAGCAAATGGTAGGAAGGCAGTTCCTTGAATCTTATTAAAAATTTACAGATTTTTCTTGTAGAAATACATGCAGCTGCAAAGGAAACTGTAGCTTTAGCTGAACAGCGATTTATGAGCAATCAACATGAATGGCAATTTGATAATGCTTGGCAAGAGATGCTGAACCACGCTACCATGAAGGTAAGTCCGATGAATTGAAAATTTTTTTTATTTGGATTGCCTGCTTCGAATGATTCAATAAATCAATAAAAGTGAGTCAGTGTGACTCTTAAATCAAACAAACTTGTGAAACTGCAGTTTATTTGATGTAATCAAAGTTATTCAGAGTTGTTGGTAGTTAGCCTTGATCTATTCAGTCAAATATTGATGGGAATCTAAGTACACTATTTTATCGTAGACATCAGTTGAAAATATTGTATATCTGCGGCATTCATGCAATGTAAATAATCAGTTTTTTCATGTTCGGATAATTTCCTTGATATACATGTGGTATTTTCCTTGAAAAAAAAATTAGTTATTGAGATGATTCATACAGATGTTTATTATTTTCTCATGGCTATTTCTGGTACATAATCTTGGGAAATTTTGCTTCGGATAATTGTTTCTCGTTAATATTCAACGGTAGGATAATTTGAAAGATTTTTTTTTATTGTTGTTTTTATTTTGTTCGTGATTTTAGTGTAATAACCTTAAATATCTGTGATCCCAGATGGTTTATCTCATAGAATAATGAATTCTGTATTTTATGGTTTATCCTAATGAGTCTATGGTCGCAACCACAAATGAAATTCATCACAGTCGTATTCATAGATTGTCATAGAACAATTTGACATGTCAAATTCCGTCGTCCCTTTTTTGGACAATCCTTTCTCAACAAAATCACGTTCTTAACCGAAATGAACGTAGGGAACACTTATTTCCAGACTGCATTACAATGAGGTTTGAATTGGTCAAATGATTTCTCAATGAGATCACCTACATGCACGGAATATATAAACTGTGGGTGTTTTATAACGTCCGAACTGCATGGGCATAGAGATTTATGAAGAGTTCATAACGAGGGAACCAAATTTCGCGGCTTCTTTGATCGAGAGGTGTTCCGTTACGATCCTTTTATCTAGTTGCATATTTTTCTCGAGTCATTTGAGTTCGGATTTTTTGGAGTGGAGATTAAAGGTCGATGAATTGCATGAACGTAACGTTTAACTGATTGTTTTCTCGATTTAAGAGGCGCTGATCTTGATACGAGAATTTTTTTAATCTTTGACTGATCGGAAACGTCAAATTGTCGCATTTATTTTTATGATTTCGCCCAGACGACCACTGATCTTTCATTTTCTTCAATGTTCTTATATTTTCAGTTTGACGCGGGATTTTTATTCGAAGATCTTTATTTGTTCATTCGCCTCACCTAATTTTTAGTACAGTTATGACGATTAAATATGAGGAAATGATACTGTAGGAAGTTGTTTACCAGATGTATTGTTCCCGGCACCGCTTAAAGGTCAAGTTACGTAGTGGATAGGTAATCTGAGATGAAAGAACAGAATTCGTCTCCACAATTCTTCATTTTCGAATAATTACGAAAGCATAAAGCGAGTGTAAGAATGAAAATCAACCGTTTTGTCTGGCAAACGTTACGCTCAATTCTGTCAATAAAAACTCCAACGATGTTTTTCAACTTTATTGTGCGATGTAAACATTTTCGTACAATGGGTTACGTAATTAGGCTAACTCATCAACGTCGTTCTGTACTGATTGAATCGCTTTCTTCAGATAAAAATTGCGCAAGGTTTTGTATGGGTATTCCGTGGGATAATTTTTTGCGCAAAGGATCGCTTGCATGATGTGGATCAGATCATGTAATTCTTTGATTTTTTACTTTCAATTTCGTGAATATGACTCCCGCATTAAGTCTATGCTGGCTGAGAATATAGAAATCTATCTTATTTTCTGTGGCTCCTGTCAATAGTTTTCTCAAATTTTTTTTTTGGTCTGCTTTTTAGCAACAAGAATCACCATTACAGAAACTTGATATGTTATGTTTCCCACCCTTTCTCGATTTTCAATTCACCCGTGTCGAAAATAAACTGAAGAGAAAATAATTGTCATTTACTGACATGAGTCGATCATTTTCGATGCTCATTCGGAATAATTTTCTTTGTTCGATAGCGATTCAAGTATTCCATTGTTGTTTCTCTACAAAAGGGAGTTGGCACACATACTTTCTCCATTTCGATTTGAGCGAACTAGAACATATCGTCGCATGATTTAGAGACGCAGTTTAATCGTCTTCATGAATTAATTGCTGGTAGAGATGGTCTCTGGAGGTCGTTTGTGATTTAAATAACGCGTTTTGCTTGCCAATATTGTCGTTACTTTATACGTTGTCTCGAAACCTGCTTCGGATGAAGATGTTTTAAATTCGAAGCAGGAGTCTCAAATTATTCGGCGCATTATTCGATACTTGCTCGAATTTTTGACAGATGGTAGTTCATTTGACATTTTAGTTCTACTGTTGATAGGACTGTAAGTTATTCTATGGAAGTTCTTCGATTATATCAGAGTCTGAGTTCCATATCCATATATTGAAAAGTTGTTGTTGGGTTTTAACCTGGATACGTTAAAGTAGGGCATCTGATACCTTTTTCCGTAATTAAGTTATTCCCGAAGACGCCTTATAAATGAAACCTACTCCTTGACCCACTAAACCTGTACGACCCAAATTGGTCGTGAAATGGAATCGATTCACTTTTCTGCTCGGAAAATGGATCTAGATTGGCTATAAATAGGATGAGTCATAGCTTAAATGATGGTAATTATTTTCGGATCATAAACAGTCAATGGACAATGAATGTTTATTGTTTCCATTGCCCAGAGTAAACCTGCTGAGGTAAACGTAATAGTTATAAACGATGAATCATAAAGTCCCAGATTGGAATTTATTTATTCTATTGTGACCCATACTGGAAATAATCGGATTATCGAAATGTACATTTATCGATTTCTGAATAAATTTAATTAACGATAAGTAAATTCCATGCATTCTTGGTTGAAATTAGTTGGACTTTGCTTAGTTAACCCACAGAAAGGCCACAACTAGAACCTACAGTGACTTTATTCAAAACAGTGGCGACATGGGACGAAAAATCTGCCATTAAGGGCCGGTTTTACAATCGAAAGTTAACCTTATGGTTAGGTTACCGGCACTCGATGGTTAACTCGTACCTGGCGTTTTACAATAATTTTACCGATGGAGGTTTCGTAACTATGAGTTGAGTTTAAATTTTATTAAGTTGGTAGAAAAAAAATGGTTCTTTTGATCTAAATGGTAGGTCGGACGCATTAACAAATTTATAAGACGTCATATTCATCAAAAGATCTGAGGCGGCCAATTTCGAAAAAATTACGGACAAAGCAAAGTCAGCCTCTAAATTCAAAATTTCATTTTTATTTCACATAATTTATTATGTAAGTCTGAAGGACTTAGCTCAATTGCCTTAAATGCAGCTATTTATTTATTTTATTTTCAAGAGGAGTATCTAGAATGAATATCTTACGTCGAAAATTGGCATTGATGGATAAGAAATGTGCCTTGCAGAATATTAAAATCGATGATTGATTTATACAAGAATATATTCAAAGTTTTTTATTTCAGTTTAATAATGGTTTCCACAGTTTTGTCTATGCATACATGAGTTCAATTATTTCTGTTATTCAATCTTTTGAAATACATGTTTATGAAGGTATCTCTAGTAGAAGTACTTGTATTATGCCTTTGATCGGGAAATTCTGAAAGATCAACATTTGTAGTGAATTCTACAGCAGCTTCTCCTTCATCATTGACTGGAGGGATCAATTCTTTTTGGTCACATGCTATGTTATGAAGAAAGGCTGTTGCCACAATCACAGCTTGAGCTGTATCTAATTTGACACTCATTCCCATGGCAAGGGCTGGAAAGCGACGTTTCCACAGAGCATACTGTCTCTCAACGAAATTTCTTGTACGAATGTGTGATTCGTTAAATAAGCTTTCAGGTGTCCTTGGATTTGCTTAAGGTGTAATTAATTCCATAGCCACTATCTCCTACATTCTTATGAAAAAGAGAGCTAAAATAATACAATAAATGTTGAAACAAAAAGAACCTGAGCTGAGGTAAAAAAAAGAACGGGGTATCATAACATTCTTCGTATGATACTAAGAATCAAAACTGACAATACTTAAGAGTATTGATAGCTCTAGTTACACGTCTCACAACCAAACTTGCAGTTGCTTTGCTAACACCAGCAAAATCTCCATTACATCTGAAGAATGATCCAGAAGCATAATAGTTTGTGAGTTGAAGCTGCCGCTTGCAGATAGACAATCATTTCTGAAAATAAAATCTTTTTTAAAAAATGTACTTACAAAAGTATTGCATTTTAACTACCTTCTAGTTGGATGAGCTATCAAATGTTCTATTTGGCTGAGAATATCCAAAACGCATCTTTTTGATAATCTGAATCGTTTGAAAAAATCATCATCGTCGTAAATATCGAAATAATTTGGTCTATGACGGATCACCTTAGGACATTGTTTAATAAGTCAGTGGTCTAACGATAATCCTCTTCATCACTGCTATAAGCGTTTATACCATAACCCATTAAATCCATATTAACAGAAAATCTGAAGTGTAATTATCAACCAAAATAAATTTCGAATCAAGGAAAAACGAAACAACATTCGTTTTTAGGTTATATACATATACATTTTTGAATAATTCTATGGTTCTTGAATTAACTTCAGGTTTACCCACACTTTCGGTGTAGGTTAAGTTAACTGATAGTTAACCACGTTTCGTGCGATTGTAAAACGCCTAACCTGCAAAATTTCCTTAACCTAAAGTTAACCTTCGATTGTAAAACCGGGCCTAAGAGGCAAATGTCAAATTTTATAATGGTTGCGTTCGGCAATCACGGCGAATCTGACATGATTACCGAACGCAGCTACTGCACCTGCTATGATTTTCTCTTGAGGAAAAATATTCCAGTGATTATTTTTTCAAGATTATAGAAAACTAAAACAAATGTATAAATGAAGAAATACCTTTATTAAGGTTTGAAGAAAGTGTTGAAAGTTTGGTCTGAAAACTGCAAATCTATCAAGTTTTTGTTTTGTCAGTTTGGTGAATTGAACTCATAGAGATCTATCTCTCTGATTGAAATCAATATCTGTCAATATGCTTATTGACAACGATTTATAACCTGGATTTTCCTGATGGGCTGAATTATATACTGTCACATTGACAAACTAGCATAGACGAAATGAGTAAATTTCAACACAGAAAGTAATAAATTTTGACATTCGCCTCCTAATGGCGGAATTTACCACGTGACAAGGAACAGCCAATAAACGATGAGACATCAACGTGTCGCCAGCGTTTTGAATAAAGTCACTGTACTAGAACCTTGTCTTTAACTCTATGTGCAAATAATGTCATTTTGACAAGTCATACTTCATGAGATGGAACTATAGAATTATATTGACTGTATGATTGGTTAATTACAATGATGTCAATTTAGATTGAAGGAAGAGGATTGTTTTATCATTGCGTTTTATGTCTTTAGGTCATGGAGGCAGAGAATGACAAAGCGGAGAGCGGTAGAGAGCACCAGAGGAGGGCGACAATCTTCAAAGCTGCCGAAGAACGACTGAAATTCCTAGAAGACAAACTGCAGCGCCACATAATCAAAGCGCGGCCATACTTCGACGAGAAGGCCCTCTGCCAGGAGCAACTGAACACCCAGAAAGAGAGGATAGACGCCATCAAGAAGGACATAGCGAAAGCGAAAAACAGCTACTCCCAAACGCTGAAAGAACTCGAACAAATATCGAACGAAATCCACGTCAAGAGGAACAATCTAAAGAGCGAGCACGATCTCCTCAAACGCCCAAGAGAACCAGGCGTGGGGGCCGAGCTCACCGAAGAAGAAGACCAAAAATCTGTGGTCTCGACGCTGTCAAAATGCAACTCTCTGGACTTCAACTTGGAGCTCGACAAGTGCGAGTTGAGAAGCTCGAGCTCTATGAGCGGCGTTTCAGATGAAATCGAGGACATAGAGAATTTCGAGGACAATCTGGATGATCTGAAGAGCAAGGTGAAACAGTTGTCTGTAAGACCGACCAACGGTTGCGAGGGAAAGTCCACAGATGGCGTTTGGGAGTCGGAGCTTCGCACGGCGGTCGATAAGTTAGATCACATGATGCTGATGCAGGAGTGCGCCCGAGAGTTGGATAACTACAAGTCGGAAATAAAGATGGCGGAAGGGTCTAGATGTGTATCCGCAGACAGGGACGGTGTTCGGAATTGAAAGGTCAATATTTAAGACGCTAGGGACTTTTACGAAGGAGAACAGTTGTTATTTCTCCAAACAAACCACTTCATTTTTAATTCGTCAATCGATAAAACATGGAAACAAGAAACGAAGCAACGCAAAGTAGGTTAGTCTCAAATGGGAATAAATTCAAAGTCAGCCTCTTTTAGGGTAGATTCTCAATTGCATTGCTGTCAACAGCAGGCTGTTTGATTGCTCTGCACGTTAACACTTCCATTGTTCAAAGTTCCTCGGGAATATTGAGTTGAAACGATGCTTTGTCTTACAGTACTTTGAGGTTAAAATATATTCACTCACGAAGAGGTAAACTGTAATACTGTTCGATCTAACATTAATTGTTGTGGTGTAATATGTCACCAAGTTAGAAGACGCTTATAACTTTTATTGACAATTTTTACAAAGGATTTTTGTTGTGTTGTTTCTTGAGGACTAAGAATTTTAGGTATTATTTTTTTCAACTACGATATGTGATGTACAAATTTTAGTCTTAGTTTTGTGTAATTTTAACACGTTCTGTGTGAATTGGTTTTAATCTTATTTATTAAAATGATTTATTTTATTACATTTTTTTTCGATACTGTTCGACATATTTGGCTCTCTTCAATAAATTATCTCACATTCACTATTTTTAATGACAATTGAGTTTTATCTCATCTCTTCATGATTCCGTACATTTTAGTAATTAAGGAGGGTAACACGAAAAAAGAATTACAAACGCTCAACATAATAATTTTATTTACAGTCAATTCGTGAATATAATATACAATTTTTCGAAATTTTCGAATTCATTAAAATATTAGTTATCTAAAGAAATTAACAAGATATAAGTACACCTCGTGAATTTCAATTTTATAAATAAATAAAAACGCAAACATTACAATTTGTCAACAACTAAAAGATTTTGTACAGGTGGTCAGATTTCGATTTTTTAGTACATCTCCTAAATAAAGCGAGATAGAAAATAAAATAATATACATGTCATTTTTTTTTTTTTTGAGAAACTTGAATTGCTGAAATCCGCAATTTGCTAAGGTGTCTATTTTTCATTCTACAGGGTGATTTTGAAATTTGGCAAATTATTATAATTGGCTATAACTTCCCCAGTGTTGCTGCTACGCTCTCGAAATAAAAACATCTTTAGTGGAGTTTTTTCAGTGCTTTTTACCAATGCAATCAAAATTTTAGTGCCCCTTCAAATTTTAGGGAAATTAAAAAATTTTTTTCAAATGGAAACCATAGTGTGCTATGATGATTTTCAATAGAATTTCTTAAACAATTTCAAAAATATATCATGACATGTATATTACTTTTTTCTCGCTTGATTCAGGAGATTTAGTACTAAAACATCGAAATCTGACCACCATGTAAGTACTTGACACGTTTCCTAGTTTTATCAGTCTTCACAGCAATTTTTTTGGTTGTCATTTGTTGTTTTGATTGTCTAGTTTTGCTCATTTTACTTTTCGAAGGAAAAGTGTCAAATATGGCAGACCTACAAAAAAGTTTGTCACCTCGAAGATTATGGCATACTTTAATAATATTCACATTGTCAGGCACTATTATGAATTTAAGGCACTGTTATCTAGGATTAATCAATTAATTAATTAGTCTGTTATCATATCACTGGACCTATCGGGCTTACGATCTATGTGTAAATCTACCGTTTAACTACAGATGGCAGTGTAATCTATGGGGCAGATCGTTCTAATATCGGCGCAATTCAGCTTAATTCATATATTAATTCTCTCTAATATTGTTCGTTTCTCGTATTCCAAGGCAGAGCGATCCTTATATGGCATAAATTTGGAAGCAAGCCTTGGTTTTCGAAGATTTCGTCGTATCTTAACTCAAACATTCAACTATACACATCCACTCTCGAATAAATTAATTAACTTCAATAGTTCAAGTCTTGTTAGTGCTGTCGATAGGCACTGTCCACACGTTCTATAAAGCCTCGTCTCCATGGTGGTAACCGTTGCGGTTGAGAGGCTGTCGTTCTGGTGCATTGGATGGTCTGTTTCTCTTGAAGAAACCGAGCTGGAAGAGTTTATACGTTAAAATGGGAGAATGTCTTCGCAAGGCTATCAAGCGATGACGGATGTTGAAATTGAGGTGGAAAATGGGGTGAGAGGTGAATGAGGCTCTAAGGAAAAATACCTGCTTGTATCCAGGAATTTAGCTTGAAAAAGGCGCAAAAATTCGGTGAAACCTTCAGAAAAATTCCGGCTCTAAGTGTAAATGGATTTGGCTATCTGCTGATCTCTATACACCTAAATTGAAATTGAATGTTTCCTCAAAGGTTTTCTAGACATTATGATGTGTATTAACTATGAACGGTTTTCTAGGTCCAATCAGGAAAAAATTTCCAACTTCCTATAAGTTCCAGAATTTCCACGAGATGGCGCTGTATGAAATTTTCAGCTACAATGACTTCATACATCAGCTGATCAGTACAAAGACTTGAGACAAAATTATTGAAATATCTGTGCATTTTGTCGACAAGACGGCTCCATTTCTTGAATCTACGACCCAAAATTGACCTGGAAAGAAACCTCCCAGCCCTCTAGAACGAATTTTTTTTGTTCGCGAACTACCCCGACCTGGAAAAAATTTAAGTATCTCGCATCCTTTTTATTTTATCGGCAAAACGACTTCGTTTCGGAAATCTACGACCCCATATTGACCTGGGCTGCGTTCACAAACTTACTCAGAGAGTTGAGTAAGAGTATGGCCATATGATCAGAAATATACGTCGTTCACAATCTTACTCTGACAAATGTCATTCAAAAATTGAATAATACTTTTGCATATATATTTTTTATATATCCTTTTAATATTGAATTGTTGCTATCATGAATGACTAATAGAAGTTTAAGAAAGAAATTCTCTCTAGTCGTACATTTTTAATTGTGTCTTCGAAGTATAGTCTATTTTCTTTTATTTTAAAAGCAGAGTGCAACCGTGTTTTTTTGATGATTGTGAGGAAACTGATAAATGTTCTCAGGACGTTGAAATACTTCTAATGAGACAGAAACAATGAAAAAGGATATTATTGTCTATAATCTTTTCTTGCAAGCAGAAAATGAAAAATGTTAAAACAAGTTTTGTTGTTTTAATGATCCTACGCCAGAAAAAATTTAATACTTCGTAACAAGAAATAGTTTCATTTGAGGAAGCTAACAAAAAGAAGTTGAAAAAATATTGTATGAAAGATATAAAGCAAAATATGAATGAATCTTGACAGATCTCTTGAATATAACAAAATATCAACGTAGATTTGTAATCAGGTACAAAAAACAGTTATTGTGGGTCTTTTCATGTCTCGATTCATTTGAACTCTAGGTTCTGCAATAGAGGGAGGAACTCTTTTCTTCTTTACCATTATTTTTTGGTAAAGTTCACTTTGAGCTTCGTTAATTCACTGCTAGCAACTTCATCAAATTTATGAATCATTAAAGTAATTCTTTCCTATATTTCTTTATTTCACAGAATAGTTGTTTCACGTGGAAAATTAATTGTTTCGCATTTCGTTATTGAAATGAAACAAAACCAGAAATAAATACTCATTCGAATAATATTCAAGTTTCAAAAAGTCTGCGGGAGCAGGACAGAATGAAAATCGTACGTCACAACTGTCAGAGTATGTGTTTACTCTCCCAAATAGCAGAGTATGCAGAGCTTACTCAGAGGAAGTTTATGAACGCTCACAGAGTATACTCAGAGGAAGACAAAGTAGGTTTGTGCACGCTTCAGAGTAAGGAAGGCTAACTCTGAGTAAGTTTATGAACGCAACCCTGGAAAGTTACCACCAATCCTTCTAGGATGAATTTTTTTTCGCGAACTACCCCGTCCTGGCAAAAAATGGAAATATTTCGGCTCCTGTTTATTTTATCGGCAAAAGACTTCGTTTTGGGAATCTACGACCCCAAATTGACATGAACAGATACCTCTGCCATCTCTTCGGAACGATTTTTTTTTCACGAACTACCCCGCCCTGGAAAAATTGAAATATCTCGCCTCCTGTTTATTTTATCGGCAAAACGACCATAATGATTTACCTTCAAAAGTAAAAGGTACAAAGAGCAGCAGATAGCCAACATAACCTTTATCAATTTCCTTTACCTTGTAGAGCAAGAGCACAGCCAGCAACAATATAAGAGTCCCCACTATCGCCGACAGTAAAATAATCCACAAAGGCACCACATCAGATTTGATCTCAGGTGGCGGTCCTGGAACATTTGTCTCAATTTCGAACGTTGTCACGTTGGTCTTATCAGTCTTTCCAAAGAAAGGTAGTTTGGTTATCTTCGCTGCCATCATCGAAGAGAATTTGATGGAGTGGTCTGTCACCTACCAGAATCAATTCGGTGTTATATGTAGTCAAGGAGGTTAGGTTATCTACTTACGTTTTTCAAGACCTTCGCACTTATCCTACCTCTGAAAGCTACCACAACTTCCTTTTCAGGTTCCAATCTTCCGACCACGCATCTTATGTGGAAGCATTTGGTGGCGTGGCATTGGATGGATTGCATCATCGCTTTGTCGTAGTGAAGAGTCCTGTGGTGGTAAACAGCCTGTCTCTTCTTCCTACCCATGTACCTGTAGGTGCGCCTGTTGGTTGGTACATTGTCGCCCTCTATTGAATTCTGGGGCTCCGACACTGATTTTGACCCAGACCAATGCTGTTGTTTCGAGAAGGAACTGCTGCTGACGGTTTTGGACGTTTGTTGCTTGGATTTATTCGACGATTCTGATCTTCTTCTGGAGCTGCTAGATTCTCTGGTGTCTGTGACGAAGCGAGCAGTGTCTGGATCGTAGTTACCGTTGATTGATACCTGTTGAAGTGATTTTATGTACCAGAAAAAGGTGTTGGTAGTACACGTTTTAAAATTGAGTTTGTAAGAGGGCCTCACTTTGTACTTGAGCGGTACAGTCCTATGAGGCGAGGCATTCCGGGCGTTCATGACGCGATAGAGAGTCGAGAGAAAATTTGTCCCACTACATACTGGACAGATGCAAAAGGGGGATAACGTCGTTACGTTAGACGTTAGAGTTGAAGCGCTCATTGGAGTTGAAACTCTCTGTATATTCGATCGGTAAGAGCGGTCAAAGGAGCAACCTCTAAAAAAACAACCTTTGTTATGGGGAAAAACCACAAATCCGGTGATTCATGTCAAGACATACTAGTTAAAAGAAAGATGGAAGTACCTTCTAACAACATGAAAGCAATTAACTATGGGGTCACTGTATTTTTATAACTTCAGTTAGGGCTTCGACCAAATAAACTGCTCCACATGAGTTAGGGATATTGACTTAAATTGCAAAAAAACATATTCCAAAGTCGAAGTATCACACTTTGGCTGACTTGGAGTCTTTCCGCTACAACAACCTGAGTTAGGCACCCTGTAGCATTCCGATAGCCCTATTAGCCTCAGCGTTTGTTGATTTACGTCTTGGAATTTTCAGAAAACTCGTTGCAAATCGAAGCCGTTGATAAACTGACTCCATTTCAAAATACGAACATTCAAGAAGCATATGCAAAGAACCAAACTTCAGAAAAAGACGCTTAGATTGACGAAATGTCTCATACTGATTTTTATTGGATCGATTCGAGTTGTTATTGAGTTTTAAATGATTTTACAGCGATTTTCTCGAAGATTACATACTTTGCAAAACGATTGAACACGATATCCCTAACTCTTGCGGAGTTAGATGGTCGAGAACTCGGCTTTTGCGTAATCGCTTAGTAGAACTTTCGAAATGAGGTGGTACAGTTTTTCAAAGTGAGCCGCTCTTACATTTCTGGTGTCCGGGACACATGAACCGCCTCTTACAAGAGTTACCCTTCCCTACAGAAAATCACCAACCTACTTACCTCTTCAATGAATGACATTCCTTCTCTGCCACCTCCTTGTCCAACGGCTCCAATTTGCATCTCATTTCCGCTTCCTATTTGCGAGAAAGTTGTGGTGAAACCCTTGTTGCCTGCGAGGTTGCCGAGGTCTTGGTTAAAGCCAAACGTACTTCCTCCTGTTTCAGTCACGTAAGAATCGTTGGAACTGACGTCTCCACTAACTGTCTTGGAATAAGAGTGGTAGATGCCCTTTTCGTCGAAGTAACCCGTTTGGGATTGGTCATCTTTCTCTGTTGGTACCACGTATTCGCTCTCGTAGCTTGAGTAAGCTGCATGATGAAACAATGAAATTCCTACTGTATTACATTCAAGAGATTATCTTACCTTTGTTGGAGTAATCGCCATAATCAGCAGTACCAGAGTAGCTGGTACCATTCTGTCGATACTCGGTTGTGCTGTGGGTTCTTCCAATGTTTGAGTTGCTTTCTACCCTCGGACCAATGCGATAGTCTGTTTGATAGTTCCTCTCCTCTTGTCTCCCTCCTCCATTTTTATCCCACTGGAACACCCTGCCAGTTTGGACACCCCCCTGGCTGGTTATAGTATAATTTCTACCCTCAACTCGATTAATAATTGGTCTTCCATCTATTGGATAACTATTAAGTTGTGTCACACCGCTAGATGCCGTCTTCTCGTAGTAACCACCTGAAGGTAGAACATGGGAGGCACTACCCTCGCTCACAACGTTGGTACTCAAAATTTCTCCAGTAACAGCATCTGAGATAGTTGTCGTATTCGTGACGGTAGTGACTGGTACTCCATTAATGATTTTCGTTTCGTATTTGGTGTGCGTCGTTGTTATCCTACCTCCGTCGACTTTGCTGGAGCCTTGACTAGTCCTCTGAGGGACACCCATGACGTGGTGATCGCTTTTTCCTGTAATAAAACGTTTTCAAACAAATCTAGGTTTCGAATTTACCCTACCTTTACGCTCGTAAGTGCTAAGGACGTTCCCTTTGGCATCCATAACGGTTGTGGTGTTGGTAACCATGGTATAAGGGATGCCATCGATCACTTGGGTTTCGTATTTTGAATACGTGGTCGTTGTAACTCCTCCATGAGCGCTGGAAGTTGACACTGACGCATTTTGTCGTTGTTGATCTATCACAGAAATATCTTCAGATCCTCCTACAAGAGAAGTTATGTCTTGTTGGCTTGGGTTGATCGCAGCGCCACCTGTTACTCCCATGGTGATGTCATCGGTTTCCAGACTCACCCTTCCTCCAGATACTGTTGAGTGGTAGTCGATGGAGGATTCTTTCACGTTGATTCGTTCCCAGCTGAAGTTTTCTTCGATCTAAAAAAATTGAGATAGGTTTTTCTAGGTTACCTTATTTGTTGAACTTACGCTTAGGTTGAGGTAGTTGGCTTCTGGCACGAAGTGACATTTGACATTTCCCAAAGTGTGCGGTTGCTCCATCAAATAAAGAAAACTTTCTCCTTCCAACGTGGCGAAAGGCCAAGATAGAAGCAATTCAGTCTCCTCAAGATTGGCAGGACCCAAGTTGCGCAAGAAATAGGTGTGTATAACCTGAGGGCCGATGTCCTGTTCCTTGTAGATCTTGTCGTTGGGGTATAGGGTCTCGTTGAAGTAGAGTTCGGGAGGGTGGGAGACTCCCCTCAGATCTATATTGGAGTCGGCCCATACTGCTATGGAAATGTGGCGATGGTTGTCTTGGAAATCTCTTGGGAGCTCTGGATTCGTGCTGTTGACATACATGTCGAACTCGAAGGTGTCTTTCAGACCTTCGTTGTAGTAAGGTTGTAGGATGACATCGAATTTCACCTAGAAGGAATTATTGATTTTTCACATAGTTGAAAATGAACGAAATATAATGTTCCTCAATGACTTAGACGTCTGGAGATAAACGAATTATTTCCTTTTGGACTATGTGAAACAAAAGATCCTCCAAACCTTTTCATCAGTTATTATAAATAATCCAACGGACAGGGTTGCACTTTGGGATCTCAGCAGAAAAGTCGTGGGATGGAAAATATTTGCTGAATTGCAAAATTGAGTATTTGGTCAATGGTCAGACACGCCTCATTTAGAGGAGGAGAAAAAATGTTTGACTTCAACAAACCTGATTGGTTCTATCCAAAAAGTTAAGGTTGGAGACCACCCACCAGAGGTGGAAAGCAAATTGGTTTTCCAGGGGAGAATTCAGTAGACCTGGAGACGACGGTTTCGTGAGGTTCTCCAGGTTGCTAGGAGAAAGGAGTGTATCTAGGGTCCCGGGCGGGAGAGCATATCCTAAGATAACTCTGGTGACGGTTGAAATCCGTCGAGGAAACGGTAAAGTTTTTGGTAATTGGAAATTATTAGGTAGTTTCGAGGAGCGAAACGGGAAAAGGTTAAAGTCCGTTGAGGGAAAAAGGGTAAAGTTTTATTTTTGTGGTTGACGAAATATCAGGTAGTTTCGAGTAGTGAAAAACCGAAGTAGAAGTTTTGGAAAAAGGGGAATTTTTCGTGTTATTCAGTTAGGATTTTCGAGTCGATAAGCGCGATCGGAAATTACGGTAGTTGTTGCGAAACGGGTGTGAAGCGATTCGGGAGTGGTTATTTCAGAGAACTTGGATTATATTTCTACGACGAAAAATAAAAGGTCAGAACTTTTCAATTTTGATTGATGAGGATAGTTGGAGTCCAAAAGTCTTGCCATCTCGCACCTCTCATCACCTCACATCTTATATTTTTATCATTATGTTAATTTGGATTTTGGGTATTTAGGTAACCCAGTGAAAAGTGAACTTATATTTTTCGTATGAAATTGTGTTAGACAGTCTGAGGTACAGATGTATGGATTAATTAGTTATTTTATTATCTTTTCGTTTTTGTTGGCTTTTGGGAAATGTATTTTCATGTGAGTTACTTCACTGGTTTCAATTATCCCTAGAAACTGAAAACTGGCTAGAGTAAAATTTTGTTTTTAGGTTGCCGTGAAGCCGCTCTCTCGGCAACCACCTTAACATCTCGAAAACCTCGTATGAACAAAGTCACTTTTTATACAAAAAGAACAAAGCTCATGTAGGGGTGTCTATTAAAAAGATATGTTAGGAACTAAGATCCACAAAATGAACTTACGATGTTGCCAGCTGGTAAAGGGTTTCCTATATCGCAGTTTAAGGTTCTATTTTCGGAATTTCGACAAGTTGCGTGTTGCTGGGACCTGTCGTCGACTTTCTTGAAGTATATGCCATCAGGGTAAACGAGGGAGAAGGTGGTACCAAAGGAATCTTCTCCATTGTTGTTAACTATGATGGTGAAGTTAAGATTCTCCTTTGATCCAAAGAGGTACTGTTGGACATTCCTGATGAAAAGTAGAGTTATTAGGAAGAGAACGAATGGAAGAAGGGTGCAACTCACGGAGTTATATCTATGCTGAGGTTAGGTATGCAGACGTTGTCCGGGCCACAGTTCTTCTGGATAACTATGGAGTCTTTCCTGACTGGTGGCGAGTTCAAATCCAAAATAGGGTAGAGTATCGAGTTTGGATTCCTAGCGTTTCTGGTTTCTCTACTTTTGTATTCTTCTATCATCCAGTATTTGACCTCCGCTTCCAAAGCGGTTAGTTTGTCGTATAAATCAGGCTAGAACAACATGAATTTAAAAAAAATGTCGCATTGCTTGAAGTAACTTACATTCAAGTAGATTTTCTTGGTTTCGCAAGTGTCTCCTCTGTCTTTCTCCAGCGGATGGTGTTGTTCATGGAGTTTACACCTTCGTTCTCCAAGAAGGCCATCCGTGGTCTCTTCGGTTGCCTGGTGTCCAGGATGTATTGCACTTCGAGGTCTGCAGAAGATTTTCGGTTAGTTCATTCGAGATTATCCCGGAAATAATGAATGTCTCGAAAGAAAGTTTATATCAGAAAGCGTTTAACAAAGTATTTAAGTCGTTTCAAATATTAACTTTCTTCTGGGACACGAAGAATGGCATGGCGTCGTCCAAGATGGCGGAGATGTGAGGGTTCATTTTGTCAGTCTGTTTTCTCCCGATCTCTGACGTCGCGCCGCCATTGAAACCAATGAACTATTATTACTTATGGCCGATGGGATGCCTTTCCCGCTGTACTTCACGCAGAAATCGATGGAGGTGCAAGCAACTTTTTCTCCGTTCCTCAATTGGCAGCTCTCGTCTTTGATATCGATCTGTTTGCCGGGCGTCAAGAACCTGACGAAGGCTTCCACTCTAACCACGGGTCGAGACCTTGAATTGGAAAAGGCGTTTCAGAATTTTTGAGGTTAGACGGTTCAGTCGTTTTCTTACCTGAAGAAAAACGCTTGGTTGGATAGGTAAGAGCCTACTGCGAAATCCGGATAGTCGTTCCCGTCCAAATCTATGCCTCCGGTCACAGAAAAACCGAAGGTTTCAGGATGGTCCCCCAGAGCTAAGTTTGGTTGTATCGAAGGCCTGTAAGACACGTCTTCTGCGTAAATGACTTGCGAGAAGGTTTTTCGTACACCCTTCTCCGATCCATGGTAAATATAAACAGCCCCACGTTCTTTTTTACCATCGTAAGGTGCACCAACAGCGAAATCTAAAAAAAGTGAGGTTATGACAATTGGAACGAGACTTTTTTAAGGTTATGTACCTCCGTAACCATCTTGATTTATATCCCCTAATCCGGCTAAAGCATGTCCGAACCTAGATTTCGATTTGAAGCCCTCTATAACGTAAGATGAACTGAAATTCCCCTGTAAGTTTTTTAAATAGAACTTTGGGTTGTTAAATTCCTTCAGATACTCACCCTGGAGCCTCCGTGGTATATAACATAGACCCTTCCGACCTCGTATTTGCCTTCGTTGTTCGGTGTGGTGTACATAGGGGCCCCAATGACAATATCATCCTTCTTGTCCCCATCTATATCGACTGAGGCTAAAGCATACCCAAAGTAAGACCCAAGCTGATCTCCACTGAAGTTCCTGAAGTTCGTCAGATCCCACGTGTACAAGAGGACTTTACCCTGGAGGTTGGCACCCCTGGGCATACCCACAGCCACCCCCTCGGCTCCACTACCCGCGAAATCTCCTTTCACAATCGAGTAACCCAAGTAGGAATCGTCATCTTTGGCTGTTCCTTCCTTGGTAGAGAACACTGCAGGTCTTGTTTCGGTGCTCTGTTGTATCACTTGACCTAAAAAACGAGATTGTGAAGTTGCCGGAATGGTTGAGTGGTTGAAATCTCTAACATGAAGCTCGTACGGTACAAAAGCGTATGATTTGTGATTCCACTTGTCACGGTGTGAATTTTGGAACGCACCTATGTCACAGAGAAGGAGATCAGATTGACGTTTGATGTGGTCTATTTGAATTCGATGATTCATTCATGCAGAAATGCAATGTATTCATTCGAAGTCCTAATATGATTTAGAGATGTTTGTGAATATGTGAATTACAAGATAAGGTACACAAATTGTGGAAGTTCTATTCAACGAAAGGAAGAGAGTAGCTGAAAGTTAACTATCAAAGGATGTGGATATCCATTGGGTATGTTGACATTGATATTGTGTTATTCCCGTCATTTCATAATTGTTTGTGGGTAGGATTATCATTTATTCAAGTTTCAAGAAAGAATGTCTAATAGCAAGAATAGAAAGAAAGATGTTTGATAATCCATAAACGCTTTGTGAACATATTTTACCATGACATAAACTTGTTAAATTTCATAGTGCAAAGCTGGGAATGAAGCATCTAGGCAAATACTTACTTATCTTCGGTAAAAAACTGCGTTAATTATGATATTATGTCTTTTAAGCAAACGATAAAAGCTTTATTATTATGATTCAATTAATTTCTTAAAATAACTGTTTATCGATGTATGAACGATATCCAATTAGTGATTGTGAGACGTTAAGGATTGCTTAACCACTGCACTTTAGATTATATTCGTCGATTCAAATGATGGAATTCAGAAAAGACAATTAGCAGCAGATATTGACCGATATTTTTCTGTCGTGAGGTCATAGAGAATCCACTGAGCTATTAATTAATTTTACCCTTCCAAGAAGGATCATAGAGTTGTGAATTAATCATTAAATGACGCCACAAAGAAGTGACAGTTGTTGCTCAGTTCATTCTTTATGTTTAGCCTTTTTCTGAACCCCAGCCACTGTCTCTGCGTTGATTATGATGATTTTTAATTGATTATCCAACACCAAAAACGTCAGAGTCTTATTGTAAATTAATGCTGGTTAAATTGTGAGATCGTTATGACCAATTATCGCTCCTTTTATCTCGTCAATACCTTTCCCGCCAAATCGTGAGAACAACCCTGGTGTAAAGACGAACTTGGCGTGTGCATCGACTGAGTACATTTGTCCTGAAACAAATTTCACATTGCATAATGGTATTTAAGGGCTGGTGGGCTTGCACTACTCCAGCTAGAAGCCTGTAATTTTTTCGGGAAGTGATCGTTGGTATTTCGAGGTTAGGAAGTACCGGAAATGAGGACCTTACCTTGCCAGTACCAGCTGCCTGGGGCTCCTATAAACAGTCTGTCTCCCTCCTGCAAAAAAAAGCATTGTTAGTGTTGTCATTGTCATCTTATGCAACACCAAATATGATTGACAATGTACAAACGAACTAAAATGTAATTTCTGTGATCCCAATTGGAGAGATCACAGATTCCTCTGCGAAAACAGGAAACAAGGAAGAGGAAGAACTAATGTTAAGCCTGGTAGTTAAACTGTCATGTGTCGACTGTCAAATATCCCGCTTTGGTATGTCACAAAGAGCGAGATGAGTTTACATAACCGTTTGAGGCCTGCCTTTGATAACGATTTGTCTAAGACCGTGTTTATTTGTTTTTTATCGGCTCTCAGATAAACGAAGAACATTAATCCTTGCGCCCAGTTTATAAATATCAAGTATCTGAGAACAGCAACGGTGAACTGAATAGGGGGGTGTCGATCTTAAAAGCTTTCCTCGGGTTATTCGAAACTCTCGTCTGGCAGATATCTCTAATTACTGCCGATATTTGGTCTGTTTTATCGTTTAGTAAACGGGTCGAAGCATTACACGGGTTTGTGGCTTTTTTACGGGCATTCCGTGATCGTAAAAGGGCCAAGGATGTGGAATGCAGTCCCAAAAAGGGCGATTCGTAGGTGGATAAACCTACTGTGCACTGAAAACTCTAAACGGATCATTATTGGGGAGTCCAAACCAAGATATACAGAGGTTTTTCCCAGCAGAAATAAAAAAAATATGATATCAGATTTTGAATGTATTGGCTCCATTCTAAATTCAGTTGTTCTCGATCAATTCTAGTGATCAATAGTTTTTCTTTCGTTTGATTTTCTACACTCGATCGCTATGCAACGCGAAACACGCAATTTGACCCAAGAGGAATGTGCCCAAGCGGTAGTTTTGCGAGAAGAAGGGTGGACATACACAAGAATTGCAGAAAGGTTTGGAGTTTCCCATACAAGTGTGTCCAGAATGTTGCAGCGATTCAGGGAGACAGGTATGAATGTCCGAAGACCAGGACAGGGTAGACCACGGGTAACAACTGCCATTCAAGAACGTTACTTGAGAGTTTCTTCGTTGAGACAACGGTTTGCAACCGCTCGCCTCCTTCAAAATCAGCTTGAGCAAACTCATGGGGTGCGAATTAGCACCCAGACAATAAGAAATCGCCTCAGAGAATATGATTTAAGGCCTCGTGTCGCGGCAAGAGCATAGCTCTCACCCCAGCCCATCGAAGGGCGCGTTTGGATTTTGCGAGATAGCATATCCATTAGTACGAGGCCGATTGGGAAAGAGTTCTCTTCACAGATGAGTCTAGATTCTGGCTCTACCATTGTGATCGACGTTCATTTGTATACAGGCGTCCACATGAAAGATATGCTCAGTGCAATTTCCTGAATACTACTGGTTTCGGGGAGGATCGATTATGGTATGGGGTGGAATATCTTTGACTGCTCGCACATACCTAGTGTTCGTTGATGATGGAGCTATGAATGCTGATAAGTATATAAGGAACATTCTTGAAGTGCATGTAGTGCCATTTGACCCATACATTGGTGAAAATTTCATTTTTATGGACGATATTGTCAGACTCCATCGTGCGCGCATAGTTCAGGAGTACCTTGAAGAGGTTGAAGTCTCTCGAATGGAATGGCCAGCAAGAAGTTCAGATCTCAATCCGATTGAGCAGGTTTGGGAGGACCCCAATAGAAGGCTGAGAAGTTCAGAAAATCATCCAGCTACTCTTAATGACTTAGAAATCCAACTCGGAGTAATCTGGGAAGGATTAGATCAGAACATTTCAAGATCACTCATTTTGAGTATGAACCGTCGTTGCTGAGCTGTAATTAACGCAAGGGGTGGAAATACCAAGTATTAAATCACTTATCAGCATTTCAGTATTTTGAAAATTGTTCATTTCTCTTCTTTCACATAAGATTCATGAATTTTTCTTCCATTTAATGTATTATTACTTATATTTTGTTTGGGAACATATTAACTGCAATATTCAAAGAGTGTTAGAACCCAGTATATTTATTTGCACGCCATTGCCTTTCTCGTACGATATCAATCTTCCACAGCCTCTTACTACGGCCCAAACTAGTTATGTTGGTCATAATGAAACAGTCCTGAGAAATGGCAAATGTACCACACGTCAGGCGTACCACCATGGTTGATGTGCATAAAAGCTGTTAAAAGCAACGGAAATTTGAAATATAGGATACAGAGGAAACGTCAAGCTCTCGTGAAGTGATTTCTTCGAAATGATAATGGAATTGCACACGGCTAGAGAAGATTTCCGCTCAGGAGTAACTCTTTCGAACGTTCGATCAGTTATTACGATAGGCGTATTATTTCGTATGCCGTTTCTACGTCATGTTTGATGAATAGGTCCTGTTAGTCCTTACGTTCTGTAGAATGTTTGCGTCACTGGAGTTGAATGAATGAAGGACAGCCATTTTTAAATGAAAGATTCCTTAATTTGACAGTTCTCTTAATATTCTGTGTCAAACAACTTCTCGTCACTGTCAAAATGAAGGAAAAGGCTTAATGAAATTGACAAGACATATATAGTATATAACATTACTAGCAAGGTAAGGGGTTTTCACTGGCGAATGGAGTTATAGCGTTTCTGAAATGCAAAAATGAGTGTTATACGCCAAAAAGGCCAAGGTATTAAGTGAAGAAGAGGCTGAACAATTTCTTTCACATGCTCCTGATGACCAGTGGTTGCTGGCGAAAATTGTAACAATATATGGGATTTTTGGATGTTGTCGATGTGACGAAATTCTCTCCTTAAACATGAATGATGTAGAAGATATGGAAAAATACGTTATTGTGACATTGCGGCAAACAAAGAAATTAACAACAAGAAGATTCACCATAACCGATGATGGCTGCAGCTTTAAGCCCTGCATGTTATACAGAAAATATGTAAATCTTCGGCCTCCTGGAACAGAAAGCCTAAGATTTTTTTTGACATACCGACATGGAAAGTGCATTTCCCTTAATGCTGGCCAGCACACTATTGGTGGTGTCCCAAAGCAAATAGCGAAATATTCAGGTTTAAACGACCCAGAGTTATACACCGGCCACTCTTTTCGCAGAACTGGAGCCACTATGGTTGCGGATTCGGTTGGAGATATTTTAGCACTAAAGCGTGCAGGAGGGTGGAAGAGCATCGAGATTGCGATGAGTTATGTCGATGATTCGGTCAAAAAAAAAATCGAAATGCCTAGCAAATTATTTGGTAGTAAGTAGAGTACAAATGTTCTGCAGTCCTCGAGTTCAGCAGTTTCTGAGTCAACAGATGGTTCATCATCATCAGTATCAACTCTTTCATCATCAAAAATCTGTGATACTGGAAATAACAATTGTTCCATGATTTTCAACATATATGACGATAAAACAAAATTTTCTAATGTAAATAATACTACTAACTTGTAAGAATTTTGCAAGTTAACTGTCAGTTTTACAAGTTAGTGACTTGATAAAATAAACTTTCTTGATTAATATTGTGTTTTTGTAAATTGACGTTTACAAATGAGAAACAAATAAAATCGATGACTCTCTATTCTTCGATGAATCTTTCTAAAGTCGATTTCGAATGGCTGTTTTGGTTGGTTAACGGTTGACCGCTCGGTTCATAAATGACAACGTCAAACGAACCGCACTTTCGAATACGGTTCAAGTTTCGGCGAAACAGCCGATTCGAGACGTCACCAATTTGTCATTCGAATGCGGTTGGTCCAAAACTGACGGACCAATCTATGAACCAACCAAGAACCAAAGTCAATCGAAATTGCCTTAAGTCACTGTAACCAACACAAATAGCGCTCGTATGTCGAAACGTCTCGAGTACAGATAACCTCAAACATGTCAAACTGTACGACAGAACTGTCAGCTGCCAGATTGCATCACTAGGGTTGTCCAATCCGAAAATTCAAAAGGCAAAATGACGGTAAAGATGGTGTGTTTTTCTGTGCGCCTTTCGCGGACTACGCAGACCATATGGCGATTGATGGACCGAAAAAAAAATATAGCGACCAGAGGAAATTGCTTCCACGAAACGCAGTCAGCCGATCGGGCCATTTGCGGGGAAAGGCGCAGCCCTTTCGGCTAATTTGACAGGAACATGATTGACGATGCCGTTCGCTCGCGACCATAGAGCGGCCGAGTCGTAATCGACTTCTCCGGCTTACACACCTCGCTGAATGGGAGCCTGATGAGGTGATCGGGGCCGTCGATTGAGACGTCGTCAGGGGGCAAGGTGCTTTTCGGGGGCCGATAACACCCGTGAGAAGCTTCAGGAGCGAAAAACCGGCCGGTTATTCCGCGGGAACATAGAGTGTGTCGCGGCGGACATTTTGGAATTGTTAGAACTGTCATTTATGACAGTGGGTCTGTCATTTATGACGTGAACGTCATTTATGACAGAGCATGAGGTCATTTGATCGAATGAGGCAATAAGAGTAGGTTTAGATAGTTAACTAGCTGACCCGGCAGACTTCGTACTGTCTCAATCGATAAATAAAAAACCAATTTAATATTATGATAAACTATTATGGTATAATACCTTGAAAGTGGACATAAAATTGTCCTGTACAATTGTTATTTTTAAGGGGTGAAAACGACTCTTTTATCCAAAATTAGAAGAAAAAAGTGTTCTAACGTAAATCGAAGTAATTTTTGGGCCTCAGTAGCGTTTTATGAAGTTTAATAAAGGTCTTCATATACTTCAAGATCGTATGAACCACCCCCTTTCAGCATAAAATGGGTCTTTATTAATATGATTAACTAATTTCAATCAATCTTATAACAGTATTTTGGATCAATGTTAGTTTTAGTCATTTTTATTTTTCAACCCCTAGAGGAACTCTTATCTGTTCAAAATAACAAAATGAAAATATCATTAGTCATTTCATTTCTTCATCACTTCATTCACGTGAAATTAATACTTTTTGTGTCAAAAAGTTAATCTGATTCTGAGTGGCTGTCGCCACTATGAATTATTTCTTCATCTTTGCCAAAGATTGGACAACTGTTTTGGCAGTTAACACCTGCACATTCCCCACATGTAGCGTCACAAAAAGACTCAGTTTTCTGCAGGTGCATGATGCATTGCATCTTTTTTTGCAGTTACCTTTTCAACAATTTTTGTGGTGCAGGTGTTTTTTGCATTTTTGTGGGCTGCAAATATCTATTGGTACTATTCCAACCGCAATCAACTGAATTGAGAGCTTCATTACCTAGCCAAATTTGAAGTTGATGATTTTAGGCAAGCATTTATTTCATCGGCAGCCGTCGATTTTGGAATTACCGGTAATGGTTGTCGGAAGTCACCAGACAAAAGAATAAATGCGCCCCCAAAACATCCGTTTAGGCAACTCAAAATACACAGTAATTGTTTACATATATAATAGTAGAATGGAGATTTGTTCAAAACATTTCGTCATAAAATTTTCCGTTGTGTTCGGAAGAAAAATAGGTGTAATAACACATGGACTCAGATGCGTTAATATTATTAAAAATTGTATTTCACTGAATTAATATCAAATATAATACTTTCACGAAAACGCTATCAACCGTAGCGACACCTACTGGCGTTATTCGCAAGAGGAAAGTTATTTTCTATTTTTCTTTTCCATTTCATCAAATTTTTCAGAGTTTTAACGTAGTTTATGTTAACCCCGACGTAGAAGAATCCAACAAAAAATCTTTTATAACAAACAGTTCATCCAATCCTGAGTTATAAATGGTGTAACCAAAAATATGGCCGACTTAGTTTTATAATAAATTCTTTTTTTTGATCATCCTGTTTCTCTTTATGGAAAAAATACTTCGAAAAAATCCAAGTTGCATGGGGAATCACCCTGTACACGGACATGTTGCGTTTCAATCTGTCGGAACGATCGAAAAGTCCTCAATTCATTGAATAATTCGATGAAGAAGCCAGCGGTCGTACCTTCTATCTACCGCCATATCGGGCAAGTACCCCAAGTTCCTCTCATTGTTCCACAAGAAGCTCTTGAAGTGTGAATGTATTTTAAATAAGCACCGACGCTAGGATGGTTATTGATATTCTTGCACTCGGACGTTAGAAAGCGATCTGATAGGAAGGCGCGAAGATGTTTCACCAGAAAGTGATGGGCAGATTGAAATCTACATGAGTACTATCACCTACATAAAGAGGTGAACTTGTTTATCGAAAAATAAATTCCTTCAAGGATCAATCTAAGACATCACAACTTCTCGAAGGTGTTCTCAGACACCCAAAACCCGCCTTCCGAGAAAAGAATTGGGACAAGGTTGAGCCCCTGCGGGACACCAATTTCCGATAATCGCTAATTCCGCCGTGGACTGTCCGGCGAACGCGTCCAAAACGATATGATAATTTCTGCAGCGATATTGTGCGAAAATGTATGTAAAGCACCACTTTATATTCAGAGACAACTGCCTCGACTCCTGAAAGAATAGAAAGAGTTGTGGCATTATGGTGTCATTACTAAGATGATCGTGACACATAAAGAGAATCAGGGCAGTTCTAGATTTTATCGTGGTCAGGTCGGTACGTGTACATCTAAATATAAGTTTCTGGCTGGACACAGGTGTTTTGTGATGTATTCGAACAGAGAGGAATTGTCTATCCAAATTCCTTGAAGTATAGTCTACGTTTATAGCATATTTCGAACTAAATCGTAATGTTACTTGAATTGAAATTTCTCTGGTAAATCTTGAGTCGAAGACTTAGTGATGGTTGATTTCAATTCGATGCATTCAACGACGTGGATTTTATTTAGGCGTTCTACAAGAACCTCTTTGACGGTCCTATTACAACGCATTTCAACGACCACTCTGGTGTAATTGTAGTTGTTACGTCCAATCGTTTAATCGGGGCTTAAGTGAATAATATATGTTTTCTCAAGAACATGTGTTGAGTGTTTACTTCTAGCTCGATAAGAAAGAACTATCTGGAACAAGGGAAATGTTTCCAGGGAAAAAGTCATTTGTGCCAGGAACTCAATTTCTAGACGAACATAAGACTTTGGTTTAAACGTGATGCTTCTTCATTGTTTTTAATAATAATATATATAAACTAGCTGGTTCCTCATGGGGCGCTGATGCAACAATACTTCGTACGGCAGCGCTTGCTTTGGTTTTTTCTGCTGCTGAATATTGTTGCCCTGTTTGGTTGAACAGTGTTCATGTAAAAAAAATTGATGCCCAACTAAATTTTTCTATGAGGATTATTACTGGTACTATCAAGTCTACACCTACTCCTTGGTTACCAGTCCTCTCGAATATTGTCCCTCTCCATATTCGCAGAGAGACAACAGGAACAAATTCAATTCCTTTCCCATACTCACCTATATTCCAGATAATAAGGTCCCCAGATTCAAGTCGCGTAAACCTTTTTCTTTAAATTTTCTGATTGATATGAATAGAAGCGACGAAGAAATTTGGCAATCTGAATAGAATGTATCCAATTTTTTCAATGAAGATCTCATTTGTGATCCTTCCATCAGAGTTCCTGATTTTGACCTTCCCAGGAGAATATGGTCTGTTCTAAATCGCATTAGAACAGGCCATGGACGATGCAACAGCATGCTCTTCCGATGGAATTCGGTTGAGAGCCCTAGTTGTGAGTGTGGAGAAAATGAGGAGACTATAGAACATCTTATAAATAGTTGTCCCTTTATGAATTTCAAGATGGTTTCAAGGCTATACACAAAGTAACAAATGTTTTTTTGAAATGGGTTTTTGATTTCAAAATTATTTAATTTATTCTAAATAGTTGGTTTATTTTCTGCTTTTGTCTTTTTTCATTTCAGATTAAGAATTGCGAGTCGTTTTTGTGAAGAATCTGTTTATCTGAGCCCATCGACGGATAACATGAAGCTGTTCTCTCAGATCACACTAATGTCTTTCAAGATATTCCTGATATTTAATATTTTAAGTTATTTTTTTCACGAGTGGGTTAAGGGTTTTTTTCAGCTGAGGTTTTTTCCCTTTCCTCATTTAATCATACTGCAGACCTGTGTGGTTTTCCTGTGTTGCACCAACCTCAGCTAGGTATAGCTAAAATAATACAATAAATGTTGAAACAAAAAGAACCTAAGCTGAGGTAAAAAAAGGAACGGGGTACCATAACATTCTTCGTATGATACTATAGTATCATACGATACTATAGAGCCAGGAGAAAAAACCTCAGCCGAAAAAACCTGTCTCCCCGTTAAAAAAATAAAATAAAATTGTTGTATCCGAATATTCTATATAGAATGACATCACGATTATCGGAACGGCTCTTCGGAGGAAGGATTTCCAAACACAAACTCCAACCTGAAAATAAAAAAAGCCAGAACAGCAAGAGAATTCAATTTATACTTCATCAAATTGATCTGAAATTTTCAACCCATTGCAAAAATGAGTTCGATATATTGTGTATGGCTCTAATGCCATCTTGGAATTTATAAATCGAACAATTATTAATTAGGTGTTCAACTGTTTCCTCTGATTCACCACATTCACAATTAGGACTATCAAC
The DNA here is from genome assembly GCA_038502775.1 of Hippodamia convergens. Taxonomy (NCBI): domain Eukaryota; kingdom Metazoa; phylum Arthropoda; class Insecta; order Coleoptera; family Coccinellidae; genus Hippodamia; species Hippodamia convergens. The sequence goes on along the minus strand of CM076611.1, from coordinate 39,036,641 downwards.
CGAATTCCACTTGAAAAGCATGCTGTTGTTACGACCATGACCTGTTCTTATTCGATTAAGAAGGGACCATATTCTCCTGGGAAGGTTAAAACCAGGAACTTTATTCGATGGATCAGATATTAGATCGTTATTAGATAAAGAACATACATCCCATTCGGATTTCCAGATTTCGTTGTAGCTGAAGTTCGAATTCAGAAAGTTATTCGACCAAATAGGTTTACGGGATTTCAGTCTTGGAATTCTATTTTCTGGAACGTAGGAAAGTATCGGAAAATAATCCGGAAATGAATTGAACTTATTCCAAGAATTCCAAGTTGCAGACCTTTTTGGTTTCAATACGCATTGTATTATTTTTTCGAAATTTCGCGAAACGAAATCCGGGCAGAAGGACCAATGCTGTGTCGGACCTCCCGCGTACAGCCATCCATCGCGATGCTTGCATTAAAGCCGTTCTAAGAAGCAGAAACAGCGTCTTAAAGTCGCCAACTCCAAATAAAGCAACTAAAAATTCTATAGCAGAAATATGTCGGTTGACATTTTTTCCCCTCGGCCAAAGAGCGACTCCTATTTTGGGTCAGCATGCGAGCCGTGCACAAAGAGGTGCATACATTAAATTTTAAGGCGTACCAACTGAATGGTTATTGTGCAAAATATGGCACTGTTCGAGGTACGTTTTCTGATGCCACTCGCATGAATTCTGGCCCATTTATCAGCGATTTTGTAATAAGCGTTCTACAGCCTACTTGCATTATGCTCTCTCGAGAGATTTATCGATGGCGAAGAAAGGAATATGTACATGCGCAAGGGTTGCCATATTTGAAGAGGTGCATGTTAAGAGGTGAATCATGGTGATGTTTCTCTTGGACTCTTTCGCGGCAACAGAATAACTGCCAGTCGTGAGTAATGACGAGCTTTTAAGACCGGGTATTTCACCTTTCACTGCTGAACAGCTCTATCTTGAAGGATTAGGAAGAAAATCAAGGTTGGGCACATAGATATTCTTCAATTTCAATTAAAAAACATCTTTTAATATCTACTGAAACGCTCAGACACTAATGCCCACTTGCACCGTTTTCTGGTTAAGACAGACTTATCTAAGGCGACCTTAAATTTCAAGTTAGGCTTTTCCCCGCCTTAACGGATCAGATCTTGCACCGCATATCTAATAAAAACGACTTTGTTAAGCACGCGCTAAGTAATGCCAAATCTGGCAGCACTGTATAAATCAGTGAATTTGTTTGTTTTGACATAGAAATGCGATATGACTCAGTTTTGTGTGGGCACTAAGCACAGCGAAGTAAGAAGAACACGCGAATTCATAGACAAACAAGATATTTTGTCTTTGCATTTTCTTTTTCAGTATTCTGATTCACAGAACGACATATACTTTGGGCCGCTGGCGAACAGGCACAGTACAACCAATTTTTTTTTATTTGAAGCAAATGTTTTGATTTGATTTCAACAATTCTTTATTTGTAACTTGAATGACATAATTCTCCACCTGTGGAATATCATCGAAGTAGTACTTTTCACATTCACAAGAGTAAATAGTACCTGCAGAATAAATAATTACATGGGTACAATCAATTGCTCCAATAACACGAGGAAATCCAGCAATTTGGTAAAATTGGGTTTGGGTGGAACGTAATTCTGCATCTGTCTGAGGCATTTTTATGAATACTGAAACTCGAACAACTATTCTTGAAACTGTAGATTCGTGGATTTTCATAAAATCGGCTACAGCCAATAAATGTCCTGCTGTTGCGTAGAATCGCAGGCACGCAAGGAGTTGACTCATCGGTAATACACTCTGATTCCTAAAATCATCAAGGCTCAAACTCCCTTCTTCAAGGTTTGACAGCATCATACATAAGATATGTACTTACATATCACTTGGCAATTCTGAATCATCCTCAATTAATCTCAGCAGTTTTTTTGGTCAACCGAAATCGCCGAAAAAATGCGAATTCGTCCATATCATGGTAGTGATCGGCCCTATTAAATTCTAGACTTATAGGAAAGCCATAATCAATGATATCTAATATGTCGAAATCATCCTCATATAGATCATCAATTTCATTCAAAAAAGTTCTATCCGTAATAATTTTTAAATTCACGCAATCAAAAACAACACCTCAAAACTGAAGTTCGTTTTTGACGTTATGAATATGTAAGATGGGCTTAAGTCTTGCTTAAGCCATGAATATTCGAGGCTCAAAATAGTCATAACTTATGAGGCACTTAAACTGCGGTGCAAGAGAAACGACGTCTCAAACCTAACTTCAAATCTAAGTTGGACGTAAGTCAGACTTATATTTGACGGTGCAAGTGGGCATAAGATAAGCAGACAGTCCAGCACAGCTTTGTATCTCCTTAGGATAGTATAACAAGATATTCACGTTGCAGCAATCACAATAACATTAATGTACATATTCTCGAAGGACCAATTTCAATTTTCTCTAATTCTCCTCCAACTGCTCCCAAGCCCGAAATATCGATATGAATACGCTTCTGACAGGCGGCCTATAAGCCTATCTTTCGTCAGATCGCCCAGCCCAACACATGGCCCTCTAGATTGATCTGTCATTAAATCAGGAACCAGATAGGCGTAGAGAGCGAAATCCCTGACATAATAGGCTTACACACTATGCGTCCATTCTTTCTCGCGGCATAATAACGCCATGTCTTATTTCCATTTATTTAATTTGCCTCTAATCGACATGTGATACGTTCGAACGAAATGCATCATCCGACACAGGGCGTACTTAAGGATATAGAGGTTTAATACGACACCGTGCGTAAAAGGACCCGTTAGGGATTTAAATGAGATTGGGTCGGATTAAAAAATGGTCCTTCGCGACAGATCCAGACGGTTAATAACGTCTCTCAACAGATGGCGTAAGCTGTGGAATGCTGTTGGAATGTGACAGATTAGAAACTACGATGAGGTTGATATTTCTGATAATCTATCAAATCTGGGTTTGTCGATTTAAAAAATCAATTCGTCATTATGAGTTCGCAATGTGAATATTGTTTTTTCTTCCCTCGGAACGTTTATGGAGTAGTGTTCGAAAAAGAGTGGCCCTCAAGCTTTCCCCTGTGGAACTCCTTCTTCATGTGTGGAAACTTGCATTCAACTCGAGGATTATCACCGTCTGTGGTCGACAAACCTTCGCGAAGACGTAAAATACGTACCTCGGGTTGGCAGAGATTCCAGGAGTCGTATAAGGACGCAGGTCCCATTCTCCAAATTCCGACGACTGGGAGAAACAATGAGAGGACCCAACAAAGTGAATAACAATTAGTAATGTATTCAGATGAAATGCGAGATACGCGCAAAGGCATCCGAATAAAACCGGGGTCCTGAATGGATGAATGAAGGGAGATAGCATCGACTTTTTCTCGTCCCAAAAGGGAACACTTACCTCGTTGATAGCTGCACTAAATCCTGCCTGACAGGAGCCTTGTCTGTGGTATCCCCATTGGGCTGAAAAAAAAGGTCGATTTTAATAAAACGTCGGCGTATCGGACGGAGAAATATGGTCTAAGTTTATTCGAATTGGGCTGAGGTCGTTTATTGAATCTCCACAATTCGTCACATAAATGACAGTTGTGATTTATCTCAAGATTGAGTTTCAGATTGAAAACAATTTGGTTAAATGTCAAATTTCTTCGTGTTGGCACCCCTGAATACCTCAACTGTTGTCAGTTGTCATACGTCATCTCATATTGATGGTATTTGTTGGAAATGGATTTAGGAAGGCTTTGGTCCTCATTATGATATGGCTTCAACATCGAGAAGAGGAATTTTAAACCCGAAAAACAATTTTTAACAACTTTACAGTGAGTGACAGACGTGGTACATTGGATGACAAATGACATTGACGGCAGATTTTCATGGATGCCAACACAAATTGTTTCGTACCTTTCATGTTTAGTAGTAGGATGTTGGAATTCATTTTCAATTTTTGTTGGTTCTTGACCTAGTCAGGTTCTGCTCTTATCGCTCTCGTAAGGAACAACATAAATGTCTCAGCGTCATCGGAGAACAAAAGAAATCATCGACTCAACAAAATCACTACGTTAGTGATCGTAAATCTCTTGTCGGAAGGGGCAAGATGGTCTAGAGAGAGCCAGGAACTTACAGAACGGAACAAGAAGTGCATTATTCAATTCGGAAGCCAGCGGAAATTAACGTAATTTGACTAATTCCCTTCGATGAGGGCGGAGAGACCAGTGGCGTAGCCACTTGACCACAAAAATGTCGATGGAAATGTAAAAAAATTTAAATGAGATTTTATATCTGTTTTTTCTGTTATGCGTAGTTGAATGATTGACGTACAGAATGCGGGGAATAAATTTACTATTGTCGCCGATCAGAACGATCCGTTAACAGGTAAAAGGACATGTTCTCGACCAATTAAACGCCAACGATCTAATTTGGTAGTCGTTTATTTCAGCGGCGCGTTTTGAACGACTCAATTTACCCAATCTGTTTCGGTAATTCGATTCACGCTCGAAAAAAGGCTTCCTGGCTCAGGGAATCTAGAAGGACGCAGGATCGGCCTAAGGAAAATTCAGGTAAAAGTGCCATGTTACCAAAAAAGCATAATCGAGCTACCTAGATAGTTATAGTCGTATCAATTCGAATTGTCAACAGCAATACATCAGATGATTGATGGTCTTTTTCCAGGGATGGTTTTATTTAATTGTCGGTAGCATCTAGAGGGACAAAACGTAACGCTGTAAGAAGAACAGTTTTCAGAGATAAAGAAAAAATCTTCTGACCCATTGATAAATCTTTCGCATTGTAGTATTGGCTTTTCATCAATAAAAAAGTGGAGAAGACAAACTTAAAATAAAGATTCGATAAACGGGGAGTAAGAAAAGATATGGAAGAATGAAAACACAACACTAAAAAAAATTAATCTAAAACAATTAAGAACTGTCAATAACTCCCAATAATTGGTATAATGTCACTCATTTTCGTGAAAATAACCACATAAGCGTCCGTTTAACTCTTCGCCTCCAGTTCTAATAGCTAAAATATTGGCCCTTCGAGCTGGATTCACAATCGACATGCCTAAACGTCCTAAAAACGGCGATCTAGAAATCCACCCCTGTCGTGTTTAGACTACCGACGGAATTAACTGATCTGCACCCCACACATGACGTCGACTTATTCGAGAAAGACATAATTTCGAACCCCCGGTAGTCCTTTCATGTGAAACCATCGAAAATGCCCCTTTTTCGTTTTTTTTCGAACGTCGGAAACGTTAAAGTCATCGTGGGGTGGCGACTGATGATTAATCGATCAGTTCGTATCTCTGCTCTATGTTTACAAGGGCGATTTGACAAATGAGAACAGGAAGTTCGGTGAGAAGCGTCGTTCGTCTATGACTCCCCAGCAGGGTTGCCAATTTTGGGAAACTATTCGAAGTGGACCTCTCAACATGACGTTTTGCTTTGTAAATACATATGATTTGATTTTCTGAAATGACATTTGTACTTCTCTGTTAATTGGGAACATGAAATTTCAAATCAAGGCATGTTCTACGTTTGACGCTTGAAAATTAGATGGAGTTTTACCTCCCAAACTTTTGCGCGAAGAGTTCACAGAATTGTGATGTTTATAATTTGGTATGAAGGACTTCATGGTTAATCGGAAAGAGTACCAATAATTAAGAGGGTATGAGAGATAATATTGACAAATCTCAGAGATAAACTGGACGATGAAATATAGTTGAAAATCCTTCATTTGAATATAACCAATCATTATTGTATGCGAATTAATGAAAGTTAATCATTTTCGACAACTGCGATTCTGTGACTAACGTCACTCACTCTGGCCTTTCTTGTGGCAACCGTGTGTGATGGTGAAGCGTTCAGAACGCGAAATTTCGGAACCTACCCACGTCCGTAACATTCGACATGACTAATTTTCGACCTATCCAACGCCCAATTTACGTTTTTCTCTCTTCGTACGTTCTTAGGCGGCACATGTCGGCCTCAGAAGGAAATATGACTCGTCCCGTACGTCATAAAGAAGCCTTTTTACAACTTCCGGAAGTTGCGTCCGCTTTGGCGGCCTACGGCGGGTTTCTTGGAACGTGCGACGCCTTGGGCCTTTCTTCTCGATTTTCGAGACAATGTTGATGACGGCCCCATTGTCCACAGGTGCGGCTTCAATCGGAAGATTCCGATTGAACTAGATTGGACGACTTCAAGCTATTATGTTTTTTACGTCGACATATCTCGGTGAGGAGTTGCCCTGCAGGGATTTGTCACAGAACAGAATGTGTAGATCTCAAAATTTTTTTGAAGAAAAGTCCCGGACAGTTTTTAATTTAGTTGAACCTAAGATATCGGCTCGGATTTGTGATGAGATTAATAATTTCGCTTTGAAACTTTAAATTTGAATCTCTTTGGCTTTAAAATAGATGGAACCATTTCTTTTTATCATCCACCTATTAGAAAACTACGTTTCTGTTTATTCGTAAGATCAAACACCTGACGTGCTTAGCAATTTGGTGCAACGACAGCTGATCGCGCCGACACGATATATCTCGAGATACGTAAGTCGCACGTGAAAAAAGTATAAGAACTTTTTGTGGAGTAAATTAAGATCTACAACTTTCGTCTGACACAAAAACGCCTCCGATCTTTTTTTCATTCGACCTTGCATTGGCACAAACGCCATACATGTGATATTGCGCTGTCAATAGGGATGTCAGTTGTGATTTTAGGCCACAACCAAAGAGCGGCGTCTTTTTCTTCCTCAATTCCTACTCGGCCGTACGTTTTTTGAAGTCGACGTGACTTGCAGTTTATGTGAAAGTTAATGCGGTTTTAAGTGTATTCCGATTCTTTATCCGCTTTGTACTAAAACCCGTTAGAGATCGCTTCTGATGGACGCAAATCCTTAGCTAGCGCGTAAATTGATTGTTTTACGGCGAGGAGAAACGTTAATTCCAAGCGGAGCTTTGGCCATAGCGCCAAAAGGGGATCTGACGCCATTAACGGGTACAAGGCGCCGAGCAGGAAGTTTCTAATGTGAATCTTTAATTTGTTGCAACGCCGGAAGCAATATGGCGAGGATTGCGAAACTGTCAACAGTGCTCTATAAGTACGTCGATTAAAAGATAAAAACAGATATTGTACTTGCTTTTTCCTAGCAGAAACAGCGTTGTAGCATTCCAGTAGTTCCTCGCGGTATTTTTCTGAGCTCTAAAAAGGGTATTTTGGAAGTAACGTACGTGCATACTACATAACATTTGTATCATCATTTCTGATGACACAAACTCTCAATTGAAACAAGTCCCAATTCACGCCATGGCATGACAAGTCCATAAAAGTTTCGTAGGTCGACTAGGACCCCCGTTGTTTAGTCAGCCTGTACACGGCTCCTTTGAACAAACAACGATTTTGACGCCTGTCAGGGCCGGATAGGGTATCGACTTAAACATCCGCACTTCGATGACGTATTCTCGTCATTTTCTTGTGTGCGGTTATTGTCGAGAAGGAGCAACACATGCGGTACAGATGTACGTCGATGGGGACTGGATGCTGTGATTATTGTTACTGAATTGGTTCTCTATGGGCCACTGTTCTCGGCCCATTATCCGCCCAGCCCATCCCTTGCATGGCCATGGGCAAGCAATCGACTTTTTGTTCCGTGTTTCTGTGAATCTATCTGGGCCTGGATCTCCATATTTTTATCTATCGTATATAAGTGAGTGAATGCGACAAACATCAGGGAGAAAATATCGACAAATTGCTACACAGGATGTCACCCCGTATATTTCTTATTCCAAAGTGATTGGAAAAAATGATTTTGTTGTGGTGTTCTCAATTTCTTTTGGAGAAAAAAATGTGTCGTTACTCCAATCAAAAATTCCTTGTTTGTATCAAGTTCCTGCAGTTTAGTCGCTGATTTCAAGCTAAAAAAAGAAACAGTCTACTCTTTATCCTACTTTCCCGATTTCGAAAGGCTTAACTTCTTTAAATAGAACCCTCAAATGTCCACCCTACTCGCTCAAGCTGCCGTAACACCGCGTTTCCTTTACGCGCAGTTTATTCCAGACAGCGGTTCGTTAAATCCGCCGAAGAAGACTTCCAATCTACAGCCCCAGGTTAATTTGTACCTCTGCGCGCCTAGTCTAAATATGAACCTCTGGAATCGTTCACCTGACACCGAGAGGGGAACGTATGCCTCGCGTCGAAAGATATACGGGGTGCGCCTCGATAATTAGATGTGTTTACGATACGGGGAAGAAGGAGCATCCTGTTGACAGAGAACGCACGTTCGGTTTTTTTTTAAGTTGTTTTTTGTTCAGGAGGAAGCTGCTGAAGAGGAGCTTCATGTCTGGGCAGCTTTAATTTCGTGTGCTTGTTCAAGGAACCGATAGTGCTGTAGGTTCTCCTTTATCGCCAGTTTTTGATGATTTATACAAAATTAAAAAAACACTTATGAACTATACACCGAAACAAAAGACCTGGCAACAAGGCAGAGATTCTTCTGAAAGGATAATTGTAAGGTACTTCCATTGAACACCCTACAAGTTATACCGGTAATAACTTCATCATCGAACAATGGCCGATATAACTGTGGAAATGCGAAGTCTGCCTCTGAATCGCTGATCCAGAAATAATCGCTCACTAACGACTCTTTAATTGCCGAATTTGTCGGCCGATTTCACACTCAATTACCCTGGAACGTGACAAATATCGACAGCGTCGAACAATAGCTTTTTATGGAAGACCATCCCACATGTTCACACTGGATCGCGTTGCGTTAATACGAACATATGTTCCGTTTCCGAATGGCAGAAATTGTCGAGACAATTATCACACAAAAATACTGGTACTTACATGTCCGACAAGGCGAATACTCGGCGAATGAGGTAAAAGCGCCGTTGGATACGTAGCAGGTTCCCACAGGATCTCTCCGCTTCTTGGTCAACGCGTACCAGATGTACCTCGGGGCACATGCCTGCAAAACACAAGAATTAGGACAAAGCAAACGGGTAAACAATCTTGTTAGCGAATAAACAGAGAATTATCTGCCAGACAAGAGCACATTAGGCGTTTCCAAACGCCTTAGACAAGATACACATTAGGCGTTAGGCGTTTGGAAACGCGCGTTTAAAAACACAAAGTTGCATTTGCTTTGTATGGTATCATTGAAGCACTTGTGGTTTTAAATGCGCCGACACGACATATCTCGAAATACGTCAGTCGTACGGGAAAAAAGTGTGAGAACTTTTTGTGGAAAAAAATTGGGATCTACAACTTTCGTCTTACACAAAAACGCCTACGATCTTTTTTTCATTCGACCTTGAATTCGCACATACGCCAGTGTGTTATTTCGCTGTGAATACGGATGTCAGTTGAGGTTTTAGACCACAACCAAAGAAAGGCGTCTTTTTCTTCCTCAATTGTAACTCTTGTGTTTTTTGAACGCCTAATGTGTAGACAATCTTAGAGTTGTTCCCAAGTTGTGACAGATATTGCTGGACAAGATTACGGTTTTGACAGGAAGGTGCCACAGCGCATACAGCTCTTGAAACGATATAAATTTCACTCAATCAACTTCGAATTGAGAAGCGACCTGGTATGAAAAACCCGTGAAAAATCCAGGTGAGAATGTTGAGGAATAATTCTGCTTCCTCGCCCAAGGAAGTTCAGTAAAGGTCACCGTGCACTCTGGTTCGCTCATATGATACTTTGCAGTACGCCAATTATTCAGCGATTAGAAGAGCTCGCTAAAAGGCCGAACCCGCTGTTTCTCGCTCTCGAAACGCTTTGATTTCATTACCGATGTTGCTAATATTAGAAATTAATTGAAAGGGGCCCCGCCGTTAAGGCCGGTGCAACTCAGCAACGCGTTAATCCACGCTGTAAGGCATATACAACTTATAATATATGTCTACTACACCTTCCCAGATATCGGATTTCATTGGATCTCCGGAATTGGAAGATGAACTGTAAAGGTGAGAACAGCTTTGTCAGGGATAACAATATACCATAAGGTTGCAGTGGACTGTAACTCCTTTCGAACTAACTAACTACTGTAATGTCACAGGGACAGAAATTGGTAGAGCTTCGTATAAATGTTCATAGATGGTCGCATTGCTGGAGATTAATTATTTGCCCAGTTGGTTTATCCCCTTCGCTTTCAAATATACAACCAACGTTCGAGCAAATTTTATCGGCGATAAAACGGCAATTCCTGAATTAACATCAGTAATAGGAATCCGAGTTCCACCTAACAATGTCGTTAGATTAATTAAATGCGCGCATAGACGCAAGTTATCGAAATGAGGAAAAAATTTGTCTGTGAGCCTTTCGCTAACAGTTCTCTCAGGTTTTTCAATTGAGTCACTTCGTCTCAAGGGACGTAGACTGAACGCCATTTGGAAGTAGAGATCCGTACCTCAATACTGTTGAATTTGGTGTACCACAAGGGTCCGTATTCGGATCTTTTCTCTTTGAGTCGAAATGAATGGTTTGAATGTTGCTGATTGTTTTAGTTATTGCCTTTAGAGTGACGACTCATACACAGCAATTTTTCAATTGTGAACGAGATATTCTTGGTAATATTTATTCACTTTTGCAATTGCTGTAACTGTTTCGAATTTCAGGAGGCATCTGTCTGTACTCCCAGGAGTTCTTCCAAACCTCTCGCAAGTATTCAGGAATCGTACTGTTAATTAGGCCCAATCAAGAAGCCGCGGTTTCGGCCTTTCCAAATCGGGACATTAAGGCCCCTCTGCACCTTAATTGCGTCCACGTTCGTCCTAACGTGGCATATTTCCCGTGAGAGCTCGAGAATAGGGGCAAAAAGACGCATCGTAACTAGTATAACTGGATGAGTTCATAAGACGCATTCGGAGAGTAACATCAGAGATGTTTTCATTATTGATGAGGTGTATTGACAGGCTCATTTTTATTTTTCCGCCGTCGGTAAGGATCAGAGGATGACGGGCGAAAAAAAAAGTCTGACGTTCGTTATACCTGATGAAGGATACTTCTACATGAGATGCTCGAATCGTCTTGGATTTTTTCGTGGTCTTTACAGATCTGGACATGTACGAGGGGAATTGAACAACATTCACCCTGTTTTTAGGCTTATCAAAAAAGATCCTTATGTAACAACTGTGTTACGTCAGTAACTTTGAAGAGGACTATACTGTTTTTTTTTAAATATATGATACTCCAAAGGTTCGAACATATGTTCTGATCTCAGGAATCTTCTGTTAAGATATTGGTATTGAATAGAATAAGACAAGGTTCGACCCCTGAGGGATACCCCATCTATCTAAGTTTCCTTGGACTTTTCTATTCTTCAAGTAGGACAGTATGTATTCTGTTAATTAAGCAATTTCATTCTGTTAATGTATGCATTTTCGTGGATATATCAAACTTTAGTTCGAAATCTTCCATTATTTCTGTAAGCTGACCCATTTTTTAATGCGATACAAATTTTTTCTCATTACTTAAAGCCGGCTGAATAGATTTTTTCTTCATCATGGGCTGTATCTACCATTCGATCTCTAAATTCATTGGTTTCGGTAATTGGAGCCAGATTATACAGTGGCAGCTTTCGATGACCAATTGATAATTGCCAGGCAATTGGAGAAACTCGAGAGGTTATTGTTTTAAATTAAAGATGATTGGAGGCACTCAACACGTTTTATGTTTTTCAGTATCTCGGGAGAAATGGATTAAATGGAATTTCGTTTTTTGCTGCTCTGCAGTGATGTCTGTCAGATATCGTATAGGGTATTCGAGTAATACAGCCTCAAAGTAATCAAGATTAATCGAAAATATTTTTTTTTCTTTTTCTTCGATTCGTAATAATTCATAGAATCACTCAGGAAAGCATATTTTGCGTTTAACATTTCCGATACTTTTCCGCCGTAGCCAATCTGGTGCAGATACCCCGAAATAGCGAACTTCAACTTAGGTCGTTAAAAAATTTCCACTCGTTTGATTTATCCGAGCCGTTGAACCCGTTCCATAACGTAAATATCTGTGTTCGTATGTGAAATGGGAACGGTAATAGCGTTGGGAAAATATGCTCGTTATTGCCGGTATATGGGGAATTTGAAATGGTTAATGCCATATTAAATTACCAGGCATTCTGACTGACTTTTACGGGATACACCAACATTGTAGAGTGTCGCGGAGATATGTAGGAATTCTCGTCAAAACGGCAACCTTGTACGGCGCGTCAATTACGCCAAATGTCAAAGGGGGTTCGGTTTGAGGTTATGAGAATTCGGCTGCAGTAGATATTAGTTCATAATTCAACCGTCTGAAGATCACGTTCAAAGCGAGCGAAACAGATGTTCGATGATGATTTATCCTTGTCCATTTTTGTACGTATGCCGTCATTGTTGCTGACGCAGAAAAATTAGTCAACACCTATGCAAAATGAGAGACGGATGTCCGATTAGACTTATAAGGTAACCGTTTCGAGTTGTACTACTCATTGATGGAGCAGCGCAAGATCAGGAGAGTGTCGTTAGATGAGCCTTATTATAATTCGTACATCTGAACATGATCATGGTTCATTGGCTTTTAAAATGAAAGATCCAGTACCTTGGTGAATCGAAGTTGAATGGAAAATTGGGATAGTTCAGTGAAATTTGAGAACGAAATAGCAATAGGCAAGTAAGACCTTTTCTTTTCTTTCGGATAACTGAAAGTTTCTGGACCAAGGCATTGTTTGCTTTGGATAACAGTGGCAAAGCATTGCGCTACTAGGCGAAAAGGAGTTTTTTCTCCTCCCCGCAAAATCTCACTCGTCATAAAGAGATGGAATCGAGCTCAACGAAGAAACTACGTAACAATTATCAAAAAAGATTTGGAAGGTTTAAAAATTTGCTTCCTCCTATCTATCTATTCCTCAAAGCGTGCCAGTTACTCCCCTCACATCCAATTATAAATTGCGGCGTATGACTCTCGTATAATTAGATAAGGAGGTTATTTATTCGAGGTGGACCCTGCGATGATAGATTTCGTTGCGTGGACATTTCATCTGATAACAGCCGGGGATTCGTGTTGCATAAAATCTTCATCGGTCGATTCGTGACTTTCAACGCGAGGATTTATTTAGTTTGTAACCCGGATGGGATCTCTGGTTGTTTCTGCGGCAGAACATGGGTTTTAAATTGCTCCAAATGGCCCAGCACCCTCACGAGGTATGGCTAGAGCGGTACTCAAACAGTTTTTCCCTCTGCGACGGCGATAACTTCATCAGACCAAATCTTATCACCGGTAGGTTCAAGCACCGATCCATTAAGTCCAAGACAAGACCTTTTATCGCCACCTCTGTCAGTGTACCGCGAATCGGCGGTAAACCTGCATGAATTATGGCGACCTGACGAAAACCACTTAATGTCCCGTGTAAGGCTCAAACGATCCATTCCGGTGCCACGGGAGGTGTTGTAGAAATTAATAAGAGCGGCAGAGTTAAAACGGCCGATCTTTGGCGTTATCGGCGGTACCAGATGAAACTCGACCCCGCTGACCTTGCGGAACCCGCGAAAGGGGGGCCGTGCGCTGTTATTTATGGTCCGGCGTTGAAGAGCGTGAAATTTACCGCAAATTTCGTAGGAAAAGTTTTTTTGTGTGGTCGATATAGACCGAGATGCGGCGTTGGGAATGTGTCGCCTTAAACTTTGTAAAACGGCGCTTTTAAGATATTTCGAAAACGGTTCGACTAAACCGGATGGAGAATAGGACATTTTTTGTAGGGGAACGGATTATCTACACATTTTGTCTGAAGATTTTTCCCGAGAAGTTGCTAGTTTCCGAAATAGGGGACTTTGAATTTTTTACTCTCGGCGCAGATGGGCCGTTTATGCGTTTTCAAGCTTCGCGCCGAACTACATCAACAACCTTTGGAAGAATTTTGAAAATTTTATTATGAAGCGCGAATTTTCCTGATGATTCTGAAGGTAAAAAGTTTTTTACCCAACTTCATTCAAGCAATCGCCAACGATTCTTTAGGAATTTTGAAAAAACGGTATTTTACGAATATTTTCGAGGCGGTTTGAGAATGCGCTGTCAAAAATGTGGGAATTCTAATTTGATTTGTGAAAATGTTGCCTGGAGCTTATATTTTTGAAATCAGGAGGTTAATTTTGTCGCCGTAGAGCATTAGGCGCTGAAAAATTGAGTTAATCAAGACTATTGTCGACTGATGACAGTGCTGTCTCAAATTCAGATCGCGAACTCTTCTGATCCGGTGAAATTTCGAACATATCTTTCAAAACTCCTTTTAGTTGAGTTAGTCATCATAAGAACGCTATTTCGAAATCATTGCGAGTTTCACAACCTTCTTCATTTCTTGTAGATAAAGCACATTTCGCGAAAAGATGAGCAGAATGACCAAAAGCAATGTCCTCAAACTTGATACCTTCTGAAATCTAAAGTTGCACCTACAATGCGACCACCTGTATCTATCAGACATTTCACACCTACCGCATTTGATATGCAAATGGACTTGCGGTCGTTCTTCAGGAAATGGCGCCAACAGTTGGCCTCGAATTAAACGCCTCTGACGTTACGTCATTGAGTGCGCGGGCGATCTCGATATCTTGTCGATGAAGAAAGTTATCCCGGCCGGATTCAACAGGCTAATTGGCCCCTTTGAGGACGGCATTACCATATCAGGACGTTTTTCGCTGAATAAAATGCCGACAGAGGAAGATTCAATGCTGAATATTACTTTTGTGACGTAGTAGATTGATTTTTTCTAAATTACAAGCCAATTATTGATGAAATAAAATTGCGAACTGATCAAACCATAACAGTGTTCGATTTTTTTTTTCTTATATTCGAAATTATGCGAGTTATCCTTCATAACAAGAACACAAAGTACGTATAGAGGAAACAAGAATGTCTGAGCTGACCAATAAAGTCGTCCAACGCCTTCTCGATAGGCTCGCGCTGTTTACATACGAACCCTCCGCTCGAATCCATTAAATTAGTCGACAATCCGAGGTAATTGCAGGTTTCGGAGCGCGAGGTTAAGCGACTTCTTCAGGCTACGAGCCGTGCCTCCCATCCGAGCTGAAAGTCTTCATCTTAATCGAACTCAATATGGATCGCGACTGGAACGTTACCGTGAAAAAGAAGCAGTGGCGTTGAACGCTGTAGACGATGGAGGTTTTTGGGAAAATAAAAAAAAATCGGATGGTTAAAGTTCTGTCACTCAACGAGCTCTGCGGACTTTTTCTCAGATTGTGGCTTTCTAATTTTAATTGACCATTTCCAATAACGGTGCACGACGATTTTTGCTGCTCAGGTAATTATTGCGTCTTTAGACGGTCGTCAGTTATCAGAGGTTGTTAGTGGTGAGATATGACGACGTGAGCATGGAGCAAGGCAATTAGAGGAACGTTGGAAGATCTCGATGCGGGAATCCGTTGATTTCGCTTGGCAGGTCTTCTTGACGAGCATCAGTTAAAGGCGAGTACCTACGATGATTATGCTGATATTAGCACGGGTACAAAAAATCAGAAAAAAATGAAAAATAAAGACAATATGAAGTGAACTGCTCCACAAGAGTAAGGGATATCGTATTCAATCGTTTTGAAAGGTATGTAATCTTCGAAAAAATCGCTGTAAATCATTTAAAACTCAATAACAACTTGAGTCGATCCAATGAGAATCAGTATGAGACATTTCGTCAATCTGGTCGCTTTCTTTCTGAAGTTTGATTCTTTGCGTATGCTTCATGAATGTTCTTAATTCGAAATGGAGTTTATCAACGGCTTCGATTTGAAACGAGTTTTCTGAAAATGCCAAGACGTAAATAAACAAACGCTGAGGCTAATAGGGCTATGGGAATGCTACAGGGTTGCCTACCTCAGGTTGTTGTGTGATATCTTGACTCTGGAATAGGTTCAGGGAGACATATAAATATGAATTTATTTTCATCACAAAATCTCATTTGAACTACATTTTTTTTGCAATTTAAGTCAATATCCGTGACTCATATGGAGCATTTTATTTCTCAGTGCTAATTCTCATTTTAATGGCTGGTTGTTAGAGAGGATTATTGCTTGGTAAACACAGGATGATTGAAATTTAAAAGTTGAATAAGAGGGAATGCACAAAGAATTCGCATTTCTAGTAGAGTTCATGAAAATTTCATAACTTAAATATAATAGTTTCTTTCTATTTCTTTTACATAAAGTGAACATCTAAATGTACAAACTAGAAAGTGTGAAGATTGAAAATAAGACGTAATTTTCTTCTCTGTGCTATAAATACTCTGTTAGAATCAACAGCTAACAAAACGTTACCAACAAAAAAAAAATCGTAAAATTACGGGACCTCAGGTGGATGATAGAGGAAGCCCCCCACCCTCGCCTTCCGATCCGGCTCGAAGGACCAAAAAACCCGGCCAATTTCCGAGCCGAGAGCGGTCGCGTTTTATGATCGCTTCTAATTTGTCACCATTAAAATATTACGAATCATTTAGCGATCGAGGCCGCGCGGCGATCGTCAGGAATCTTAAACATTATATCCGAGATGCCCGTCTAGGGAAGCGAAACAAAAGCGAATCGCTGCGCGAAAAAAGAAGATCGATGACGATCGACAGACGTACATGGAGTCGTCTCCCAAATTTGTAAGCGACAAATCGCCGTCCGGAGCACAATGGCGACGCATGAAAAAAAAAGGAGGAGGCACAGAGTAGGGCTCGACACAGTCACAAAAGATTCTACTTTTCTCTCTTTGTCCTCAACAAAAAATCGAGAATCTATTGGCTTAAAAAAAAGGTTTCTGTGACCAAGTGTTTCTGCCCTCCTACAGAAGAACCTATCATCGAAGTCAAAATCTTCCAGCATCAGTCATAAGAAAATGCTCAGCATTTCGCGAAAACGCTCGGCAATAAAAAAAAAATGGTCCAAGGAATTCATCTCTGAAAAAATACACTTTTTGTAGTCGATTTCTTACCTTTGACCCGAAGAATTTTATAGACGCAAACATCCTACGAAAAAACTTTTGAATAAAAAATTGTAGAGAATTCATTCCTCTACAATATTTATAATCAATAAAAATAACGAAAATCTTATAGGAACTGAGATATTTCCGAAAAACTTGAAAAAGTCGATTTTTTACCTGTGACCCAAAGAATTTCATAGACGCAGACATCCTACGAAAAAACTTTCGAATCAAAAATTGTAGAGAATTTATTCCTCTACAATATTCATAATCAATAAAAATAGCGAAAATCTTATAGGAATTGAGATATTTTCGAAAAACTTGAAAAAGTCGATTTTTTACCTGTGACCCGAAGAATTTTATAGACGCAGGCATCCTACGAAAAAACTTTTGAATCAAAAATTGTAGAGAATTAATTCCCCTACAATATTCATAATCAATAAAAATAGCGAAAATCTTACAGGAACTGAGATATTTCCGAAAAACTTGAAAAAGTCGATTTTTTACCTTTGACCCGAAGAATTTTATAGACGCGGACACCCTACAGTGAGACAAATTTCAAGAAGTCTAAAAGAAGGCTTTCCCGAATTCACAGCCAGTTATCCCAATTTCCGAGATTTCGACTCCATTTCGACTAAAATTGCTGGACTATTCTGCAATCTCGCAATCTGAAATTGAGCCGCCAATAAAGGATCATGAATAATTTTCCATCGCCGATAGCTCCCGACATAAAGACGGTCGTGAGATCGCATTATCGCCGGGATAATTGCAGCGCGAGGCAGGTATTACCTAAAATAAGTCCCCCGCCGATGACAACTCTGATGAATCACAATGTAAACGATCTCTGGCAAATATAGCCAACCGGTCGTGTACAATAAACAAGCATATGATGCTTATTTTCGCGTTCGGCCAAACGGGATTTCGAGGAACCATCAGAGAGCCGAGGAAACAGCGAAATATATCGATTCCCATTCCACGGAATAAGGCCGCGTTTACGCGGTAGTTCTAAATGAGACTCACAAACGCGATTGGGAACCTCTTGCAGATTTCGGTGCAAAAAATCTGTCAGGCTTTCATAATAAACTGTTCCACATGATTTAGGGATATAGGGACTTAAATTGCAAAAAAATATAGTTTAAATAAGATTTTGTGATGAAGATTTATATTAACATGGTTTCAAGCTGCAGGAAATAAAATTTACTTTAGCCTGTAGGTCTGCAGCGTATACAGGATGGTTAAGAAAAATCGAGTAAAATAACGAAATTTTATTCCCAAAGAATTCAAGCATTTTAAGTCTATCAATACAATGTATGGCCTCTAATGGCATCAAAAACATCTTGACATCTTCTTTGCATACTACACACGAAGTGGTTGAACATTTCTTGAGGAATTTGGTTCCATAAACGGGGCTGAAGCTCTCTCAGATCATTTAAGGATTCTGGGGTAGGTTGATGATTATCTAATCTTCTTTGGAGCATATCCCATGCCTGTTCTATGCAATTCAAATCTGCTGAGTGCGGAGGTATTGGTAAATGTGGAGTACTAAGCTACTCATGCGCATTCTCAACTATGGTTGCACGGTGGAAAATTTCATCAATAGCATCGTGAAAATTTGGCAAAACATTGTCAATGACATACTTCCTTTTAATCTAAGGCGGTCATATTCCCAGGACAAATGTGTACATCTGTGCGCCCTTTGAAACATATCCCGGCCCATACCATAATACTACCCCCTCGGAATGGATGGACTTCTTGGACATAGCGACGATTACGGGGTATGCGTGGGATTGTCCATACCCTTATTCTTCGAGAATCTGAAAATCGTCCATATCTGGATTCATCAGTGAAAAGGACACTACGCCATCGATCGTTCCAATTGATATGTTGCCTTGCCCATTCCAGTCTTCGACACTTATGGTCACGTGTTAATGGAACTCCTCTTAATGGACGTCTAGAACCTAAATTCACCTCTCTCAAACGTCGTCTGATGGTTTCAATGGAAACTTGGACCCCATCTGAATTTTGAAGAGTATTCCGTAGCATTCTACTCGTAAATGTAGGATTTCTTCTCGCCGAAACGGTGATGAAACGATCCTGAGCAGTTGTTGTTTTTCGTCGCCCACCAAGCCTTGGTCTTTCCAACACTGAACCGTCTCCCTGAACCTATTCCAAAGTCGAGATATCACACTTTTGCTGACTTGGAGCCTTTCCGCTACAACAACCTGAGTTAGGCCACCCTGTAGCATTCCGATAGCCCTATTAGCCTCAGCGTTTGTTAATTTACGACTTGGCATTTTCAGAAAACTCGTTTCAAATCGAAGCCGTTGATAAACTGACCCCATTTCAAAATAAGAACATTCATCAAGCATATGCAAAGAACTACCCTGTAGCATTCCGATAGCCCTTTTGAGCTGAACTAAGTTGTTGGGAAAGCAAAATTTAAATTAAGGTATACCTATGGGTATAAATGTGAGCTAATGAAAAATTTTTACCACAGTGTTGGGGACGATTCGGATGTTGTTCGCTTTCTAGTTTAGATATAGGTATTTAATTATTAATTTTATTCACCTAGCGTAAGCGAGGTGCGCCTATGACCGAGCGCTAGCGACATTTGCAACAGCAGAATGCATTTCATACCTAGTATTTACTTTGACTTGTCTTTTACATATTGTTCTTGTGTCTCAATTGATCAATAAAGCCATTATTTTCATTATTATTCCAGCGATTAACGATATCACCCTTGGGAAGCTCATCAAATGGTACCCTTTGGATGCTTTATGGAAATTGCCAGGGACAAAACCGACCCTTGGGGAACCCCGTCTGCAGAATTCGCTTCTCGATCGATGGCAGAGCTCAGCTCCAGGTCGCACGCTACCGTCTCTGGGAAAAGAGGGTAAGAATGGCCGTTGACACCGTACGTTTTCGGAATATCGAGTGTTGTTGCCGTGTTCCTATTGTAAAAAGCGGCGGTCAATCGCTGCAAATACGGACATGGGCCGTTGCTGAAATGCGGTAAAGCTGGTTTCGCTCCGGCGGACACATCTCCGATATGTACGTTACTCTTTGACGTTGTTTATGGACACCTGTGGCGCGCGGCAGAGCTCTCGGCGAGAATTCGGACCATAGAATCGAGGGGTGAGCTCGCTAGGATCCGTTCAAGTCTCCTTCAGATTATATACCACCTACAACCTTCGAAACTGGCACAGGAGCAATGAATCTGGGTAGAATAGAATAGAATAGAATTTATTCTTCATCAAAGTATTACATGAAACGTCACTGTGTAAAAATAAAACTCACAATCAATTGTATATAACAGGTAGGTACAAAATAGAATTATTGCAGGTAATGGGATTCTTCCATATAATCTTTTATGCTGTAGTATGTAGCATCAAGTAGAATATTTTTTATTTCTTTGTTAAATTTTTTCTGTTTCAGGTCTTTGAAATGATTCGGCAACCTGTTGTACATCTTAACTCCCCAGTAGTTGTAAGAATTCTGGGTTACCTTTTTATTGCAGAGTGGGATTTCCAGAGCCATTATATTTCTTGTGTTGATAGTGTGTTTGTCTCCACTTCTTATATACTCAGATCGGTTTGCATGGACCTGCTTTAAAACTTCATATATATAAATAGATGGAAGGGTAAGTATTCTTTCTCTCTTAAAGATAGGTCTGCATGAGTCTCCGGTTCTTATATTAAAAATTATTCTCAAGAAGAATAAATACTCTACTCGCATCCGATGCTAACCCCCACGCCTGTATTCCATATGATTGGACACAAGATCATTCTTATACACTGCGCAAAAAAATTAACGCACATTCTGAAAATCTCAATTTTAATGAGAGTCAACTCTGCATTGACTTCATAACTTATTTTTTATGGTCTCTCGGGAAGGTTTTGAACGAAACAAGACACATTAAATGGAAGAAAAATTCAGGATTCCACCGAATCTTATGTGAAAGAAGAGAAATGAACAATTTTCAAGATACTGAAGTCACGTTGTGTAAGACATTTGAAATACTAGATGGCGCTGAAATAACATTTCCATTTTCTCTGATAAGGAAAAAAATGGTATAATCTATAATTGCTACAGTTCTGGAAGACTCAAATTCGAACGCAAAAAAAATAACACACGATGCAATAAACAAAACCATCTACACTGATATCAGCTATGTTCCGAAATTCTGGTAGACATTCGAAAGACTAGATGGCGCTCACGACTGCACTAGTTTCGTCTCCAATCTTTCCAACCAAACAATCTCTGAGAAATACCACGAGAAAAAAATTTCGAGAATTTTCAGACTCGAGTGCGCTTAGACGGTGTTCGCAAGAAGCGCAGTAGTGCACGGAGACGAGATGTCAATAGACTCGATACAACACGGATCAAACTCCTTTTTTTGCCGCCGTTACTTTCTTCTACGGATCAACTACGAACTCGGTCTAGTCCGGCAAAGTTCACAGAAGGATAACGTAAAAATGCGGAAGTAGTGTGCAACGGTAATACGGAGGTCTAGATCTCGCGTATACAGGCAGCGGTCATATTTCATCTAGAGAGAGGCCGAGAATCGACCTGGAAGAACAAGAAAACTCCGATGCGATTCTGTGGATAAAATTACTCATCTCAGGAATAGACTTTTTTTAAGATGAATAGGTATGATGTTACTTACCACTATTGGACCATTATTTCTGCCAGAAGTGCTTAAGGTGGCTCCGAACCATTGTCCGTCCTTTTGGTCTATGTCAGAACCTTCTCTGATATTGTTCCCTGAAATAAATAGCATTACTACTACTAGGTTTTTCGATCATTCGGAATATCTTTGTCATAATATACGGAAAGCAACTTCTGTCATAGGATGACAGTTCAACAACTGTCATAAGATGACAGTTCAGCAACTGTCATTAGATGACAGTTCAGTAACTGTCATCAGATGACAGTTCAGTCGTTTCCAATATGGCCACCACGGCATAGAGAACATGATAATTCCTTCCGTTGATTCTTATACTAAGAGGCGGTCGCTATATTTAATTCGACAATAATTCCGCTGAATATGGTGGTACCGAGTTGAGAATAAACGGACAGGTACTCGTGGTCGTGATATAAATTACTGTAGTAGCATTCGCGACTTCTTAGAACACGGTATTAACAATACTATTTATCACGGCAATAATGCCAATTTACAAGTGGACATTGCAACAAAGCTGGTGCATAGGCCATTTCACAGCTTTTCAGCGGTTTTATGGCTATCAGGGACAGTATCAAGAGAATTTGCGGTGTTAGTTAGATTGCAAATGCGGTCTCTTGCAAATTGACGTCAAGAAGCTGATAAAATGTTAAAGAGAGATAAACATCAAAGTGCTGAATGTCAAAAAATGATCTTCTAACACGAGACAAAAAAAATGAGAATGATGGTTGCATTTGAAATGTAAAAAAAAAAGATAAAAATTAACAAAACAACGAGGTTGATGAAAGCCATGAAATATTACCGGTATAATTCAAATAAGAAGAGAAACACAAGACAGCTACAAAAAAGATGAACACAACCACTGAATTTATTGAAAGAAATCTTGATATACGAAGGATCATGATCATCTTGTATCTCTAGCAGGTGCCTCCTGAATAAATCAATGAATAAATCGCAGATCTAATGCCGTCTCTGCACGTTCCTCGGAGAAGAGGCAAAATTTATGGTGTCGGTAGTCCCGTCTTTACTCCATATGATAATTGATGAAGATTGATAATTCATATGGCTGTACACGATCTTGTACCCAGCGTTTGTGACCTGGGTATATTATACCCGTTGTCACGTCTTGAAAATATGATCTAAC
This sequence comes from Hippodamia convergens, assembly GCA_038502775.1. Taxonomy (NCBI): domain Eukaryota; kingdom Metazoa; phylum Arthropoda; class Insecta; order Coleoptera; family Coccinellidae; genus Hippodamia; species Hippodamia convergens. Next base: position 39,013,851 of record CM076611.1, on the reverse strand, counting down.
ATTTTACGCTACCTGATATTGGATATGCCAGACGTCGACTCAAATTATCAATTCGAAGGCATCCAAGTCGCACCGGAAGATATTCATTTTTAACTCGATCGATTCTCACAAAAATTTGATACCTTTTTTCAAAGCCTCGTCAGATGAAATAATGGCTGAAGATGTAGATTGAAGGTGTAGTTCGAATGAATTATCCGATCTTTCACAATTGACGCCTCTGCTTCCTTGCCCAATACAAACAGAAACGTGAATTGTGAAATCGTGTATATTATAAAAACATTCTATGTTTATTTGATCTAGAAATAGCCGTTGTATAATTAGCAACTTTGAATATTAGCAGGAACTATGGAGAAAAATAGGTTGAAGCTCGTGAGATGATGAACTACTTTTTATTAGAGGATGTCGGAGATTGGCAAAGCCTTCATTTCATTTCAACATTGAGGCCTCTTGATCAATCAATCAGTTGGCAACATTGCCCTTCTTGACATTGACATTTTATATATACTCCCCGTCAATAAATTCGGGACTGGCAAAATTTTTGTCAAATTCAACACCCTGTATCTTTTTTCGTGGTTCTCCGATTTTGTTGAAATTTTCACCAGGTATAGTATTGGGTCTTGTTATATCAACATGAAATTTACTTTGCGAAAATAACTGTAGTTCATCCGTTATACAGGGTGAAACAAAACCTTGTTTTATACCCTTAATTTCTAAACACCCTGTGGTGAATTTGAGGCGGAAATTTTGAAATCATTCAGTTTTAATTTGAAGTGTGACTCTTTCTCAACAAAATGTTTTTTGATTTACGTCAGTATCGGCTTTAAAAAAAAGATACACATTTTCAAAGAAAGTGTTGCATTTTTTCAATTTCTATAACACTTTAAAACATTACAATACCTTATCGACTAGTAAACATAAATAAACATCTGAAAATTAATAGCGTGTATTTCTACCTCACTTTCTCATCACTTCTACCATACGACGTGGCATACTTTCAATGCATTTACGAGTGTTGTTATGTTTTAAATTGTTATAAAAATTGAAAAAATGCAACACTTTCTTTGAAAATGTGTATCTTTTATTTCAAAGCAGATTCTGACGTAAATCAAAAAACATTTTGTTAAGGAAGGGTCACACTTCAAATTAAAACTGATTGATATCAAAATTTCCGCCTCAAATTCACCATAGGGTGTTCAGAAATGAAGGGTATAAAACAAGGTTTTGTTTCACCCTGTATAACGGATGAACTACAGGTATTTTCGCAAAGTAAATTTCAGGTTAATATAACAACACCTAATACTATACCTGGTGAAAAATTTCAATAAAATCGGTGAACCACGAAAAAAGATACAGGGTGTTGAATTTGACAAAAGTTTTGCCTGTCAGGAATTTATTGACGGGGAGTGTATATCCAATTTTTGATGTTCGTCTGAACGCCAATTTTGTGAGGTTATCCTGGTGCTTATTTCTATGGTGCTTATTGAAATGTCCATCAGCTTGATGTGCTTGATAAATTAGAGAAGAGAATTGTCATCGAATAGAATTTTGAAGATAGATATTTCGAGCTGAAAAAATTGCGAACAATGCGGAGGTCTCATGTGTTGAGTATAAGTCTAACCTCAAACTTTTTACATTTGACAGATGACGTTGACAAGTGGCGCCATCCAAACGTCACTATTTCCAACCCCTCCCCTTCTTTCTCCTTCTCGACTGATTCTAATGCGCTTTAACGATTATATTGCGGAATAGAAGTAATAAAATGCGCCTCCATCTATGTGGAGCACAGGATAAGCGTGCTGGATCTGCATACAATGGCTCGCAACTCCCGGCGATGTTCATTTTTCACGATTCCGTTCCCGTCTTCTGGCCTCCCCTTTCAGCGACTCCTTTATCAATTGTATATGTGGTCCGTACATGTGTTTATGTGGGGATCGAAGAATGGGGCCGTGTGAGCTGCCGCCACAATGGGAGCAGATAGCGCGGGGGCATCAATCGCGACCACAGACGGCTAGATACAAATTTCATCGGACCGGAGAGCACAGACGCGTATTTGAAGATTTTGATATAACCTCCGTTCGACATTACCCCATTTTCTTTGACATCTAAGGGAATGACAGCTGTCAGATGTCGAAAAAATGACATATGTCACCTGTCAGTTGTCAAAAAATGACATATGTCAGTTGTCAAGTGTCAAAAATGACAAGGTCTAGAAGTCAAAGACCTGATTGAAGGGAACTATAGTCCAATATCTTCGAGTATCTCAGACCTCGTTTCGTCTCATTCGAGGCGAAGGTAACGGCTGGATCTAGATGAAAATTGCTAATAACCGACAAGCAAAAAACAGCGGTCTAACTGTAGCCAAGCCACACATAATCCAATCAGCGGTTCAATCCGCGTAATGGAGTACAAATTGGCATGTTCCCCAATCAGATTGTCTCCTTTAATGAAGGCTCCTTCCAATAAATCACGACGTCTGAAAAAAGCCCTGTAATAACTCTGCCTTCGTTTGTTCAAGATGAGTGCCTGGATGAAATGAAAATATGAGTTGCAAATTACTGGCAATCAGCAAGGATAAACTGGCTGCAGCATTGTTGAATTGGAATGGTGGAAATTGAAGAGAGTGGTGAGTTGTCGAGGTTGTAAGGCTACTAAATTCAGGGTTGCTTTTTTAATTGTAGAGGGTCGTGAATCATCTACAATGGGAGATGAGCACACGGTGGGGTTCAGGTATTTATTTCGAAGTACAGAGTGAAGTTGAACTTGATGTTGAGATTACAATTGTCAGTTGATATATGAAAAATACTCGCATGATGGTTGGGTATTGCTGCAATTTTCTACTACGAGGTAATTAGGACCCAGTGAGGTAACTCGGCCGTGCATCGCCCTAGTTATGTGGAAATTTCGTTTAACTAGGCCGAGACTTCTAATATGTTTAATGTGAATTAAACAAAAATTCATTAGAAGGATTGAAGAGGGGCTAATTTGAATAATCATTAGGGATCCTTATTTTCCAGATGGGGTTTTTGACTTGTTTTGTGCAGATTTACACTGATTTCACATATCTTGTTGGAGTCTCTGGAGGTCTCTCCTCTCAAAATTAACAGTCTTAGGGTGGGCTAAAGCTCCAGTATCGTGAACGTCTTGGTGCAGTGAAGCTTTGGGGCATTCCAAAAGGTCCGTGATTGCGGTCACGACGTCATATCTCTCAAGTACTAACAAGAGCAAATAATGACGATCAGCATTAATCGATGCACACGATCCAACTCTCAGGACTCGCTTACCACGACTTGCGATTGTCGCAACTCATCTTCCTTCGTCGGTGACTTCTTCTCAAACCGGGAATTAATATATACCGAGTAACCAATTGTGACCGCGTCAAGATGCAAGCGATAGCCAACGATATATAGCGGCATTATAATGTTGTTGAGACCTGAAGATGCTCCTCGTGCTCTCTTGGCTTCCGTAGAAGGCACTGTCTTCGTTCTAGGCTGACAGAGGGTTTGTGTTGAAGTGTTCGAAGTTCTAGACACTATGATTTATGCCATTTCGATTGCTTCGAGTCCCAGGACTCGAGGATATGGCTTTTGTGGTCATTGCCAACACGAGAATTAAGGTATATTACGCCATGTTTGAGGACCTTAACAGATAAGGAATCTTCCTTTAAAAAACTAAAAAAAAATTGAAATCTCTCGAGCTAAAATGAATACATTCGTATGTTGAAGAATCAGGGAGAAAATTGACTTTTTTGAAATGTTTACATTGGCCATTTCGTGCGGACTTTAGCCCGTCCCAAATATTCATAACGTCAAAAACGAACTTCAGTTTTGGCGTGTTGTTTTTGATTGCGTGAATTTAATAATTATTACGGATAGAACTTTATTGAATGAAATTGATGATCTATATGAGGATGAATTCGACATATTAGATATCATTGACTATGGCTTTTCTAGAAGTCTAGAATTTAATAGGGCCGATCACTACCATGATATGGACGAATCTGATTTTTTTCGGCAATTTCGGTTGACCAAAAAAACTACTATGCAACTGCCGAGATTAATTGAGGATGATTCAGAATTGCCAAGGGATAGTAAGTACATATCGTATTATATCTTATTTATGATGATGTCAAACCTCAAAGAAGGGAGTTTAAGCCTTGATGATTGTAGGAATCAGAGTGTATCACCGATGAGTCTACTCCTTACGTGCCTGAGATTCTACGCATCAGCAGGACATTTATTGGCTGTAGCCGATTTGATGAAAATCCATGAATCTACAGTATCAAGAATAGTTGGTCGAGTTTCAGTATTCATAAAAAATGCCTCAGACAGAAGCAGAATTACGTTCCACCCAAACCCAATTTCACCAAATTGCTGGATTACCTCGTGTTATTGGAGCAATTGATTGTACCCATGTAATTATTAATTCTGTAGGTACTATTTACTGTTGTGAATGTGAAAAGTACTACTTCGATGATATTCCACAGGTGGAAAATTATGTCATTCAAGTAACAAATGAAGAATTGTTGAAATCAAATCAAATCATTCGCTTCAAATAAAAAAAAAAGGTTGTACTGTACCTGTTCGTCAGCGGCCCAAAGTATATGTCGTTCTGTGAATCAGAATACTGTAAAGGAAAATGCATAGACAAAATATCTTGATTGTCTATGAATTCGCGTGTACTTCTTACTTCTCTGTGCTTAGTGTCGACACGAAACCATATGGTCATATCGCATTTCTATGTCAAAACAAACAAATTCTCTGATTTATACAGTGTTGTCAGATTTCGCATTGCTTAGCGCGTGCTTAACAAAGTCATTTCTATTAGATATGCGGTGCAAGATCTGATCTGTTACGGCCTGACTCAAAATTTAAGAGCGCCTTAGATAAGACTGTCTTAACCAGAAAAGGGTGCAAGTGGGCATTAATGTTTTTTTTACCCTCGACTCCGCTCCGATATATCATTCGTGAGGCCATGAATCGACGAAGCTGCTGGAGAGAAAAATCGCTAATAAATCCGCTTTTAATCGCCCCCCAGAGCATTACGACCAGTATTAATTTATAAATAAAGTGATTAATTTTCGACTCCGTGCAAGCCGCTTCGACAGCCTCGATTTATTAGCGATTTTTCGCCATAATTTCATGGCACCCGGTTATTTTATGGCCGTAGCAACGTTTTCGACCGGCCAGCTCGAAGAAGCACATCGACCTATCAAACCGTATCGAACGCAGAAAGATTCATATTGAAATTGTAAGTTTAGAGTTGGAAACACTGCTGCGTTTGACAGAATGACATATAAGCCGACTTCCGCTGTCAAAAATGGATCGTTCTACTCTATGACCAAGACAGGAAACGCCTTCATGGATCGTATATTGTGTAGGCTGAATATATTACTATGAAAACAAACTACGATGTGTTCGTGTGGCAGAAATCAAGATGACTTAACCTCTGATTCTTCGGTTACATTCCGGAAATGAAGAGAGAGAGATCAGGCAATTAAATGTCCAAAAAGATCGCTACTGCCAATCGCGAATCGTACCTTTAATTGAGCCGGGTATCTACACATGTTCAATCGTACGTGGTCGGTGTTGAGTGGCTTATCTTGGTCCTTAATTGACTAAAACCTGTGTGGCCTTGTCAACTCCACCTGAACTACTGGACCATTTATCTACCGTTCAGATCGCATCAAATCACGGGAACATTCAAGAATAATTTTTTGCTTATACATGCAGTTCGTATGTTTATTCCTCGTGGCAACATTCTTATTAATAAAAGCCAGATCTTTCCCAATCAGCACTCGACGCTTAAGCCTTGTTCCCACGTAGTTTCGCAATTCGGAAATACGAATGATACAATGGTGGGCCGTCGAACAAACAACTTTCTTCTATGGCGTGGGCGTGAGCACGGTAAGTTATAAAATTAGATTTATCGACAATAACCCGAAAATAAGCTTGGGTGGTTCGTTCTCTTCGATGTCTTGCCTCGAACGCGCGAAACCGCTCTTGATAATCTCTTCGTTGACCTTTGAGACGTCCACGCTTTATTTTTGGACGTTACTCATGATATTTAAAGGTGCGGCGTTTCTATCCGCGAACAATTGACGCGATTCCGATCGACCCACTGACATTCTGAACAAGAAAATGAGAGTTTTTCGAAAAAAAACATTCAACAAGAACCTCCCAAATACAAATATGTCGCTCACAAACGGAAATCTGTCAATTGCCAAATGTCTGTCACCAATGACAGATGGGAAACGTCAAATGGTTATACGCAGCTTCAAATCTAGATTTTATCTGATTGATAATAGTTTAAATTATGAGACGAAGTCCTCAGAGATATGAGGTGTACTTAGCTTTGAAAATGAGCTCTCTTACCTTTTCTATCGAAGGGTATTTCCTCGCAGTTTTCATCTCTATCAATTGGACATTTGTAAACGACTCCTCCACTTCGTACAGGCTGATACCTCGATTGGCCTTCTGGAGCTCCAATCAAAATCCTGGAAAGATAAAGGAGATGAACATATAAAAAAAATATAGAGGGAGGTATACCAAAAATGAGGCGTCAAATTCAACGGTGGCAGACAACTATATTCAAAGAGAAGTTGTTAAAGAAACACTCGACAAAGATCAAAGTTATGCTTCTGGGATACAATCTACACTCGCTGTTACACTCTGTAGGATTGGTATTGATCTTGAAATGGACGAGTAGCAACCTATTAAGTGAATTTCCTTGACACACTGACAAAGAAAACCAGGAGAACTTTTCATATTATAGATAAACCACTAAGAGAATCCTGCATTGATTCAAGAATAATTAATATTCCTACGTTGTACAAGATTTTCATTCGAACAAGAAATATTTATGATTCCTACAAGATAGTCTAGCTTGAAACAGAAAATTCGCAGTTGTCATTGACTGATGATGAAATTCATTCAGTCGAAAACCTGCACCCATACATATAGAAGATGTATCCTCCCATGCACGCTAACAATATAACCAAATGAAGGCATCTCTCCCTTATTTGGTTAACAAGGTGTTATAAAATAGGTAAACAGAGAAGTAGGTCAAATGGTTATAGCCCATTATATTACGAGCTCACACTATGAGGCGGTCAGAAACATCGAATACGAGCCTATCTGTTTTGATAGTTCTTTAGAGATGTTTCTAGTGGATGAATAGATTGGGCTGTTTGAACGGTATGACACGGCAGATTTAACGCAGATTCAAATCGAACATCTATAAAGGTTCGGTTGTACCAATACAGCATTTCTTTAATTTCTCCGATGGAAGATTTCCCAAACCACCTGAACGTTGCAGAAAAACGATATTAATCCGGTGAATGAATCATATGGTTGGCAACAGTTCAAAGAGTGGCTTATATTTAGAACTGAAGTGATTCCTGATTCGATGTTTTTGAATTCAGTTCAGACATGCTGTTCGATTCCCAAGCTTATGAAAGATAAGACCAAAACATAATTATGTCGATAGAATCGAACAGAATCTTGATTCTCCAGTAAACAATCAAGATGCTTCTTTCATAGAATCCACTGCGACAATACTTTTATTTGTTTCTCATTTGTAAACGTCAGTTTCCAAAAACACAATATTAATCAAGAATGTTTATTTTATCAAGTCACTAACTTGTGAAACTGACAGTTAACTTGCAAAATTCTTACAAGTTAGTAGTATTATTCACATTAGAAAATTTTGTTTTATCGTCATATATGTTGAAAATCATGGTACAATTGTTATTTCCAATAACACAGATTTTTGATGATAAAAGAGTTGATACTGATGACGATGAACCATCTATTGATACAGAAGCTGCTGAACTCGAGGACTGCAGAACATTTGTACTCTCCTGACCACCAAATAATTTGCTATACATTTCGATTTTTTGTTGACCGAATCATCGACATAACTCATCGCAATTTCGGTGCTCTTCCACCCTCCTGCACGCTTAAGTGCTAAAATATCTCCACCCGAATCCGCAACCATAGTGGCTCCAGTTTTGCGAAAAGAGTGGCCGGTGTATAACCCTGGGTCTTTCAAACCTAAATATTTCGCTATTTGCTTTGGGACACCACCAATAGTGTGCTGGCCAGCATTAAGGGAAATGCACTTTCCATGTGGATATGTCAAAAAAAATCTTAGGCTTTCTGTTCCAGGAGGCCGAAGATTTACATATTTTCTGTATAACATGCAGGGCTTGAAGCTGCAGCCATCATCGGTTATGGTGAATCTTCTTGTTGTTAAATTTTTTTGTTTGCCGCAATGTCACAATAACGTATTTTTCCATATCTTCTACATCATTCATGTTTAAGGAGAGAATTTCGTCACATCGACAACATCCAAAAATCCCAAATCTTGTTACAATTTTCGCCAGCAACCACTGGTCATCAGGAGTATGTAAAAGAAATTGTTCAGCCTCTTCTTTACTTAATACCTTGGCCTTTTTTGGCGTATAACGGTTCGTTTCAGAAACGCTATTACCTTTTGAAATCTGCAAATGACAACTAAACGTCATATTTTTCAATAAATTTTTTAAGGATAACAAACCTGCGAACAGGGGCATTTTCTTTCATTTCCAAGCAGCTTTTCAGCATAGACCATTTTGCCCATAAAGTATCAGGGCTGAATCTGCTGATAGTTGATTCAAGTAGACCAACAAAACATCTTCAGTTACCCCAATCACACTATTTTTGTTTTGCCACTTTTTGAAGTCGTCGTATTCTAGCTCGTACCTTGAAGCTGATTTTGCAGGTAATAAACTTGATGCTACACTGCTGGCTGCCTCAATAATTTCTTTTGGTACATTCATTTTCGCTTCCGCCAAAACAAATGTTGAGAAAAATAAACAGACATGTTCATGGCAACGCTTCCGTAGCTTACGACATTTGCGACAAATTATTTAGATTTTTTTGGAATTTATCTAACCTTTTTACAAATGAGAAACAAATAAAATATAAAACAATTCACGCAAGGTAACGGGTTTTACTGGTTCAAGGAGGTAACTGACTCGCCTGCGGCTCGTCAGTTATATCCCCCATTCGCCAGTAAAAACCCTCTTACCTTGCTAGTAATGTTATATACTATTTCCATTGGTTCAGAGAATTGCAGAAGTCAAATTCATGTCGCTGTTGATCAGTATTATTCTGTGAAACTTAACCTTGAATGAGCGGTCTCGAATTGAATGATGATATAGTAGAATCTCGCTAATCCGGCACTTCGATAAACCGACAATTTATGAGTTCGTATATATTTTTTACCCTGTGTCTAGATTAAGAATAATATACTTGTCATTCGACCATCCCGATAATTCGGCACCCTCTGGTTTTTAATTGTGTCGGATTAGTGAGATTCTTCTATACTTTGAAGCAGTGTTATTATTCTAATAATCTTTGATATCGCGTCTGAATGGAACAGGAATCATTCTATCGAAATTATTTTTCTACAAACGTAATAAATAATGAGGAAAATGAGAAGCAAGATGAAATCATCGAAAAATTCTTTTTGGGCAGTCCGGCCCTGCGTCCTTGAAGGACGTTCGTCTAGCGAGATCTTCGATTCGTAGAAAAACCCGTTTATTACAGATTCCGTCAAGGGACGGATCGTGCATTCGTCTCGCTGCCTCATAAGGACTGCTAATTGTAAAGTATCATAAGTTCCAGGAGCTGAAAAATAAAAGTGGAATCGCTAAACGTGCGACGAACGTAATTGGCCAATCGATGGGCCGTCAATTTGTCGCTGGCGTAGGTCTTTAATTTTCGCCGAGCCGAGAAGAAGAAGAACTGATCTGTGTCGAAGCGAGCGCTACAGATCGGAGCGCTTTCGATGACAGTTGACAAGTGTTACCTTGAATGAACCAGCTTCATGTGTATTTTAATGTGCCTATCTATGATAATCTAACTTTTTGTCTTGAAATTGATGGGGAAGAAAGAAAACCAACTGTAGGCTAATTTGTCATAGAAACAAACCAAAAAAGGCAGGCAACGATGTGAAAAATGATTATTCCACAAGAATCATTCAGTTGAAGCTGACATCTTGACAGGAGTGAGAATCTCTCTCGAGAAAGTTACTTTGATCAAGCTCCTCGCCTTCATATTGAATAAATTCTGAAGAGTCCTCGACTTATTGCTGCATTCATCTCAGAACTACCACGATAGGCTAGGAATGTCCAGAAATAATATCTTCAGTACCCACTCGATTCTATCTTGCTGGTAACATCGTTGTTATTAGTTTCATAAAAGGAGACGTTCTGATAGATCTTCAGCTACCGTGTGGGTGTCTTGGGATAGACCACCGAATACCAGGCCAAGCGATCGTTCGCAGATCGAAGACGTAGGTGTCTTGACAATTTCTAACGACGGTCTAATTAATATGTTTAACAGGCAGTCGAGTTTATGCATGCGCGTTACGTAAGCCATATACTAAACGACAAGGTTGTATCAATATTAACAGATACAATTTTGTTGTGGCATTGGATAAGATTGTACAGAGCTGGCTTACGTTTTCTGATAGCATGGACGCGAAGAAAATTTTTCTATGAAAAGTAATTTTGTATTTGTATACCCTTCATTTCTTTATTGCAGAATTTCTCAATTTAACAATCTTGAAACTGAAGTCCTTTTTGAAAATATGAATGTTTAAACAACCTTATTTTCAACCCAGTTCTTAAGACAGACTGTGTTCAAATGGGCATAATAATTTCGTGTACAGGGTGTTCAGATTTCGAAGTTTTAGTACTACATCTCCTGAATTCAGCGAGATAGAAAAAAAATTAATATACATGTCATGTTTTTTTTTTCTCGAAACTCAAATTGCTGAAAACCGCAATTCGCTGAGGTGTCTAGTTTCCATGCTACAGGGTGATTTGAAATTTGGCCAATTATTATAATTGGCTATAACTTTCGCAGTGTTGCTGCTTCGCTCTCGAAATAAAAACATTTTTAGACAAGTTTTTTCAGTACTTTTTACCAGTGCTATCAAAATTTTAGTGCTTCTTCAAATTTTAGAGAAATCAAAAAAATTAACTTTTTTCAAATCGAAACCATAGTGTGCTATGATGATTTTCAATCGAGTTTTCTTAGACAATTTCAAAAATATTTCATGATGTAATTCCGAGCTTAAATATCGAAAATTCCGAAAAAACAGTTTTCGATCAACAAAATCAAAGAGGGTTTTGATTTTTATTAATTTCTTTTCTCTTAGGAAGTCATACAACTTGAGCCTGCTTAAATTATGCTGACCGAAAAGTGTTTTTTTCAGAATTTTTATATTCAAGCTCGAAAGTATATCATGATATATATTTTTGAAATTGTCTGAGAAAAATCTATTGAAAATCAGCATAACACACGGTTTCCATTTGAAAAAAAATATATTTTTTCAATTTCTCTAAAATTTGAAGAGGCATTGGAATTTCGAAAGCACTGGTAAAATGTACTGAAAAAACTGCCCTAAATATATTTACATTTCGAGAGCGTAGCGGAAATACTGCGCAAGTTATAGCCAATTATGATAATGAAATGTATATTATTTTTTTCTATCTTGCTTAATTTAAGAAATGTAGTACTAATCGAAATCTGACCACCCTGTACATCATTGGCATTCTTGATGCTCTGTTCTATTTGTCCCAGAATGAAAACATCTCACAGTCCTTGTGGGACCGAAAACGACAATCAGTGAGGTTGAATTTTGTATCACGTGCGTAAAAGGTCATTTTGAACTTTAATTATAGCTTTGCGTATATTTTGTCATTTTTGTTATTTTCTGTTCTTGCTTCATTTTAATGTTATCGTTTTAAACAGTACTTGGACACATGAAAACTATAATTTCGGACGTGCTGGATCAGAGGATTTCAAACAATTTTTTTTAATTTCCAGTGGCGCACCATTTTTTCGTAAAATCAAAAAGGGGCTGATAAACATTTTCAGCGTATAAACCCAATCTTGTTGATACAAGGACCAATCTAGGCTCGTCCGAACTCCGCGGTCCTTTTAAGGATGTCGGTAAGTGGGTTGATGTCGCCTGATACCAGCGAAGGCGTATAATGTGACCTGAATCGACCACGTGGTGCAATTTCACGGCGTTAAATGGTAATTTGTTATTTGTTTCGTTTCGGTTTAGATACGATCGCCAGCTGGCGATCCGATCGCCGATTTTACGCAACTGATCGCGGAATGCGATAAAGATTATCCCATCGGAGATGCTGTTAGATTAAAGAAGCATGGGTTTGGATTGAGAGGAAGGTTTACACGGTTTAGGACGTGCCGACATGGATGGATTTACGGATTTAGATAGGATCTAGAATTAAAGAGGGCTTGTCTGATAATTCAGTTCCTTATTACTAAAATGAATTTTGTGATTTCAAGATTTCCTGGTTTTAACTGTACATAAACTGAGAAAAAAATTAACGCACATTATGGAAATCTCAGATTTATTCTACAACTGAAGGTGTTCTCAATGATAATTATTTTTATCAGAATTATGCATGCATATGTTATCCACTTTCAAGTCCAGATCTCAATCAGATCGAGGAGGTTTGGGACAACCTCAATAGAAGGCTGAGAAGTACAGAAAATCATCCAGCCACTCTTAATGACTTAGGAATCCAACTCGAAGTAATCTGGGAAGGATTAGATCAGAACATTTTAAGATCACTCATTTTGAATATGAACCGTCGTTGCCGAGCTGTAATTAACGCAAGGGGTGGAAATACCAAGTATTAAATCACTTATCAGCATTTCAGTATTTTGAAAATTGTTCATTTCTCTTCTTTCACATCAAATTCGGTGAAATCCTGAATTTTTCTTCCATGTAATGTGTCTTGTTTCGTTCAAAACCTTCCCGAGAGAACATAAAAAATAAGTTATAAAGTCAATGTAGAGTTAACTTTCATTAAAATTGAGATTTTCAGAATGTGGGTTAATTTTTCTGCACAGTGTATTAAAGGCAAGAATTTTTGGAGTGATCCATCTCTGGGATGTTCCGCCAGAGTGCAGCAATGTACTTTGCATTTTCTGAGAACGTTTATCATAGTCATGTATACATTCATCGAACCAAAAGGTTAAATTTGGAGATTGGTAATCCGTATAAAAAGAATAGGATTGGGTCTTGAAATACATATATCTAGAGGTCGAAGGCTACCTCTATGCTCTAACTGGTGCATCATTCTACAAGTTAAATCCTGCAATGAATACAGAGATGGAGTTCAGAGAAGTATTTCAAGGTATTGAGGCTCATCATTTTTTTCACCTTTTCGATATTGATCAAATTTAATGATTTCGTGATGATTCCAAAAAGTTTCCATATGAATTCATTATAAAACCTGTCAACAACTCCTTAAATTAGCATGGATGTGCCCCTTTTCCATGCTCAACACTGAGATGATTAATCCTTATATCCGTCAGGACCATTAATCAAACTTTCCAAATTTTCGTCCATAAAAATATCGGATTCAGAGATCTGCTACCGTGAGTCGAAATTTATATTCTCGCAGTGTTACCGACGGCGTGTTGAAATGCATGTATTCATTTCACGCAAGAGTGGTATTCGAGGATTTAAGAATCAGAAATTGCCCGTTTAAAGTCTCGTATTACCCGATTGAATATTAATGGAGGGTTATAATGGGAGAAATGTGGAGATATGGTCGTTTAAGTACGAAATGCATTTTTGAATGATCCGTTGGAATGTAGGTGAACTGCTTCGGAGATGAGTTAAGACACAGAGCCGATGGCAGATGCTGAAAGTCCTAGTTTTTTAAGAATCAAATCAATTCTACAGGTCGCTACATTTAACTAGAGAAAGTGAATTATCTAGAAATTTATGAACTTCAGAAAGAAATGTTTCAATTTAAATTGACTGGGGACAGAAAAATGCATATATTTCGTTTACCCTCACCTTGACTTCAAGGTTATTTCAAGGGTAACTCGATTTTTTTGAATGAGATTCTGAATTTCATATCATATCAGAAATCTTTAAAAAAAAATGAAATATCCCGAATATCTCGGGAAATGTTAAGTTTAGAGCATAGGCGTAACTCACAATGGGACATCTCACGAAAGGAGCGTACAAGTGTGCCGCTAAGGTCTTATGATTTAGCACTATTCGATTTATTAGGTGGCAGCATTTCAAGAAATTCAAAAATTTCGGTTAATCCGAACTGAGAATTCCGCAATGTCCAATATTGGCAAGGGTAAAAACCCAAGAATAGAATTGTCATACAGTCACAAGGTTCCGTTCATTGAAAATCTTGATTTCGTAACGATCTTGAACGCATTCACCGATCGCTTTCATGAAACATTTTTATGCTCTGGTAATTTCGAAGCAGATGACGTGGGTGCACCCATGACCACCACCTACTGCGATCAGAGGCGTAGCTAGAGTTGGGGATTTACCCCTATCAGTCGAGAACTTCCTTGAATTTTTCATTTTTGTATGATTGTTTGCGGAAATTTTCATTTCTTCTAATCTTTTGAATTTTCTCAACCTCCTGTGTGAGCTGACCCGGCAGACTTCGTACTGCCTCAAAAAAAGCAACTTTAATATTAAAATTAACTATTATGTTATAATACCTTGAAAGTGGACATAAAATTGTGGATGAAAATTATTGTTTTTTTTTGTCTAAATCTAAGGCAGCTGTAGAATACAACTCGAGAATGCTGCGATTTATTTAAATCAGAGTTCCATTCTATGGTCTCCTGATAGTCCCTTCTTAACATCATTGGACACTTTTTTATGGGGATATTTGAAATATAAAATGCCCGTCCGCAAAATATTGAAAAAATTAAATTCAGAATAGAAGAAGACTTTGAGAACCTCAATATATTCCATGAATGTTGAGGAAAATGTTCAAAAACTTTAAAAAAAGATATCGACTCTGTCTAGAAATAAATAGGGGTCATTTGAATCCCTAATTGAACTTTCAGTTAATAAATAAATAATATAAATATCAGGTGTCATTATCCATGGTTCCTTTGATATGAAAAAATCGCATCGTTCTCGTGTGTGGCATTCCACAACTGCGCCTTTGATCTATATTTATAGAAAACTGCCAGAGATACTCTCAATAAGGTGTATATATTCGAAATCAGAAGAAAGAGCTCTACCGCTGTTAACCGGAGCGACATCTATTGGCGTTATTCGCAAGAAAGAAAATTATTTCCTATTTTTTTCCTTTTCATCAAATTTTTCAGGGATTTATGGTATTTTATGTTAACCCCGCCGTAGAAGAATCCAACAAAAAAACTTTCATAAAAAAACAGTTCATCCAATCTTGAGTTGTAAATGGTGTAACCAACAATATTGCCGACTGAGTTTTAATATTAAGAAGATTATTCTCACTGGTGCCGCAACTACCAATTTGAATTATTAATTATCCTATGACAATCTCCCGATTGTAAAAAATCCGAAATATTCGGATTATCGGCTGGACCATCTGAGATTAGTACCACCTTATGCCCAGCACGTGTGGGGCATCTCAACGACCCTTCACGGCCTTCTCGGATTTCTTGCGGACGTGGGACAATGCAATCGGCGTCCGAAGGACCATGTGTCTTTCGGAGGGTGCAAGCAATTTAGAGGCAGGTCGTAAAGTCGTTTGTTTTATATTTTGACGAACGGTCGCGTCTGTTTGCGCTTTATTGCCTGCCTCAGAATAAACCCGAAGCGGAATGTGGTTCTCGTTACCCAAAGTGGGTACTTAATTTTTTTTATCGCAGTCGGGAGTTCAGTTTTCTTAAGATTCGGGAGGATCCCCGGTAGTCCGAAGTTGAAAGGTCTATCAGGTCAAGAAATAACAATGGTTACGCTCATTGCAATTACGTAAATACCATGAGACAGTTAACAATCGTCAAGAAAGAAATGAATTGTACATTGCCTGCTGATATATGGTTGTAGCACTTCCTAGTTAATCACTCTTCTATAAGAAAATCAAGGGTAGTAGCATCATTATGATATCGGACATTTTTACTTCAGTAATGTATGGATAATCCGGACAGAAACTTGGTACGTTCCATTGTTCGGTTTATCGAATAATTCGGATTATGGAAATCAAAATGAATGATACTTTTAATCCAACCGTGTTCGGATTAAACATATTATTCTATTAATTAAAGTCGTTCGGATTATCCATACATTACTATATAGAAAGTTAAAGACGGGTCTGAGACTCTGAGTAAAATTATGGATGAATATTTTGAAATGGGTGATCAATTCAAGATGGATACTCTAAACAGGGTGTTCTACAAGCTCTATGACAAACTTTGACAGATGGTAGCTGTGCTTATTCTGAACACTTTTTTCCTTTCCGATTCGTTTTCGTTTAGAAGATACAAGAATTTGAGGAATTATTATATTTTATGTTCAAATCATAATAATAAATGGAAATTTCGAGGCTATAAAAATTGTTCAAAATGTCCACCTTCGGCTTGACATCGACGAAACTAAAGTGCCGTTACTCGGTGGATCAGATTTGGGTCGTTTAGTATTTGGTTCGTTGCGTTGTGATTCAAAATAACCACAGCTACGTTCTGTCAAAGTTTGTCATAGAGCTTGTAGAACACCCTGTATAACTAGCTCAATCTCTCCTTTCAGACTGCTCCGAATACTTCTCGAAAGTGACAACCTGCCGATATTTGTACTTTTTTAGCGTGAAAACGCAAGCATTTTTCGATCTTTCACTTAACCGCTAATTATTTTCCAGTAAGAAAACACATTCGGAATGAGATTGAAAATTGAAGACAAAATCGTTTTTCCTGAATATCTCGAAAAATATTCATTTTGTGATAAAAGTTTTGGACGTATGATCCTATTATTTTTTGGCGAAGATTTCGAAAATGCTTCGGAAAAATGGGGTTCCGATTTGAAAAAAACGATATTTTGATGTTTCATCACTTGTAACTTTGACAAAGAATTTGTGACCTCCTGTATCATATTCTGAAAATCACGCTATCAGAAAAGAAGCATCAGCCTTTCTTCTCGGAGATTTTCAGAAATGAGAACACTTAATGAAAAAAACCTCGAAGTTGTCTGTATTTCAACAGAGTTCAATTTTGAGATTTTTTTCTCGTATTTCCTCATTTAAAGGGAATTTTCTCGGGAAAATTCAAACTTTTGGAATCAAAAACACTCGGAATTCAATGGAGAATCTATTTATGCAATAAAAAATGGTCTTCCCATTTTAAAATCGAAAGTCCTAGAACCTCCAAAAAATATACGAGAAGTCGTCTTCTTACTTGAAGCTCACCTTTAGAATTTCAATCCTGAATCTTGTGTCTTTCCTAAAAATATTCTATAGAGCCATATTCGTGAATGACCTCGTATACTCTCTCCAGGTCTTTAAAAATTCCCATTTCACTTATTGGTTCATGTTTCTGGGAGTTTTTCAAGAACTACCACCTCTAGGCACGTTCAACTTTGTGCCTTCCGAGGTCCAAGCGCCATAAAATCAGTCGCTACGCCGCTAATTAAACTGAGAGGTGTGGGTGACATGCGTGAAAAATAATCTTCAGTCTGCATTTCAGTAGTAATAATGAGCGAAAGACGTGAATTACTATTTCCAACGCGACTCTGGTCCAAGGGAAAGAGTGGCGTCGTGCCAAGCCACAACGGCAAACCCGACATATATTTAGATCACGGATCAAGAACTAATCTCGGACAGTCTGAGATTTACGCACCGTGCGTTGCAGGGCTTCGATGTCTGTCTACACCGCCATAGCACTCTGACAATGCCAGTTCTCGTCAGAACACTGAAGCCACCACCGTTAGATTAGTCTAGCTTTTCTATTTCTATTTTGTCAAGCACGTTCTCAATTGACTTTTTTCAGGCTCGAAAGTTGGATAGGTAAAATGAATATCGCGTTCAAGGGACAAAAGATGCCTGTCCTGAACTCAAGAATTCTTCTGACGATATTCTCCTCGATTTTTGGCATCGCTACGTAATAAACTTCGTGAATTTTCCAAGTATGGCATTTTTAAACCGTTATAAAGTCGCCGGACGACAGTTTAAGGTGAAAATAAGAGCCCGAAGTATACATACATTTCTCAGATCGTCCAAGAATTCGTTAATTCGAGAAGAAGTCAAATGGACCGCGATTCTCGAGTGGCGAAAATGCGAGTTAACAGACGAGTTATCGCATACGGGTGTGGTTCGGTACGTTTGTGTATTCCACTGCTTCATAAATTTGGGCTGAGGGAAAAAAAAGATTTTGGGACTTTCTCTTTTTTATCTTTTCATCAAATGCGGACCCTGTTGTTAGCTCTTCGAAAGATTCATCTTGTTACCTTCTATTGAACCCGACAATGAAGTTCTCGATAGCTCTGCCTGGCTGTTGATCTAATTGTCAGACGATACCACAGGTAAGTCAACATTTGCTCTTGGCGCGTGTCCTTAAAAGGATCCTTGCGTCCTTCCTCTCCTTCGGAGAACCGATAGGCAAACAAGTGCTGCATTATGGTCGTTATAAATTGCTTAAGTCGGCAAGAGCGAAAGTTTGATGCAATCGACGAAGTTGTCGAGAATGTTGACGTTGGATATTTGTCGAGTGATCGCCTCAGGAAATCGTTGGAGCTGAAAGAAAAACCTAAGAACGGTCTACCCCCGATCATTAGATCAGTTCTTATAGTTCTTGAAAAACTTCCAGAAACATGAACCAATAAGTGAAATGGGAATTTTCAAAAACCTAGAGAGAGTAGGTATACAGGGTTATTCACGAATATGGTTCTATAGAATATTTTTAAGAAAGACACAAGATTCAGGATTGAAATTCTAAAGGTGAGCTTCAAGTAAGAAAATGACTTCTCGTATATTTTCTGAAGGTCCTAGGTTTTTCCGGAAGTGACATCAACTTTCGTTTTTCAAATGGAAGACTCATTTTTTATTGCATAAATAGATTCTCCATTAAATTCCGAGTCTTTTCGATTCCAAAGTTTGAATTTTTCCCGAGAAAATTCTCTTCGAATGAGGAAATACGGAAAAAAAAAATTAAAAATTGAACTCTGTTGAAATACAGACAACTTCGAGGTTATTTCATTGAAAATTCTCATTTTTGAGAATCTCCGAAAAGAAGGGCTGAGGCTTCTTTTCCGATAGCGTGATTTTCAGAATATGATACAGGAGGTCACAAAATTCTTTATCAAAGTCAGAAGTGACGAAACATCAAAAAATAGTTTTTTCAAATTGGAACCCCTTTTTTCGAAGCATTTTCGAAATCTTCGTCAAAAAATAGGAGCATACGTCCAAGATTTTTTCCCAAAATGAATATTTTTCGAGATATTCAGGAAAAAAACGATTTTGTCTTCAATTTTCAATCTCATTCCGAATATATTCTCGTACTGGAGAATAATTAGCGGTCAAATGAAAATTTTTGGAAATCTCTGTTATCGAGAAAATATTTTCTATAGATCAGACGAGTTAAGTTCTTGAATTATCATCTGTAATGCGAGAGGAACAATCGATTTAAAGTTCTCAATGTGAGTATTAGTGAAGTCAACATAAAAAATTCTCGGGAATGCAGAAAAAAATAATGTGTAATAATTTTAAATGCTTTTCAAAGAATGATTGACAGAACATGTAACAATATCATTACTGAATATTCAAATTTTCCTACCATGACAAAAAGGAAATTCTCCAGAATCAAGAATTTGCGGAAATTATCTTAAGCTTTAAAAAATAAAGAAACACTGAACTCTTCTGAACTATTGAAAATATTTTCTCGATAACAGAGATTTCCAAAAATTTTACTTGACCGTTAATTATTTTTCAGTAAAAAAAACACATTAGAGGTTAGTTATTTCTGTTTTCCTCTTGCCCTACCCTTATCGACCCTCTGTTGGATACGGAGTTATCTCCAGACCCGTTCACAGAGAATCGTTTTCGCGTCCTTGAGATTCGGCGTCTATGCTCTCCAATCGATTAGCCCCTTCTTCTCCACGCTTTAGTATCACTGCTCCCATCAATTTACGGCAGCCATATATTAATTAGGTCACGGGGAACAATTGCGAAAGGCAAACAATAGAACGAACCAATTTAAATCGTTACCCGTCGACAATTCAATTGAGACGTCTCAGTCTGGACGAATTTTCGATGTTCGACATTTGACAGGACCAACTGACGAACATAGAGGCTGGAACTTCTTACGAATATGGCCTACAGGAATGTAATCGAAAAATGGAGAAATTTAGATCGAATTTAATTACAATCAATTACGGACTTTATCGGCGTAGTTGTTATCGCCATTGTGCAAGAATTCCGATGAGTAGGAAAGAAAAAAACAGGAAGATGCACATTCAGCTATCTGTCTCGTGCCGCAGATAAAATTACTCCAATAATAGAACAATAATTACATGTGGAAATACGTAATTTCCTTTGATCTTTTACACTCCATTCATTGACATCTTGTTATCGTGTTAGGATTGATAATGACAATTCATCAATCCGCCCTTTGATTGGATTCCAGCTTCTTGAATCCAGTTTAGCTTTCCTGAAGTATCTCTGACTATTTCTCCTTGGAAGGTGAACAACCTTGGATTGAAAAAAAATTGCAATTTCTCTAACAACGCAATGATGCCACTCAAGTCACATTGTATACTCTCAGGGTGACGATGATTAATAAATCACTTTCTCGACGATCACCTTAACCCATCGTTCTTCCATAAACACCCATATAGTGGGCGTCTCGTTTTCTTCAGCTGATGACTAACACCGTGATCGAAGAATTTCTGGAAACGAAATTGGTATGTTCCACGCCTTCAATTGATTTTGATGAGTCGACTCTGAGCCAACAGCTAATTTGAATATTGAGCTAAATTGCAGTTTTTATTTGTGGCAATGAATGATGAAATTTTTTTCTGGAAATGGTTACTCATCACAACATCTGGTGTATTCGGTGCAGAAAATGCGAGAAAAACGTTGTAGGATGAACACTCTTCGTAATTGTGGTGACACATCAATTGTTAAGAGATGCAGTCAAGAAAGACATATTTTCTCAAATCAGAGCATCTTTGCTTTTCACTCAAAACGGCCAAGGAAACAGAAAATAATGGAACCCAATTGTTATTCAGCTCGAGATGATGAATTTGTACCTGATTTAGGCTTTTGACTTGATTCCTCTCCAAATTTCAAAGCCCATACAGATGATCTGCGTTTGAAGCTTTAAACTCGAAACAATGATCTTCAGAAACTAGCTTTGGTTTTTTCTGCTGCTGAGTATTGTTGCCTTGTTTGGTTGAAACAGTCTTCATTTAAAAAAAAATTGATGCCCAACTAAATTTTTCTATGAGGATTATTACTGGTACTATCAAGTCTACACCTACTCCTTGGTTACCAGTCCTCTCGAATATTGTCCCTCCCCATATTCGCAGAGACAACAGCTTTGAATTTTTGGAACAAATTCAATTCATTTCCCATACTCACCTATATTCCAGATAATAAGGTCCCTAGATTGAAGTCGCGTAAACCTTTTTGGTCAAATTTTCTGATTGATTTGGATAGAAGCGACAAAGAAATTTGGAAATCCGAATGGAATGTATCAAATTTTTTTCAATGAAGATCTTATTTCTGATCCGTCCGTCAGAGTTCCTGGTTTTGACCTTCCCAGGAAAATATAGTCTGTTCTAAATCGCATTAGAACAGGCCAAGAACGATGCAACAGAATGCTCTTCCGATGGAATTCGGTTGAGAGCCTTAGTTGCGAGTGTGGAGAAAATGAGGAGACTATAGAACATGTTATAAATAGTTGTCCCATCCATAAATTTCAAGATGGTTTCGAGGCTTTACACAAAGAAACAAATGCATTTCTAAAATGGGTGGTTAATTCCAAAATAATTTAATTTTTTCTAAATAGTTGGTTTCTTTTCTGCATTTGTCTTTTTTCATTTCAGATTGAGAATTGCGAGTCGTTTTTGTGAAGAAAATGTTTATCTGAGCCCATCGACAGATAACATGAAGATGTTTTCTCAGATCACACTGATGTCTTTCAAGATTTTCCAGATATTTAATATTTTAAGTTTTTTTTTCACGGGTGATATAAGGGTTTTTTCAGCAGAGGTTTTTTTCTTTCCTCATTCAATCATACTGCAGACCTGTATGGTTTTCCTGTGTTGCAGCAACCTCAGCTAGGTACCTTTTTGTTTCAATATGTATTGATTTATTTTAGCTCTCTGAATCAGAAGAATATATAAATATATTATTATGGATTAAGAGTTACATAAAACGGGATTCCTCAAGGCTCTCTACTGGGAACTTTAACGTTCTTGCCCTGTCGATGTAGAAAAAATGTTTCTCGATAGATACAATGATGAAAATAAAGGCCCTCAATCCGATTAATGCAAAATTACGTTAAGATTGTTTACTTTCTTATGAAGGTGACCATCAGAAATGGCATTAAAACGATAACTCTTCGTACTCGGTCATTTAACATAGCCCGATAACGAAATAAATCAGTTAAGTGCAACAAACACAGTTATCTTCCGCTTTCCCATTACTGAATTCGATTCTTCTGGTCACGGAAAAGGTCGAAGAAATCACGATAATGTATGGGACGTAGATTAGTCCTTATCGCCGAAAAACTTTCGAAGCGCAGAGATACCGATAAAGGGCAATAAAAATTTTTTCGGGCATGAATTCTAATGATACTGTTTATCGGAGCGTCTTCTGTGCATTGTTGTTGTTGGTTTTGAGGGGTTTCGATTGGTTTTTGGTAGGTAGGAGGTCCGTGTTGTTGATTTTAGCGAGAGCGTGATAACGACGCAATTTTAAGATCATCAGATAATGATGTTTGAGTGAGACATCTCAGAATTATGTCTAAAGTCATAAACAGTGATCCTGAAGTCATTTACAAATATCCTGTATACTCCCCGAGGAATTATGATATCGATTCCCAAATATCCTCATCTTTTCGCGTTTTTTAAATCCTTTTTAGACCGGTTTAAATGTCGAGGTCACGATCTAATCTGCATGCAGTAATATTCACGTAATTTTAGAAGTTATGCCATTCAAGGTTTCCGAAGCGACATAGTTGACTTTGGAATCGTCGGCTGAAGCTCGAAGCGCTAAAACAAAACCTCTTCGCTGTTATAAATGACTTCATCCTCACTGACACTCTTATTGTTGCTTGGAGTGTGTTATTATTTATGCAAAATATCGTGCATCGAAAACAACAAAGTGGTGCATTCGGTCTGAATTGTACTTATTATTTGCGAAGATAATATTGCGATTATAAATGAAGTGAATCACTCAGAGTTTTATCTATTGAACATATGATGTTCATCGACATTTGAATTTTTGAGTGTAGGGTCTGGAAATATTATTTAAAAAGACGATGGAATCAGTAGGAAGTGAAATATTTGATAATGAAATTCTAGTCAGCTGAGCTATGAGAAAAATAGAGAGAAAGAATAACATAAGAGTATATCTTGGATATATTAAATGAAATGATGAAAAAATTAAACTATATTTTGAAATTCGCTAAGGGGAAATTTTCTCGTAAATTCCAAGGAAATTTTTTTTGTTTTGTATGTTTCGTCAATGGTTATATGTCCTTGACCTTATTTCATTAGGAATGTTCAATATTCAAATATACGAATAATTTTTTTGCTGTTCTGAAAAAAATTAGTACTGAAGTAAGGAAAAGATACTATCAATTCGCTCAGTTTTTTTCTTCATCCATCAAACTTATTAATAGAGGCTGAATTATAAATGTTCGAACAATGGCTAATGAGGTAGAAATGAAAAATGTTATCACAAAAAGTTTTTCCAATTCTAATTCTCGGGATAAAACTTGAATTTTCCATGTCTACAACTAATTTCAATGAATTAATTGTAGCTACATATGTTTCGACCCCTTCACATTTGAAGTCATCTTCAGGCATCTGAAATACAGACAAATTCACAGTTGAAATAGTCACAATTGAAAGACAATCACAGAAAATGTCTCGAAAAAAAAAGCAAACATAGGGATGTTATCTAAAATTGAAATAAAGCCGTTTACAACCCCTGCATTTTCGATCAATTTGATAAATTTTAACATGCACACTTTGTTTATTATTCAACTTTTTTTATTTCATACCAATTTTTGCCATTTTTCGAAAATTTTTCTGTCATCGCTTTCTGTTATTTCACATTCTTGACTATTTCAATAAACTTAAATTCATCTGCAGTCCAGCTGCCTGAAGATGACCCCAATTTCGGGGGTAGAAACATGTGTACCGCAACTTTATTTGTTAAAATTGGGGTAGACGTGAAAAATTAAGTCCCTTTTCTGTGAATATTTACCATCCTGTGCTCCTCTCCTTGTGCAAGCCCACGGTGAATCCAAACATGGACTTTTGCCTGTCGGGTGGCCATAAACCGCATAGTGAAAACTCTCAATGTTGAAACAATTCACAGCCAAAACACAACAGGTCAACAAGGCCACACCGAACAAAAAATCGCACTGACACATTTCGAAAAAATTCCGCCGGACGAAAATCGCAATTTTTTTTACGCACCGCGATTCATAATCCGCGAGATTTATTGCCGATTTTATTTGCGAACACGACGTCGTTCATTTGAGAGGCGCGCACATTTTGAATTTGTGGATCTTGCGTTCTTTACAAGGTTCGAGTGCTTATGCGACTGAAAATTCGTAGGAACGATGTTTTCAATCTAGCCGCCAAGCTATTTTGAAATGCAGTCGCGAGAAGACGACGCCCTCTGTCGGGGAATCAAGGAAAACGTAACAGAAATCTACAACGCTCTACGTGAGTTTTTTGCGCGTCACCTGTTGAGGAACCTTTGAAGCAATGCAAGATGAAGAAGTGAACTGTAATTGGCGAATGAGTTTGAGGCTTTGTAACCTAGATGGCAGCAAGAAATGAACTTGAAAATCTTTTAGACTCAAGAGAGTTCAGGTTTCTTTTTATAGATGTCAGCATGAGAAATAATTGGATAGAAATCTGAAGAAGGATACAATTTCGGTACTGTAGGATATAGATGTCAGTAAGGAGGCGAAATTTCAGCAATCATTGTTTCTACAGCACTAAAAATCCATTAAATTTCGAAATCTAGACTTTGATATAAATACCAGAGTTGGGGAGGTTTTGGCTCAACCTTATGACAATAAACCTCAAGTGAGCAATGCAATGGAATCCCTCAAAATCTACAATATTTATCCCAAAAAGTATTGCAACCACAAATGGTAACCGTGGTAAATTGACAGATTCCTAAATTATCACGAATAATTGCTAGCGACATCTATTCGAAAAAAGTTCTAATTTATTTTGATATGATCTCGAAACCATATTACGTTTGAACGACGATTTTTATGCATGGGTACATGTCAGCAAGAGAAATCTGAGGTAAAAAACTGTGGTTTAGAGGGTGATAATATAATCTTCCATCTGATACTGGGTCACTATTGTATAGATCATTTTGAACAGGGTGGTTTAATGTTACTCTTGCACTTTTTCTCAGAATGTGAGGGTCCATAAGTTTAAACCAGATTTTCCATTTTGATTGGATCTTCGAAATAGTGCCTGAAGAATTTTCCACAAAAATCTTCAGAGAATCTAATCTAATCTAACTTTCTTGAATCGTTTTTTTTCTTCATCTTTTCGTCACTTTGCAAAGTGAAGAATGAAAGAAGAAGACTTTTCGTCTTACCATGAGAATTCTCTTCATGCAAGACCGATTCAATCAGACGAGTCTAGCCTCATAACATAGTATGAAAGCAACTAATAAGCTTCAACAACAAGCTTTAACGTTGACTGAGAAAAATGTCAAGTACATGTGCCTGAAATTGTATAACTGCTTACCAAGAAAGCTTCAACAAATTGAAAATTTCAAAAAGTTCGAAAGCGAAATATCAAATTTTCTAATTGAATCTGAACCTTATGATATTCAAGAATATCTGGATCACTGTAAGCGTAAAGGTTAGCTGATCTGTGTTAGCTTTGTTTTCTGTATTTGTTTTCTGACATGTTCTTCTTCATGTACCTTGATTTTTTGAATAAAGATATTTGATTTGATTTGAAACACTAATCTAATCCCTTATACTTCCGAATATCGCTTGTTTCCTCGTTCTGACATAAGCCAGAGCCCATAGCATCGCAGTTCCATATAAAGAAGCCTTTCAACTCTCCACAATACCTCTATCCACCGACAAAAACATTCGGTCGAAAACAAAACGACAAGAACAATTAATCAAGACTCGAAGGTGACTGGTTCGAATTTTTTTCGAGTCGTGTTTCAGCCCATTG
The DNA here is from genome assembly GCA_038502775.1 of Hippodamia convergens. Classification (NCBI taxonomy): domain Eukaryota; kingdom Metazoa; phylum Arthropoda; class Insecta; order Coleoptera; family Coccinellidae; genus Hippodamia; species Hippodamia convergens. Next base: position 38,987,619 of record CM076611.1, on the reverse strand, counting down.
ACGGCCATTGCCCAAAATGGTGCCCGAACATTTGCATCTTAATACAGCTGCGGATTAAGTTAAGGTCAGGCGGTGAGGGTGTGTATAAGATGTAGATAATTAAGACTATACGTATTTTTTCGACCGTGTTGAAATTGTACGATCGATCGACTCCTTTGTGGTGCATGCGAACGTTTATGCTCGCTGTTATGGTATTGTTTCGCAGAAAAATGCGTCGTTTCATTTTTATGTCCGCTTCTTGAGTCTTCGACTGTAGCAATGTGTTAGACAAAGTTGTTCTCACCACACCCTTCAAAGCATGAGTGTTGGAATTGCCTTTTGCCTCGAGTATTAGACGATATTTTCTCTATTTCAGTCAAGTTTTGTTGAATAATCTCGAAATTCAAATAAAAATTCAGATTACTGACTTTTGTATTGTATCTTGGCAGTTGGTGTGACTTACGAAATTTGACAGATTGCGGAATTTGAACTGAAAATTGAGAGGATCTTAGGCGAGTAGTGACAACCACAAAACGAAAAATATAACTGAAAACAATGCTGTAATGAGTTTCATTACAGCACTACTTTTAGTATTGTAATCAACTCATTACGATACTGAAATAGAGAATAGTATATAACATTACTAGCAAGGTGAGAGGGTTTTTGCTGGCGAATGGAGGATATAACTGACGAGCCGCAGGCGAGTGAGTTACCTCCTTGAGCCAGTAAAACCCGTTACCTTGCGTGTATTGTTTTATATTTTACTTGTTTCTCATTTGTAAAGAGGTTAGATAAATTCCAAAAAAAATCTCAATAATTTGTCGCAAATGTCGTAAGCTATGGAAGCGTTGCCATGAACATGTCTGTTTATTTTTCTTTACATTTGTTTTGGCGAAAGCGAAAATGAATTTACCAAAAGAAATTATTGAGGCAGCCAGCAGTGTAGCATCAAGTTTTTTACGCTTCAAGGTACGAGCGAGAATACGACGACTTCAAAAAGTGGCAAAACAAAAATAGTGTGATTGGGGTACATTTCAAAAGGTAATAGCGTTTCTGAAACGAAAAAATGAGCGTTATACGCCAAAAAAGGCCAAGGATTTAAGTAAAGAAGAGGCTGGACAATTTCTTTTACATGCTCCTGATGACCAGTGGTTGCTGGCCAAAATTGTAACAATATTTGGGATTTTTGGATGTTGTCGATGTGACGAAATTCTCTCCTTAAACATGAATGATGTAGAAGATATGGGAAAATACATTATTGTGACATTGCGGCAAACAAAAAATTTAACAACAAAAAGATTCACCATAACCGATGATGGCTGCAGCTTCAAGCCCTGCATGTTATACAGAAAATATGTAAATATTCGGCATCCTGGAACAGAAAACCTAAGATTTTTTTTGACATACCGACATGGAAAGTGCATTTCCCTTAATGCTGGCCAGCACACTATTGGTGGTGTCCCAAAGCAAATAGCGAAATATTTAGGTTTAAAAGACCCAGAGTTATACACCGTCCACTCTTTTCGCAGAACTGGAGCCACTATGGTTGTTGATTCTGGTGGAGATATTTTAGCACTAAAGCGTGCAGGAGGGTGGAAGAGCACCGAAATTGCGATGAGTTATGTCGATGATTCGGTCAACAAAAAAATCGAAATGTCTATCAAATTATTTGGTAGTAAGGAGAGTACAAATGTTCTGCAGTCCTCGAGTTCAGCAGTTTCTGAGTCAACAGATGGTTCATCATCGTCAGTATCAACCCTTTCATCATAAAAAATCTGTGTTACTAGAAATTACAATTGAACCATGATTTTCAACATATATGACGATAAAATAAAATTTTCTAATATAAATAATACAACTAACTTGTTAGTGACTTGATAAAATAAACTTTCTTGATTAATATTGTGTTTTTGGAAACTAACGTTTACAAATGAGAAACAAATGAACAATTTTACGGTATTTTCTTTAAGATTGTGATCGGTGTATTCCTGCAACCATTCCTTTCTTTTGCTTAGCATTGTACTGACGTTCTTCCAAGTGTTTACTTTCTTGATCATCACGTCACTAAGAAGGCTCGCAGATGAGATGTAGTTGTTCAGAAAGGACCAAACTTTCTGAAACCTAATTCTCTCATTACCTGTGCCTTTTTTAGATATTCTGTCACTAGATGTAGACGTTTGAGATCTAAAATAAGTTCTTAAATCTGTGTAGTTGGTTGAAAGTTTCATAAACGTTTCTTCTCTCGTCAAGGATACAAACACACCATTGTATAAAATGTCCAGCAGCTCCTCGATAATATGATAAAATAATGGACCGTACGATAAAATCGAAGGCCGTTCTTCGGCACATAATTTCCCTAATATGCAAACACGGTCTGGTTGCAGGTATTCACGATTTTTATGCGTTTCGCACTTCGTTTAAACTGCCCCTTGAACGTTTTAATTATACGGTTGAGCGCTGTGTGTACAGCGTCTCTGACGATGTTTTATTTTTATGTCAGCAGTCAAGAGTTCGGTACGAACGTTTCCTATGAAGGTCCCAGGGGCGTCACATCGGGTAGGGCAAGTAAGCTGCAAGATCAAGACTTAAAAAAAAAATTTTTTTGAGTTATATCGACTTGGGTTATATTTTCGACTAATTCGGGGTCGTAGATTACAAATATGCAATTAGTTTTTCTACAAAATCAGTATTTTCGGAAATTAATCACTTTTCGTGGAAAATCTACAGCGACCAGAAAAATCTAACTGGACGAATGCTGATTTTTTTTGTTGTAGATTGATCTTTCAAGAATATAAAGGTCCATTTTTCATTCTCTTATCGTGTACAGTTTAGATTTTCCGATTTTTTTCACGAAACTCCAAAATTTTGAAATTTCCATCGACCGTAACTTGAAAAATAATTTTTTCTGCAAGAATATGTTTGCATTATTGCTATCTACATATTCGAATAAGTCAACAGTATAAATTTGGTTTCGATCGGAGTGAAAAAAAATTTTCCATGGAAATTTTGCCAAAAAATTTCTCCAATGATTTTTTATATACGATAAAATAACAACGAAAATTATTTTTTAGAGGATATCGAGTGGGGTCATTTTTTCGACTAATTCAAGGTCGTAGATTACGAATATGCAATGATTTTTTTTTCCAAAATCAGTATTTCGGAAAATAAATCACTTTTCGTGGAAAATCTTCGAAAATTTGGTCAACTTTGAAGTGCTATAGCAACCAGAAAATTCGAACTGGACGGATGCTGATTTTTTTACTCAAAGACTGATCCTTCAAGATTGGAAAGATTCAATTTTCATGCACCAATCACGAACAGTTCAGATTTTCTGATTTTTTTTGCAAAGGTCTTAAATTTCGAATTTTCTGTCGACCATAACTTGAAAAATAATCTCTGCAGCAAAAATCTTTTTGCATATTCGTAATCTACGTCCTCGAAATAGTCAACAGTATAAATTTGGTCGCGATCTGAAAAAATATTTTTTTTTCCAATTTTTCCATACATATGCATGGAAATTTTGCCAAAAAAAAAATTTTCTCCGATCGACACCAAAATTGAGCTACTGATTGAATCAATGGCGTAGATTACGAATATGCAAAAAGATTTTTCCTAAAAGAATTATTTTTCAAGTTATCGTCTATGGAAAATCCGAAATTTTTGACCTTCGCGGAAAAAATCAGAAAATCTTGAAAGTTCATGATAGGTGAATAAAAATTGGACCATCTAATTCGTAAAGGATCAATTCTTAATTAAAAAAATCAGCATTTGTCCAGTGCGATTTTTCTGGCTACTAGAGCACATCAAAATTGACCAAATTTTCGAAGATTTTCCACAAAAAAAGATTTATTTCCTAAAATACTGATCTTGGAGAAAAACTAATTGAATATTCGTAATCTACGACCTCGAATTAGTCGAAAAAATGACCCAGGTCGATATAGCTCAAAATTTTTTTTGTTCGGACTCTTTGAGAACAAATCAAGATAATGAGGAGCACAGAATTACATCTTTCAAAACCAGATCTAAAATCACATGATAAAGTTAGTATCTACTGAGATTCTCCCGAAATGCTACGCCACTGTCCCGAATAAACCCTCCGCAAGACTCTCCTTCGCAAGATAATCATACGGTAGTCGACGCAAACTTTTCATCACAAAACATCACAAGAGATATAGAGCAATAAACAATACCTCGACAAGAAAAAGGCCGGCAATCAGAACGTCCAAATCTATCGAGTCTGGTTCTATAACTTCGCCTTTTTCTGCCATACGCGAACTTTTCATTATTATTTTTTCTCGTCCAAACCGCATCGACATTAATCACTCGAGTATTTCGATCTGTGGTTTGTTGTCTCACCAATAAATTGATTGTGACTCATTCTTTATTAGTTTTTTTGCGTTGAGGTGTTCGGATCCATCAAAGTTGTCGATATCCTTCCTAGAATTGTTAGTTTGATATTTTGGGGATATTTTGTTGAGTTGGAAAATATAGTCTAATCATAGTTGAAAAATAAAAAAAAATGTAGACGCAAGCTTAAAGTTATGAGGACAAACGCTCGCTTCGAAAATTATTTGTTTTTAGCGAGGACGTAGCTTTACGCCCACGTGCCAGATTATTATTTTGACGTATGGCTCTTGCGCCCATTGTGATGCTAATTTTATTGCCCTTACATGCGGTTAATATCAATTTGGGGGTTATGCCTCCGTCACACGTGTTCCTGTCACGCTACAAACGGCGGAAAAAGGAAACAATGAAGGATTGATGTACTGGGGAGGTGTGGTGAAGGGCACTGTTTCTCCTTTGTCCATTCATTGACCATCTGGCTGGCATTTGGAGCTTAAGAGACGAAAGCTAAGATCGCTTTGCAACTCTGCTACCATTCGGTAAACTCGGAATTCAAGCCATAAGAAGGTCACATTGAGAGAGTCTATTAAGAATTTTTTGACCTAACGTTTCGCCTACAACTGCGGTAGGCATCTGCAGAGGATTGAGGGTTTGATTTCCTCCAAGGTGCAGGTACTGGAGGTTTGAAGACTTAGCTCCCTCCCAAGAGGTTCCGGAGGTTTAGTTCCCTCTAATGAGTTGTCGGAGGCTCAGCTCTCTTCAAAAAGGTGCCGGAGGCTTAGCTCTCTTCAAAAAGTAGTTGCTGGAGACTTAGCTCTCTCCAAAAAAAAGCCGGAGACTTAACTCCCCCCAAAAAGGCTATAAAAAAAAACACTTGTAACAGTTCTCTGTATCGTCAAACTTCCACAATTCCCCGAGATCTCTGATAATCTTAGTTTACATAAAGAAAGTTCAGGAAAGGAAAAAATGTCCACGTGTTCACTGAAACACTGGCACAGATAAATCGAGGAATTGAAAATCAGAGGGTCACGGAACTGTGAAATGTTCAAATTCAATTCATTAACCATAACATAGATAAACTAATCTAGAAAGAAGGTTGATTCATCGGATGGTTGAGGAAATCAGATGGAAAGTCGTACGATCCTCAAAATGGTGGAACCCAAGCGTCTTTCACCTCATATGAAACATATGAATCGTTAGAAAAAATAGGTATATGGTTGTCTGATCAACTTCGTACTCACCAATGTTAACAATTGCCTAGGTTGAACTATTTCACTCAAGAATAAGAGAATAAACTACTGCCTCTTCCGGTGCAGCGATCCGAGACGATCCGGAAACTCCCGAGATTTGAATTCAGTAAATCACACCGTTACACTTTCCAGCAGTGAGACGTTGTTCAAGATCTGTAGACAATATTCTTGGGATAAACTGGATTTGACAGAGTTGTTTCAAGTTGAATTGCGACGAGATTTAGTTTGTTTTGTTATTTGGTTTACTTTGATGAGTACAAAGCTTCTTCTCGCTTAGATTCTCTAACCCCACGATGAGGCTAGTTCTCTTCAACTGTGAACCTGAGAAGGTAAGCTCCTAATTTCATGAGATCCTGAGCTTGTTGTGGTAGGAATTTAGTTTGTATGGTTTGACTCTCTAACGAAAAGGTTGGTGATAGGGTCTCTTGTTCATGAGGAGTCGAATGATCCAGATAAAAACAGAAAACAATGACGGACTGATGTCCTGAGGAGGTGTGGCGAAGGGCACTGCTTCTCCTCTGTCCATTCATTGACCCATCTGGCTGGCATTTGGAGCGTAAGGGGTGAAGCGAAAAGCTAAGATTCCTACTCTGCTACCATTTCGTAAACTCAGAATTTCAAGCCATAAGAAGGTAGTTGAGAGGTATATTCCCATTGATTCAATAGAGACGACTCTCTTGTTCTTTTTCTCTTGGAGGAGGTGCCAGAAGATCTTTCAGATCCACAGCGGATTTCATGGAAAGGATCAAGTGGGCATCTAAATAGTATCCTCAACAATGGCTGGCCTTCCTCTTGCTTGGGTAATCTGCCAAATGGAAAGGTCAGAATGGGTCCTTACTTTAGAGGCACACCTATCTGCTACTGCAATGAATTTTATTCCCAATATAGGTTGAAGAAATGTGGATATCACTGGGTGTTGTTGAAGAAGTATAAACTACCACGATTTATATTAGGGAGCTTCTGGAGAGGTCTAGAGAGAAACACTCTGTCAGAAGTGGGATGGACCACTTCAGTAAGGTTTTTCGGAACTTTGAAACTTCAAGCTTCAAAAGGTATCAGGATCTTAGTAAGAACCAATCACACTTCCTCAACGTCTTCATATGATGTTTTGACGAGTATAGATTCTGTGGGGAGGAGGAAAAAACTCCCATTCACCTAGTCAAGGAATGTTTTGCCACTGCATAGGCCAAAGGAAACAATGCCTTGGTCGAGAAACTTGTGGAGTGAAGAATTAGCTTCGCTAGAGCCTTTCCAGATATTGGATTTCATTATATCCTTGCAACTGGAGCTGTAAAGAGTGTGGTTAGAAGAGCTTTGTCAGAGGACACAATAGACGATAAGGTCGCAGTGAACTCTTAGCCTTTTGAACTAATTAAATGAGGTTTCAATGCCGAATCTCCTAGTAGAAGATCTCTTTGTTGGAATGTTTTTTCCAGCAGTTAGACGTTGTTGAAGATCTGTAGAAAATATTCTTCGGATAAACTGGATTTGCCAGAGTTATTCTCGAGTTGCATTCCAAGCAGATTTCAGTTTGTTTTGTTATTTGGTTAATTTTGTTAAGTATAAAGCTCTTTCTCGCTTAGATCTTCTAATCCCTCGCTGAGGCTGTGAATCTGAAAAGATCCTGAGCTTGTTGTGGTAGGAATTTAGTTTGTATGGTTTGGTGATGAGGTCTTTTGCCGGATGATCCTGTCCGGCCATCTCGCTAACTGGGGTAATTAACCAAATAGTAAGGTCACGGTCTGCCGTAGTAACCGAGTGAGTGACCTCTATGGCAGGAAGAAAGGGGGGCACCGTTCTTCGGCGACAAGCCGGAGACCTGGCCAGCTCCGTCTCAGCCGGTCTACCTCAGTCTCAGCGCGATCGCGAAGGTGCACGCACCAACAGGCAGGTGTCAGTAGCGTTTGTACGCGGTTCTCTCGAGGTACGAACGGATTGCACATCATCTGGTGTCCTTATCGTGTCTAATTGGACTGTGTTTGCTCTTATTAGGTGAGTTTCGAAGTCTCCGACCTCTGACAAGGTCGAAAAAGATCAGAGACAGGAGAAAATACCGGCAGGTGTGGAATATGTTGGGTTTGAAGGAATTTTAATCCTCTGATCTTTTTTTTTTTCATAAGAATGCTACTGCCCTTTACTTCAGGAATAAACTTTGTCATCTGCTTACGACATCCCATGTGCTTTTCATATTTTGATACGATCTACACCATGCCTCAAGTATATAATTTTCTATACTCAATTGATTTTCGATGTAGATTTTTCGAATACTTCTAGCAACTGAGCAGATAACAACTAGAATTTATACGTGCTATAAGAATTAAACTATGTAGCAAATACTTCACTAAGATATTATTGTATTCAACGTTATATATATGAGAAAGTTTTGTCTCCATTTACTTTTTTGGTTCAGTGTTTCACGTCTCACATCCTTATTTCACCATTGATTGACTTTCCGGGCTTAACACCAAGTATTCATATTCTTGGGGAATGAATCACAAGCATATATTCCAAAATACATCGAAAAAGACACAGACTACAATGTATTGTGGTCATATATATTCTTATGAAAAAGAGAGCTGAAATAATACATTAAATGTTGAAACAAAAAGTACCTGAGCTGAGGTAAAAAAAGAACGGGGTATCATAACATTCTTTGTATGATACTATAGAATCCTACGATACTATCAACACTAGTATCATACGATACTATACAGCCAGGGGAAAAAACCTCAGCCGAAAAAACCTGCCTCCCCGTAAACAAAATAACATAAAATATCAGGAAAATCTTGAAAGACATCAGTGTGATCATCTTCATGTTATCCGTCGATGGGCTCGGATACACAGATTCTTCCCAAAACGACTCGTAATTCTTAATCTGAAATGAAAAAAGACAAAAGCAGAAAAGGAACCGATTATTCAGAATAAATCGAATGCATTTTGGAAATGCATTTGCTACTTTAAAAAACATCAACATTAAGATTTCTTGGCCAAATAATGTTCGGAAATGTCACAAAATTTGAAAAAAATGAAAAAGAAAATAAAAACTCCATCAATTTCCCCTTTCCGAATCTGTTGAATGTTACGAAACTGATAATTTTTCAACATAACATGCTAAACTTGTAAAAAATCAATAATACATAACCTTTCAACTGTCCTCTTTCACGAGGATTTTTTTTCTGTTGCCGTGTGGGTTTCTTGCAGAAGAATCTCTTTGATACCATGTTCATCAGCTAATTTGGAGACGTAATCACACTTTCCTTTCGAAATTCCTTCGATATTCAAATTCAAAATCCACAAATTGTTGCTCTCTGGTCGTGAGGGTTTTTTCAAACCAGATACGACCTTCCAGGTGATGATTTTTCGGCACTTCAGATGTTTGAAGACCGCTACGGGACCCCAATGAAAGGCAATCATCTCCCATAGATAAACCAAACATGTTATAACACAAGAAAACAGAATATTTTTCAGGAGCAAAAACTATATATAAAAATATGAATCCAACAATGAGATAATCTTGTTAGCTGTATATATGTTATGTCCTCTTGATTATAAGGAAATATGAATCTATCTATGCTCCATCTATATATGAAAATATGAATCCATCTATATATGAGAAAAATTAATCCATCTATAAATAAAAATAAGCCTCAATCAGCAAGACTATCTCCTGAGTGCAAATATAATCTTTTCAGGGAGATGATCTTCTACGAAATTTAGTTTGACATTGCGCCCTCGCGTTGCCACAAAAAAAATGAAAATTTCGAACTTGCGTGAAGAAACACCACAAATCGATCGCCTTGAAATCGGACACGTTTCACACTCTTCGGGCTTCCTCAGGAAAACACCTCTCATTATCGAAATAATGATTGATCGCCTCATAATCTATAATGAAAGTAACGATAGGCAAATTATCGCCAGTGTAATTATTAATTTGTGATGAAATAGTAATCGTAATTATTGGTGTTTCACGCCGTCTTCATGGTAACGACCACGGCTTAGAATTAGCATCTACGGACGTGTTTTGTTTCGAAATTAGATTGAAATTTGCGGTGTTAACAATTTGAATTTTTGAATATACGACGTAGATCCGATTGGGTTCGAGTTTCCTAAAGCTGGATGATGTTACATGTAAAAGAAGGAGTTTCTGGAGAAGCAGAAAGCTGAAAAGGAGACACTCTGGCGGAATCTTCCAGGGATAGATAACTCCAAAAAATCATCATGTTGAACATTGAAACTAGAAGATCCGAAAGGTATCTAAACAACATTTAGGAAAATGGCAGAAGAAAGTATTCACAAGAATAAAGGCAGATATCTATGGGGAGTTCAAACAATAGTAGGTCACCTGAACCTTCAAGAGATCGAAGATTTAACAACAGTATTGCAAGGAAGCTCAATTTGACTGGACCACCTGGTGTTTGCTCAGAAGATTATCTCATTGTTGGATTCATAATTTCATATATAGATGGAGCATATAGATTCATATTTCTATATAACCAAGAGAGGCATAACTCATCTGTTCATTAGGAGGTTCTCCTGGTGTTGGATCCATATTTTTATATATGGATGGAGCATATAGAGGGATTCATTTTTCTACATATAAAAGAAGCATATCAGCCCCTCAGAGGTGAAGTGTGTTAAGTCGAATTTTTTCAGACACGAATTGTCTACAATATTGGATTCACATTAGTAAATTCTAGCTAATGGAACACATTTTTGACTCCCTGGGTATATCAAGTCACCAAATAATGGCAGTAAACATTCTTTGAAGCAATAATCGAACTGAAAAATCTCTGTTTTGTCTAATTTGACATTGTGACTCAACACACTTTACCTTTGGGGTGCTGATATACATATATGGATCGATATTTCTATACAGGGTGGCCGGACGATTGACGTCAAAAAAAAAAACAGGTCCCCCATGTCATGGGGTATTCGAATCACCCCATGTATGTTATCCGATTTTTCACGGTTTCCGAGTTATGAATTTTTTTCATGAAATTTGAGAATTTTCAACTTGAACATCTTCAAATTTTTTTTTTCTAAAAGTACAAGACTTTTCTGATATTTTTTTGTTGTAGATAGATCGCCAGGAATTGTACTTTTATACATAAAATAACCAGCATCGTAACTCTGATTAAAATTATGAAAATGTTGGTCTCAAGTGAGAAAGTTACGTATTTTGGATGATCTAAATTTTCAAATTTAAATTAAAAATGTAAACTGGTTACTTCATGGTTTCTTAGTAGGCTTAAAAACTGCGCTCAACACTCAGCTTTCAGAATCTTTAACAAAAAATGGTACTCAACGGTCTACTTCTGCTAGAATTAGCCTTCAAAGTCAACGAGGTGGAAAAAATCAAAGAACTAGACGTTTACTCAAAAATTATTTTTTGCCGTTTTAAAATTTTTCTGATCAAGCTATGATAAAAAATGCTGAAAATCAATGAAAATTAGCTTTATGAGAAAAGTTTTAGATAAAAAAAAGAAAAAGGTATGGCAATAAATCACACATCATGTAGATAAAAAGAAATTTATTTATGAAATTTACAATAGCTTTTCAAAGTGGCCACCTCGAGCCTCAATACACATTCTACACCTTCGCAAAAAATTTTCTTTCAGTCGCATAAAACCTATTGTAAATTTTATAAATAAATTTCTTTTTATCTACATGATGTATGATTTATTGCCATACCTTTTTCTTTTTCTTATCTAAAACCTTTCCTATAAAACTAATTTTCATTGATTTTCAGCATTTTCTATCATAGCTTGATCAGAAAAATCTTAAAACGGCAAAAAATAATTTTTGAGTAAACGTCTAGTTTTTTTATTTTTTCCACCTCGTTGACTTTGAAGGCTAATTCTAGCAAAAGTAGACCATTGAGTACCATTTTTTATTAAAGATTCTGAAAGCTGAGTGTTGAGCGCAGTTTTGAAGCCTTCTAAGAAATCATGAAGTAACCTGTTTACATTTTTAATTTAAATTTGAAAATTTAGATCATCATCCAAAATACGTAACTTTCTCACTTGAGACCAACATTTTCATAATTTTAATCAGAGTTACGATGCTGGTTATTTTATGTATAAAAGTACAATTCCTGGCGATCTATCTACAACAAAAAAATATCAGAAAAGTCTTGTACTTTTAGAAAAAAAAATTTTAAGATGTTTAAGTTGAAAATTCTCAAATTTCATAAAAAAATTCATAACTCGGAAACCGTGAAAAATCGGATAACATACATGGGGGTGATTCGAATACTCCATGACATGAGGGACTTGTTTTTTTTTTTGACGTCAATCGTCCGGCCACCCTGTATAATCTTTATATTATTATAGATGAATTCATATTTCTATATATAATTAAGAAAGACCAATTGTATTCTACTTGATCCTTCAAAGTTTATCTTTCTAATGAATCCATATTTAGAAGCGTAAAACATTGTCATAACAATGTGTTGAGCAGCCCAAGCAGTTGCAGTGGTCAAAACGCGAAAACCAGATGCACACAACGAAACATTTCTTCCTCTAACTGTACATCATGCTATCTCGATTACTCACACATGCAAATAGAGATTGCGATGCAACCTCGTACTTACTACATATGACAAATGGTTGTCCTTGTCGAGTTTTACGCCTTAAACACCGATAAAAGTGATATTTTTACGGTTGTCTTATCAGTTGGGGTATGGCAGAGTTTCATTTTTTCTCGCTAGGAACGGTATCGAGAGCTGAAACACCTAGAGCTGACACTGACTTGGTTTGAGTGAGAATGTAGTAGATACAAGTCAGAAAAAAGTTGTGAATGTGTCTAATGAGGAATGTTCACAGGTATGCAAAATCGATCGAAACTTCGTCACAGTATAACCTATATGTATATGAAATCACTAGTTTTTGTTTCAGTCGAAAAGACCTAGTAGTTCGGATTTTACAACCCCGTGAATATTCAATTCCTCGCGGCGATGTGACGTCATACTACATTCGCAAATCGCACTCCGTGAGACGAAAGGCCCTTATATTGGACCCGGCTACGTACTGAACCTCGCGAGTCGTTGGATGTAAAGTGACGTCACACGGATCCATCGAACTCATGTTTATAACTCGATATCTCGGGCGCTATTTGAAGTATTCAAATAATTTTTGGACACAATATTTTCATTTTCTACGGAGAATAGGAATATGTAGAAATTGAAAAATGTGAACATTTAGATGTTCTCTATTCGAAGATGAAACTTGACATTGCCTTGACCGAATTTAACTGTATTCCGAGTAAACTGAAGTTGCGGTCGCATATTCGACGGGGAAACTTAATTGGTAACTGTTCGCGAAAAAAATTGCTTGGAATTCTTGCTTCGCATATGACGTCTCAGCTTACCGTTCGTACAATTTCAACAATCACCGCGAAACGGAAGACAATGGACAGACGATAGATACCGTTCCGTCTGTTACCGCTATTCTAATATCTGACCAGATAAAAACGGCCCAGTTTTCAACGAGACAAACAAGATGGCGCCGCAATTACTCCTCATTATTCGTCGTCAAGCGGTAGCAGATGCAATTTCAGCCATTTTTCTATGGTTTCGGTCGGTTCTTAGCTTTCACTTACAGCTAGATATTTCGCGAAAGTGAAAAAAGGGGGTATTAAGTAAATCCGAGTTTTTCACGCTCTGGCGAACGAGTCGTCAGAGATGCTCGGCGAAAATTGCTCGGATTATGAGGTTTCCGATTGATGTAGTTCGTGTGGTCCTGCAAAATATTCTGTTTTCTTGTGTTATAACATGTTTGGTTTATCTATCATTTATCATTTATCTTTCATTGGGGTCCCGTAGCGGTCCTCAAACATCTGAAGTGCCGAAAAAATCATCACCCGGTTTGAAAAAACCCTCACGACCAGAGAGCAAGAATTTGTAGATTTTGAATTTGAATATCGAAGGAATTTCGAAAGACAAGTGTGATTACGTCTCCAAATAAGCTGATGAACATGGAATCGAAGTGATTCTTCTGCAAGAAACCCACACGGCAACAGAAAAAAATCCGCGTGAAAGAGGACAGTTGAAAGGTTATGTATTAATTGATTTTTTACAAGTTTAGCTTGTTATGTTAAAAAATTATCAGTTCGTAATTTTCAACAGATTCGGAAAGGGGAAATTGATGGAGTTTTTTTCATTTCCTTCAAATTCTGTGACATTTCTGCCATAAATATTTATAAACCTCCGAACATAATTTGGCCAAGAAATCTGAATGTTGATGTTTTTTAAAGTAGCAAATGTATTTCTAAAATACATTCGATTTATTCTGAATAATCCGTTTCTTTTCTGCTTTTGTCTTTTTTCATTTCAGATTAAGAATTGCGAGTCGTTTTGGGAAGAATCTGTTTATCCGAGCCCATCGACGGATAACATGAAGATACAGATGTCTTTCAAGATTTTCCTGATATTTAATATTTATGTTATTGTTTTACGGGGAGACAGGTTTTTTCGGCTGAGGTTTTTTCCCCTGGCTGTGTAGTATCGTACGATACTAGTGATGATCGTATCGTATGATTCTATAGTATCACCCGAAGACTGTTATGATACCCCGTTCTTTTTTTACCTCAGCTTAGGTACTTTTTGTTTCAACATTTATTGTATTATTTTAGCTCTCCAATTCATAAGAATATATATAATGAGATGCAAGTATCATTATGAGATTTCTCTCCGTGATCAGACAGTTCTCTATGTCCCTGACGCTTGACAGCCTCAAGCGGCCATTTTGGATTGCTGCTGTCAAATTTCAAGGTTATAAGCTCTTCTTCTTCCTTTCAATTGGAATTTCTCCTGCAAGAAGTTCTTCCTGAAACTCCTACCTCGGCAACCTTCGCAAAAATAACGCAAACAGTCATCTGATTGACTCAACAAAAGGCGGAAACCGTCAGAAGATATCCATTGTGTCATAGAGGAGTAGACGTGCCCGAAGTAACCTCTAGTCTTATTTTTTCACTTCTGCTGGCCTTCGAAGATCGTGCGAAAGAAGGGTCACCAGTTGGATCATCTCGCCAAATAGAGATCGAATTAGATCCTCCGGTATCATTATCCCGTTCCCGAATCTAATTACAATAATTAGATTTTATCTGTATGTTAATTAGGCGGAGATGCGAATAACAGGTTTGTTTTTGCCGTGTTCCTTTCGAAATGTCAATCAATTTTCAGGAGTACATTAGCGATTTGACGGTTCCAACTCCACGTATCTCTTTCGTAGTAGAAATAGCGTTCGTGGTCCCATTTATGGTTATCTGTGTTCTCGTTCTTTCTCTTCCTGATAGAGATAACCATGGAAAATACCCGGAGCTCATAAAAATATATATATTCTTATGAAAAAGAGAGCTAAAATAATACAATAAATGTTGAAACAAAAAGTACCTAAGCTGAGGTAAAAAAAGAACGGGGTATCATAACATTCTTCGTATGATACTATAGAATCATACGATACTATCATCACTAGTATCATACGATACTATACAGCCAGGGGAAAAAAACCTGTCTCCCCGTAAAAAAATAAAAATATTAAATATCAGGAAAATCTTGAAAGACATCAGTGTGATCATCTTCATGTTATCCGTCGATGGGCTCGGATAAACAGATTCTTCCCAAAACGACTCGCAATTCTGAATCTGAAATGAAAAAGACAAAAGCAGAAAAGAAACCGATTATTCAGAATGAATCAGAATGCATTTTAGAAATGCATTTGCTACTTTAAAAAACATCAAAATTCAAATTTCTTTGCCAAATAATGTTCGGAGGTTTATAAATATTTATGACAGAAATGTCACAAAATTTGAAAGAAATGAAAAAAACTCCATCAATTTCCCCTTTCCGAATCTGTTGAAAATTACGAACTGATAATTTTTCAACATAACAAGCTAAACTTGGAAAAAATCAATTAATACATAACTTCCAACTGTCCTCTTTCACGAGGATTTTTTTCTGTTGCCGTGTGGGTTTCTCGCAGAAGAATCACTTCGATACCATGTTCATCAGCTGATTTGGAGACGTGATCACACTTGTCTTTCGAAATTCCTTCGATATTCAAATTCAAAATCCACAAATTCTTGCTCTCTGGTCGTGAGGGTTTTTCAAACCGGATACGACCTTCCAGGTGATGATTTTTCGGCACTTCAGATGTTTGAAGACCGCTACGGGACCCCAATGAGAGGAAGTCATCTCCCTTAGATAAACCAAACATTTTATAACACAAGAAATCAGAATATTTTTCAGGACCAAAAACTACGACATATTCCGAGAATTGTCATTCTGACATGGAAATAAAACTCCTGACGACACATATTCTTTGACGTCTCGATAAGTGACAGTTTTGACGGATGAACATCGAAGAGCAGGACTAGAAATGCGTAGAATCCGAGCTCTGTGAAATTGGCAGAGTCGCATTTGGGTTTGACAATATTTCGAAGAAATCGAAAATTTCGTTGACGACCTCGATTTGCATATTGGATGCATTATCTGACTCATCGCGAAATCTAGCTTTCCAGGTAAACTCTTCTCTCTTCTGGCTGGCGTAATTCAGCTCTTATCCAGAATTCACGACGGTCGAACCGTTGGAATTCGAGCGTGTCATTAGGATCTCGAATTTTTTGGCCTCAGGCGCGGCCAGATTGTTGTTATTGGATGTTAATGAGAAGAATGGCAGACAAGCGGAGTCCAATCGGTCTATGGATGTTGATTAATCGATTCTGGTCGGACCGTGAGGTTTTGAATAGTAGTCATGACTAATCATCGAACACGAATAGATGATATCCTTCTGTTTGAGATTTTTTTCTGGAATCTTTCGGATGATATGAAGCCGACATCATACGTCAGATAGATTATGACATCATCGTGTGCATCTGAAGATTCTGATGATAAACCAGGAAGAATCCAAGCATCAATTATTATTATGAATGAAAAACTCTTCATCAGTTTTTGTTAACAATTTGTTTTTTACCGAATATTTGAATAAAGAAGGGAAGGAAAGAGTATTAGTGAAGTATGAAAGCATCCGCGAAGGTCTACCAATATGGCTGCCAATTGTTTCCAGTTTGCAGTAGAGTAACATGACGTGTTTTTATAGGAATATGTCGTAGTTTTTGGTCCTGAAAAATATTTTTTTTCTTGTGTTATATAATGTTTGGTTATCTATGGGAGATGATTTCCTTTCATTGGGGTCTCGTAGCGGTCTTCAACCATCTGAAGTGCCGAAAAATCATCACCTGGAAGGTCGTATCCGGTTTGAAAAACCCTCACGACCAGGGAGCAAGAAATTGTGGATTTTGAATTTGAATATCGAAGGAATTTCGAAAGACAAGTGTGATTACGTCTCCGAATTAGCTGATGAACATGGTATCGAAGTGATTCTTCTGCAAGAAACCCACACGGGAACAGAAAAAAATCCTCGTGAAAGAGGACAGTTGAAAGTTATGTATTAATTGATTTTTCACAAGTTTAGCTTGGTATGTTGAAAAATTATCAGTTTGTAATTTGCAACAGATTCGGAAAGGGGAAATTGATGGAGTTTTTTTTCATTTCTTTCAAACTTTGTGACATTTCTGTCATAAATATTTATAAACCTCCGAACATTATTTGTCCAAGAAATCTGAATGTTGATGTTTTTTAAAGTAACAAATGCATTTCTAAAATGCATTTTTTCTGAATAATCGGTTTCTTTTCTGCTTTTGTCTTTTTTCATTTTATATTAAGAATTGCGAGTCGTTTTGGGAAGAATCTGTTTATCCGAGCCCATCGACGGATAATATGAAGATAGTCACACTGATGTCTTTCAATATTTTCCTGATATTTAATATTTTATGTTATTTTTTTACGGGGAGACAGGTTTTTTTCGGCTGAGGTTTTTTCTCCTGGCTGTATAGCATCGTATGCTTCTATAGTATCATACGAAGAATGTTATGATACCCCGTTCTTTTTTTTACCTCAGCTTAGGTACTTTTTGTTTCAACAAATATTGTATTATTTCAGCTCTCTTTCTCATAAAAATAAATATATTAATTAAAAAAAAAATTCAACCTGAACTTTCGAAATTCCTCAAAATTCTGAATCAAAATAATTTTTTAGGAAAACTGGGGGGTGGTCAAACATTGTCGAACCCTTTGAGCAGCAGATATCAACGTCCCAAAAACCTTCTCCATAGATCATCTGAATATGAGGCATGAATAGTTCTGCGTGCGACGAAATCTGAATTTCTTTATTATTCGATTCTCTATGGAACTCGATGACTCGATTGTCCACTTGCAATCATTCTGTAACGCTCGTACCGTTTAATGAAACGCATAAAGTCCCATATACAACGTTGTTTTTATCGGATTCGACATAATAGAAACTTAAAAAGATTTACGATCGCCAGCTTTCAATTGTGACTGTTTCGTAATTAAAATCGATCATGAATCCGCCGGTATAATGGTGCATTTCTCCTCGACGGTCGATAAATTACGGTAAGTGTAACGGAGTTGTGGTCATTGGGATAGAAAATGGTTTATCTGCCATAAATTTCGTTTCTGCGTAGATAAGCAGAGAAATGACAACCTACACCGCTCCAGACAAGCGGTATACACAAATATACAGTGTCATTTGATTTCAGGACATGTTAGCACTAGTTAGAAGAATGCCCACTTGCACCTTCAAATATAAGTCTGACTTACGTCCAACTTAGATTTGAAGTAAGGTTTGAGACGTTGTTTCTCTTGCACCGCAGTTTAAGTGCCTCATAAGTTATGACTATTTTGAGCCGCGAATATTCGTGGCTTAAGCAAGACTTTAGCCCGTCTCAAATATTCATAACGTCAAAAAGGAACTTCAGTTTTGACGTGTTGTTTTTGATTGCGTGAATTTAATAATTATTACGGATAGAACTTTATTGAATGAAATTGATGATCTATACGAGATTGATTTCGACATGTTAAAAATCATTGATTATAGCTTTACTAGAAGTCTAGAATTTAATAGGGCCGATCACTGCCATGATATGGACGAATTCGCATTTTTTCGGTGATTTCGGTTGATCAAAAAAACTAATCTGCAACTGCTGTGTTTAATTGAGGATGATTCAGAGTTTCCAAGTGATATGTAAGTACATATCTTGTTATATCTTATGTATGATGCTGTCAAAACTCAAAGAAAGGAGTTCAAGCCTTGATGATTGTAGGAATCAGAGTGTATCACCGATGAGTCTACTCCTTATGTGCCTGCGATTCTAAGCATCAGCAGGACATTTATTGGCTGTAGCCGATTTGACAAAAATCCACGAATCTACAGTATCAAGAATAGTTGTTCGAGTTTCAGTATCCAAAAAAATGCCTCAGACAGAAGCAGAATTACGTTCCACCCAAACCCATTTTAACCAAATTGCTGGATTTCCTCGTGTTATTGGAGCAATTGATTGTACCCATGTAATTATTAATTCTGCAGGTACTATTTACTCTTGTAAATGTGAAGAGTATTACTTCGATGATATTCCACAGGTGGAGAATGATGTCATTCAAGTCACAAATAAAGAATTGTTGAAATCAAATGAAATCATTTGCTTCAAATAAAAAAAAAAAAGTTGTACTGTGCCTGTTCGCCAGCGGCCCAAAGTAAATGTTCTGTATGATCAGAATACTGAAAAGGAAAATGCATAGACAAAATATCTTGTTTGTCTACGAATTCTCGTGTTCTTTTTACTTCGCTGTGCTTAGTGCCGATACGAAACCATATGGTCATATCGCATTTCTATGTCAAAACAAACTATTTCACAGATTTGGCATTGCTTAGCGCGTGCTTAACCAAGTCGTTTCTATCAGATATGCAGTGCAAGATCTGATCAGTTAAGGCGGGGAAAAGCCTGACTCTAAATTTAAGGGCGCCTTAGATAAGTCTGTCTTAACCAGAAAACGGTGCAAGTGGGCATCAGTGAGAATATTCTGAATCTCACTCACAATGACATCAACTTTGTTGCTTTAACTTCTTTGGTTTTCGAGTAATAAAGGATAAAATTGAGCTGACATTTCCAATTTACGTAAGTCATTTGTATAAAGTGTATCTACTCCTAAGGTTTTTGAAACATAGAAATGAATACCATTTTCAATTCCCAGGCCCAGAGATCTTTTATCATGAGATTGTAGAAATGATATTAGATTTTGTCATCTCGATGATTACTATTCTGAATTAATCTATGTTTCAAAAATGTTCTCGGCGTGGCCTCTTTAAAGGCAAAGAATTTTTCTTTTTCTTACTTCTAAGGTGTCCTGACAACGCCTCTTTCTTGTCGTTTTGGTGCGTCCGAAGAAGAACATCTGCGTCCAACGTCGCGTCCGCGAGATAAAATCTAACACGGAGCCTCGTAACCGATGAAAAAAGACGTCGAAGGGCGCCACGGGATCAAGGACGTCGGTATTGTTGTCTTACGACTCGGTTTTATCGTTTTCGGATCGCTGCATGTCTTCGGATGTGATTGCCGCATCGGTGGGAGTGCGCGTCCAGACTCTTGATCTTATCTGCGGACGCGAACAACACTTTGGCGTTCCCGGCATGAAGATTGGTACTGCCATTCTTCTAGGTGTCAAGAGGTTGGTGCCCCCAGGAGAAAATTTACATCACAAATCTGCTACAGTCTGTTCTTCAACCATCTAATCTTCTTCTTTGGATATCATTATGGAGATTCTTATTTTGGACACAGACGTCCTAAAAAGCTGTGAAGAAGAGCAATTGAACCATTGGCGTAAGTTGGCCAGATACCAATAGAAAAGATGAAAAATTGTACTATACTCAATAAGTTCAAACATGATGTGAAAATATTACTTTTTGTCATATCGACCTGGGTCATTTTTTCGACTAATTCGAGGTCGTAGATTACGAATATTCAATTAAATTTTCTCTATGATCAGTATTTTGGGGAATAAATCTCTTTTAGTAAAAAATCTTCGAAAATTTGGTCAACTTTGAAGTGCTCTAGCAGCCAGAAAAATCGCACTGGACGAATGCTGATTTTTTTTATTATAAATTGTTCCTTTACGAATCAGATGGTCCAATTTTTATTCACCTATCGTGAACTTTCAAGATTTTCAGATTTTCTCCGCGAAGGTCAAAAATTTCGAATTTTCCGTAGACCGTAATTTGAAAAATAACTCTTTTGGGAAAAATCTGTTCGCATATTCGTAATCTACGCCATTGATTCAATCAGTAGCTCAATTTTGGTGTCGATCAGAGAAAAAAAATTTTCGGCAATTTTTCCATGCATATGCATGGAAAAATTTCGAAAAAATTTTTTTGCTCCGATCAGAACCAAATTTATATTGTTGCCTAATTCGAATACGTAGATAACAATAATGTAAACAGATTCTTGCTGAAAAAATTACTTGTGAAGTTACGGTCGATGGAAAATTCGAAATTTGGAGTTTCGTGGAAAAAATCGGAAAATCTAAATTGTACAGGGTGATTGTTTATATTT
Source organism: Hippodamia convergens (assembly GCA_038502775.1). NCBI lineage: Eukaryota > Metazoa > Arthropoda > Insecta > Coleoptera > Coccinellidae > Hippodamia > Hippodamia convergens. The sequence continues at coordinate 38,966,582 of CM076611.1, read as the reverse complement.
TACTCAATAGAATGAAAATTGGATCATTGAAGGACGAATATATAAGCAAAAAATTCTGCATTCATCCAGTGCAATTTTTGCTACAGCTCTTCAAAGTTGACAAAATTTTCGAAGAGTTTCCACAAAAAATGACCTACGACCTCGAATTAATCAAAAAAATGACCCATGTCGATATAGCCCAAAAAATAATTCTTTGTTTTTTTGGATTCCAATGGATTCGTGACTAAATGAATAGAAGTTTTTTCCTCCTCCACACAAAATCTACATTCGTCAGTGTCCTACAAGTCCAAACTCATCAGATGCTTTCTGATGATTTTTCTATATCACGAAAAGGTTCTGGGCCAGAACCTTACAAAATTGATGAAAACAACATCAATGAGATGAGGATTTCACAACGGTTCCATATTGATAGGCCTGAATCCGAGAATATCATGATAAACGGAAAAACCGATGGATATTGTAAGAAAGAATTCTCCGCGTAGGCACGCATCGAAAATTTCCACGACAAACTGGTCACCGATGAATAACACCATAAAAAATCCGTACGCTGGAAAGCGAAAGTTGAAATTAACATCCAAAAGCTCGATTCATCATCGATTCCGTTGTGAAATTGTATTCGAATTTCAAATACGAACAAATTGAAATTTAATTCCCAATTCTCGATGACAGTCGTCTTTATTGTGTGGCGAAATTTATGGTCTTATAAATATGTAATGATCGTCTTAGTGGCATCTTCTCTTTCGAAAGGTCATGTTTTCTAACCAAGGAAGGTTTTTTCCGTTGAATTGTTTGTTCGCCATAAGTTTCGCAAGTTGCTCCAACACTCTACAGTAGATATAAAGAAAGTTTCCTTATCCTTATCAGATTTTGAATGTATTGGCTCCATTCTAAAATCAGTTGTTCTCGATCAATTCTAGTGATCAATAATTTTTCTTTCGTTTGATTTTCTTCACTCGACCGCTATGCAAAGCGAAACACGCAATTTGACCCAAGAGGAATGTGCCCTAGCGGTAGTTTTGCGAGAAGAAGGGTGGACATACCCAAGAATTGCAGAAAGGTTTGGAGTTTCCCATACAAGTGTGTCCAGAATGTTGCAGCGATTCAGGTAGACAGGTATGAATGTCTGAAGACAGGACAGGGTAGACCACGGGTAACAACTGCCATTCAAGAACGTCACTTGAGAGTTTCTTCGTTGAGACAACGGTTTGCAACCGCTCGCCTCCTTCAAAATCAGCTTGAGCAAACTCATGGCGTGCAAATTAGTACTCAGACAATAAGAAATCGCCTCAGAGAATATGATTTAAGGCCTCGTGTCGTGACAAGAGGCCCAGCTCTTACCCCAGCCCATCGAAGGGCTCGTTTGGATCTTGCTAGAGAGCATATCCATTGGGAAAAGACCGATTGGGAAAGAGTTCTCTTCACAGATGAGTCTAGATTCTGCCTCTACCATTGTGATCGACGTTTCCTTGTATACAGACGTCCAGATGAAAGATATGCACAGTGCAATTTCCTGAATACTACTGGTTTCGGGGGAGGATCGATTATGGTATGGGGTGGAATATCTTTGACTGCCCGCACAGACCTAGTGGTCGTTGATAATGGAACTATGAATGCTGATAAGTATATAAGGAACATTCTTGAAGAGCATGTAGTGCCATTTGCCCCATACATTGGTGAAAATTTCATTTTTATGGATGATAATGCCAGACCCCATCGTGCGCGCATCGTTCAGGAGTACCTTGAAGAGGTTGAAGTCTCTCAAATGGAATGACCAGCAAGAAGTCCAGATCTCAATCCGATTGAGCAGGTTTGGGACAACCTCAATAGAAGGCTGAGAAGTTCAGAAAATCATCCAGCTACTCTTAATGACTTAGGAATCCAACTCGGAGAAATCTGGGAAGAATTAGATCAGAACATTTTAAGATCACTCATTTTGAGTATGAACCGTCGTTGCCAAGCTGTAATTAACGCAAGGGGTGGAAATACCAAGTATTAAATCACTTATCAGCATTTCAGTGTTTTGAAAATTGTTAATTTCTATTCTTTCACATAAGATCCGGTGAAATCCTGAATTTTCTTCCATTTAATGTGTCTTGTTTCGTTCAAAACCTTCGCGAGAGAACATAAAAAATAAGTTTTAAAGTCAATGTAGAGTTAACTTTCATTAAAATTGAGATTTTCAGAATGTGCTTCAATTTTTTCTCGCAGTGTATTTAGATGTACCATCATGGTACACAATCCTCCAACTTCTAAGAACCGAACAGATGCATCTAACACCTAGATATGCGATGAGATATCGAGACTCGCTCAAGGCAAGAAACAATACCAGCATATCCTTGATCTTTGAATGTGAAGTTCAACCCCATGTTCTCCAAGTCTGCTCTGCCCTTCGAAGCCATAGATGGTCAAGCCTTGGACTCTCGGCGCGTTCATAGAATATCTCGATGTTTATTGTCGTCCGTTTCATCCGATGCTATGACATCATTCGTCGTGTTGTTTTGAATCGACAATAGGCTAAAATTGCGCCTGAAATAAGAAACAATACGCGAATAACAGTTACAGTATCAAAAGAATTTCTTTCTTCAGTTTTTTGCATTTTTATTTTCCATTTAGAAGGTTGGCAATTTTGTTTGTGCCCTCAAGATTCCGTCGAATATAATCTTCATTCTATTCTCAACCGATTCAGCATGATTCACACTATGTTAACCTCAAACCGACCGAGAAGTGTCAAATCATCTGTCAAATAAGACACTGTTGCCAACTTGAAATCCTCTCTGAGATAACACTCTCCTGGTGCTTTCTTCCGTTTAGGTTTCTCGTTATTTCACCACTCTGTATGTACATCGACAGAATACCAAAGTTCAAGTTGGTCGTAAAGAGGCTGTCCCATCATACTGGCACCATATATGGCGTTAGTTCGGCCTGCCCATAACCAGATCTAGATACGGTCGTCTCGTTTCTCGTTCGCTCCTTTCTTCTTCTTTTTTCTTCTTCTTCAAAACGGTACTCGCTAAATGACGGCGCGGTGAAAAAGACGATATCGATTGGATCGATGGTCATAGACTAGATGAACTGAGGTTAGGTTATGTCAGTTTATGTATAGAGACGAAGAACAGGAAAGTTCCAACTTGGATTGAAGATATTTCGAAGATAACTTGCGCGGTAAAGACAATTTTAAATTTGGCTTATCTTACTCTAATCCTTATGTTCATGGACATTCAGAAAAAATTAAAAGAATTGGTTCTAAATTCAACGTAAGAACTGTTTTCAAAACAAAAAATGATTTACGATCTTTATTAACAAAAACTAAACCTTTGAATGAGAACCAAAAATCAAGAAATTGTATTTACAATATTCCCTGTATTTGTAGAAAATCTCATACAGGAGAAACATCAAGACTATTAGAAATCAGAAAACGTGAACATAAGAATAACATAAAAAATAGAGATATTGGTAGATCGCAGATAGCAGATCATGTGTGTTCCAATACCGGCAATCACATGATGGATTGGAATGGAACAAAAATTTTAATGACGGAACCTGATGGTTATAAAAGAAAAATCAAGGTTGTATTTTGTTGGATGAGGCTAATAATCTCGCCGATTGTTCAGTAGGAATAGATCGAATTTGGATGAATTTTTTGAAAAAGAATTGGTTTCAGGGAATTTTGAAATAAATTAACGATATCAACATCTAGTAATCAATATTGATCTATGTTCATCATATATTGTCAAATGTAAATCCAAAAATCAAAAAATTGCCACGATTCTACAAAGTTTAATGGAAACTAGTTATTGTCTGACGAAGGAGTCTGATTTAGACTCCGAAACGTTACCTTAAAAGTTCAAAGTGTTTTCTTTTTGTTTATTGTTAGGCAACAATTTCTTCTCGTAAAGTTTTGGCACCTGACAAATTAGTGCTCAAATTTTTACGCAGGGGCCTTTCTTATATTATTAAAAAATTGTTTCTTGTTTCAGAGACTGGGAGAGAAAACCCAAATTAATTTTTCAGAAAAATGCAGAGACCTCCCAGACAATATTTCAATAGATAGCAGGAATGGTGTTTTCCTTGTATCTTTTACACATTTTTCTTGAAAATTGACGCATTTAAAAGGGAAATCAGACATTTTCTTTCAAGATCTGATCGGAATTTCATAGTTGACGTACGAAAAATTGCGATTGGCAGCTCTGCGAGGTAGCTGTCAAGCTGGAAATCTATGGTCTCGCGAGTCATAGAGGGTACCGCGGAAGCATGTTCAGTGGTTCGCGGTATCTTCGAGCGAACTGCTGGCGTACTGCTTCTGGTTTTTGCTCTAGCCGGGCAAGATATAAATCCAGGGACTTTATTGAGCCGGCTTGGGTTGCCGAGGCATTTCATTTCTTCTGGAAATAGAATTCTACATGAATAAATGCATTATTAGGTACGTAGGCTACGGTAATCGATCTGCAACGGAGACGGGATGCGCGGGAAGCAGTGGCGTAGCAGAAGAATGTTCTTTTCTCTTCTTCTTCACTACTTCGCATCCTTTTCATTTGTGAAATTCGCCGAATATTCAAATTTCACGAATGAAAATTTCTGACATCTCATTAAAATCCTGACGTGACTCGAAAACCAGAGAATTTTCTGACAGCAGATGTCACTACGGCTTATGTCATCCTGACAATCTAAGTCATGTCAACATGTAGGTTAACGTCACGTTGACAACTAATCACAGAGCTGTATTTCTGAAGACGTCATGTCCGATAGTGATCATAGATATTTCTTGAACTCAACTGACATTTATGTGTTTATTTCTGCCCGAAAAATTGGATCGTAGTTAGTGATAATAAACGAATGAAACGATCATGAAACTAAATAATATCTTAGAGGGTTGTATTTTATTAATTCAACATATGAGATTCTTTGGACTATTCAAATACTGAAAGATTGACTAAACCACAGATTCAAAATGATAGAGAGCATAGAACGGGATATATATCGACGAGTCACATTTCCCCAGCGTTTGTACCGCCCCTGTGCGGTCTCAAGGTTGGCTCTTGGCTTTTTATTTCTCCATCGCATTGTATACGCCAGAAGCAGCTTTTATTTTACGACCCGGACTGACTCGTTACAGCTGTTGCTCAAACGACTGAGGCAGGCGACAGTTTTTCCTTTTCCGAGTCGATAATTAATTCGTTATTACGAAAGAAATTGGTCGATGATCTCTTCATGTTTTTCATATCTTGATAATTTATATTTTTTGTCACGTTCGTTTGCTTTTCCAATTTTCTTCCTCTGTATATGGAGTGATGGAAGTTCCTTAAATTTTTTTCTTGCATTTCCTATACGTCCCATGGGTGAGAACAGCTTTACACAAAAGACCATACTGTCAAAGTAAAACTAACTTACACTGGTTCATTCAAAACTCGTATAGGAGAATATCAATTGCCTTCTGCAATCGTTTAGAAAAGTATGTGATTTTCGAGAAAATCGCTCTATATTCATTCAAAACTCAATAACAACTTGAATCGATCCAATAAAAATCAGTGAGACATTCTGGTCGCCTTTTTTCTGAAGTTTGGTTCCTTGCATATGCTTCATGAATGTTCTTATTTTGAAATGGAGTCAGTTCATCACTGACTTCGATTTGAAACGAGTATTCTGAAAATGCCAAGACGTAAATTAACAAACGCTGAGGCTAATAGGGCTATCGGAATGCTACATGATGGCCTAACTCAGGTTGTTGTAGCGGAAAGGCTCCAAGTCAGCCAAAGTGTGATATCTCGACTTTGGAATAGGTTCAGGGAGACAGGTTCCGTGTTGGAAAGACCAAGGCTTGGTGGGCGACGAAAAACAACACCTGCTCAGGATCGTTTCAACACATCATTCAAACTATATTTTTTTTCAATTTAAGTCAATATCCCTGACTCATGTGGAGCAGTTATTTTCAACCTCGATTCCTTGATTTTTCAAGAGTTGCTGCAGTTCTCGTGGCCATCGAGATCTCGCGATTTGTCACCGGTATCCCGGTCACGTCCATGCTCGCAAATACAGCTTGTCGGAAAGGTAAAGTAAAAAAATGCGGCCTTTTCTAAGATGCAGTTCTAGGAACCCTGTCATTACCCATTACCGATATGCAAATCAAGTGGTACTTGCGTGTTAGAGGCCGGCCTGTCCGATACGTAGGTAGCTCATTTATTCCCTCGAAAATCGCTCGTGATTTATCTATCGACGTGTGGGTACTCGGATGCGGGAGCAGATAAAAAAAATCGATTAATATTCGGTATCGGTGATGGAGTCCGCCGTTTTATGGTCGCAACGATGTGCGGCATGAATGAGAATTGTGCCTTGTGTGTACGACGTAAAAAAAACAACAGACGGACTTATTGAAGGTTCCTTGAGTCGTATTTCGAATGGAGAAGGTTAACACTCGACCTATATAGGGGAAAATCCTCAAACTCTCATGAAAAGTTGAAGCTCTATATTCAGTTTCATTTTTAATCATTTCAAATTGAAGAAATGAAGAATTATTGTTCAGAAATATCGTTAAAAAAAATAAAAAAGTTCACAAACTCATCCATGAAATAATTAACGCACATTCTGAAAATCTCAATTTTGATGAAAGTTAACTCTACATTGACTGTATACCTTTTTTTATGTTCTCTCGGGAAGGTTTTGAACGAAACAAGACACATTGAATGAAAGAAAAATTCAGGATTTCACCGAATCTTATGTGAAAGAAGAGAAATGAACAATCTTCAATATACTGAATTGCTGATAAGTGATTTAATTCTTGGTATTTCCACTCCTTGCGTTAATTACAGCTCAGCAACGACGGTTCATACTCAAAATGAGTGATCTTAAAATGTTCTGATCTAATCCCTCCCAGATTTCTCCGACTTGGATTATTCTAAGTCATTAAGAGTAGCTGGATGATTTTCTGAACTTCTCAGCCTTCAATTGAGGTTGTCCCAAACCTGCTCAATCGGATTGAGATCAGGACTTCTTGCTCGCCATTCCATTTGAGAGACTTCAACCTCTTCAAGGTACTCCTGAACGATGCGCGCACGATGGAGTCTGGCATTATCGTCCATAAAAAAGAAATTTCACCAATGTATGGGGCAAATGGCACTACATGCTCTTCAAGAATGTTCCTTATATACTTATCAGCATTCATAGTTCCATTATCAACGACCACTACATAGGTCTGTGCGAGCAGTCAAAGATATTCCACCCCGAACCATGATCGATCCTCTCCCGAAACCAGTAGTATTCAGGAAATTGCACTGAGCATATCTTTCATCTGGACGTCTGTATACGAGGGAACGTCGATCACAATAGTAGAGGCAGAATCTAGACCCATCTGTGAAGAGAACTCTTTTCCAATCGGCCTCTTCCCAATGGATATGCTGTCTCGCAAAATCCAAACGCGGCCTTCGATGGGCTGGGGTAAGAGCTGGGCCTCTTGTCGCGACACGAGGCCTCAAATCATATTCTCTGAGGCGATTTCTTATTGTCCGAGTGCTAATTTGCACCCCATGAGTTTGCTCAAGCTGATTTTGAAGGAGGCGAACGGTTGCAAACCGTTGTCTCAACGAAGAAACTCTCAAGTAACGTTCTTGAATGGCAGTTGTCACCCGTGGTCTACCCTATCCTGGTCTTCGGACATTCGTACCTGTCTCCCTGAATCGCTGCAACATTCGGGACACACTTGTATGGTAAACTCCAAACCTTTCTGTAATTCTTGTGCATGCATGAATAATTTTTATAAAAATAATTATCATTGAGAACACCTTCAGTTGCAGAATAAATTTGAAATTTCCATAATTAATGTTAATTTTTTTGCGTAGTGTAGATTGTTCTCAGGAATTTGTCTAAACAATTGCAGTTCATTTAATTTGCTCACGAATAATTTTACAAGCATTCTCGTATTTCTGGAAATTTCTCCAATCTCTATGAGATAAGAATTATACGGGGTGGCTCGTCTGAGAACAACACCCTGTATACTTCTCCTGTCAACAATTCCCCAGAATAGCCCACGACAGACCGCACGCACGCCTTCTGTATTTTTACAGACGGCTAGATGCGTATCAGAAAATGAAAGTATCGTATTACTCACCTGGCCGAGTAGCATGCTTTATCTGCCAATGTCCTAATCCAACAATAAAAGACGCTCAAGGCGTCCGAATGCTTTATGAGGTCCTTGAACAAGCGCCCGTTCCATTGGTGTCTGTTATGGGACATTACGACTTTTTACCTTTTACGCCACGACACTTGGAAAATCGCCTACTTGATATTCGCACCGTGAATATATCGTCGAAAAAATTCTACTCGGTCAGCGCAAATCGCAATTAAGAACATGGTAACAAAGGAATCTGAATGGAAGTGATCAAATTCTTTGTTTTATAGAGGCTTCAATAATCAGAAATTCAAAAAAACACTTTATGTTTGTCTGGAGATTTCAACGAGTGACCAAGAAAGAAACTTATAGAAGGAGACTTCAACGCAAGACCAAGAGAGTAAATTTGAAATCCTAGGATTTTCTTGAATTTGCTGTTATATAAGCAAAAGATAACAAACAGAAACATGAGGTAACTCCTAGGTTCATTCCAAAGTTCAGTGCAGTTCAGATCAACCTTTAGAACATGCAAAAAGTGGCAGAAATCGATTTATAGCTTTTCCTTTCTCCTCCGAAGACAATTCGTCTAATGGCGCCGAACGAAATGGGTTAATGGGGTTGATAGACCTCGCCCACGCCCATTCAGGAAACGACTTTTACCCGCTTTATGCCCTCGTTAAAAACGCCGAGATTGCCCGCAATATATCATTGTCGCATCGCCACGAGCTAGGCGATCAAACGCCGATTGTTCTGGCCTCTTTGTCGTTAATCAGCGCTATTCACGAATTGTGAAGTGCGCGTCGGCCTAGCACAATGGGTTTCAGTTTCGGACCACACGTAACCCCCTTGAAATATCGTTCAATCAATCGCTGAACGAGCGGTCGAGTGAGCTGGTTTCTCGCTTGGTCGGACGTTGGAGTCTCCGGAGTTTCTGTCTTGGTCGGACGTTGGAGTCTCCCGTGAAACAAGCAGTGATTGGGGGAGTTTTTGGTTTTTTTTACACGTTCACGGATAGGAGCAACGTATCAAGGCTGTTTGGGATAATTCGGCGGGTCCTTAAGGAGAGTATCTCGAACGATAGCTTTCTTCAAATTCAAGATTGTTAGACAGTGGGATTCGAATTTCAGATATCTATTGAGATATTGTCTGGGAGGTCTCTGCATTTTCCTGAAAACTCAATTTGGGTTTTCTCTCCCAGTCTCTGAAACAAGAAACAATTAGAAGAATTTTTTTAATAATATAAGAAAGGCCCCTGCGTAAACATTTGAGCACTAATTTGTCAGGGGCCAAAACTTTACGAGAAGAAATTGTTGCCTAACAATGAACAAAAAGAAAACACTTTGAACTCTTAAGCGTAACGTGTCGGAGTCTAAATCAGACTCCTTCGTCAGACAATTACTAGTTTTCATTCAACTTCGTAGAATCGTGACAATTTTTTGACTTTTGGATTGACATTTGTCAATATATGATGAACATAGATAAATATTGATTACTAGATGTTGATATCGTTATTTCATTTCAAAATTCCCTGAAACCAGTTTTTTTTCAATAAATCCATTCAAATTCGATCTATTCCTACTGAACAATTGGCGAGATTATCAGCCTCATCCAACGAAATACAAACTCCTTGAATTTTTTTATAACCAGCAGGTTCCGTCATTAGAATTTTTGTTCCACACATGATCTGCTATCTGCGATCTACCAATATCTCTATTTTTCATGTTATTCTTATGTTCACGTTTTCTGATTTCTAATGGTCTTGATGTTTCTCCTGTATAAGATTTTCCACAAATACAGGGAATATTGTAAATACAATTTCTTGATTTTTCGTTCTCATTCGAAGGTTTAGTTTTTGTTAATAAAGATCGTCAATCATTTTTTGTTTCGAAAACAGTTCTTATGTTGAATTTAGAACTAATTCTTTTAATTATTTCTGAAAGTCCATGAACATAAGGAATCAAATTGGTTGTTCTTGACGGTTTGTTGTTGGTTCTTGATTGTTATTATCGTTTTGACGCAAAATTGTTCTCTCTAAATTTGAAATAGTGCTTTCTATGAAATTATTGGGATATTGATTATCCTCAAGAATATCCTTAATGAAATTAATTTCTTTATTCCGTATTTCAGTTGTCGATAGAATTAATTGCGCTCTATCATAAAGTGTTTTTATAATACCTCTTTTAACACTCATTTGATGATTAGAATAATAATAGTAATTGTCTGACGAAAGAGTATGATTTAGACTCCGAAACGTTATGCTTAAGAGTTCAAAGTGTTTTCTTTTTGTTCATTGTTAGGCAACAATTTCTTCTCGTAAAGTTTTGGCCCCTGACAAATTAGTGCACGAATTTTTACGCAGGGGCCTTTCTTATATTATTAGAAATTTTTTTAATTGTTTCAGAGACTGGGAGAGAAAACCGAAATTAAGTTTTCAGGAAAATTCGAATTTCAGTTCACCAAACGCTCAACTTCAAATGGAAACAGTTCTTTAACGACCAGAAAAAAATTCGTAGGTTTCTTTCTTGGTCGAACGTTGAAGTCTCCAAACTTTATTCGTTCCGGCGTTGAAGTCTCCGTACGGTCGCAGTTCCTGAAGGTGAATGAATGGAAGTTGAACGACTCGGAGGTGCCAGGGGCGTCCCGGTAATGCCTTAATGGCCTCCCCGCTTCTAAACGTCGAAATTACACGTCGCGAAAGCGAAAAAACGGATCCTCCTCGTTCGCAGGCATCTAGTTAGCCTGGACCATCGTCGATCCCGTCGTGCCAGCAGGAAACCGGCGAATATTAATTATCTCATTTCGTGGCGAACGAAAGAACCTATCTTAATTGACGCGCATAAATCGTAGCCGGTTACGGAACCCAGTGAAGGATGCCCCTAATAACTCCCGAAGGCGTGAATGATGGCCTTTAAAGACGATCCCCGGCCGGGGAACATTAGTCTGGCAGCCCTGCGTCCGCTGACGCCCAAAGGAAAACTCGTTATTCTAATTTATGCTTATTTTCTGTTCAATTTCCTCCCGTACGAAGGACGGATCTCTGCCTTTTGACTTGGTTAATGAAATTCTTCGAGGCTGCGAGGAATCGTGTGGGAAAATTGCCGTCGGAGAGCCTTGAGAGGAAGTTGTGAACCTGGAGACTTCAACGATCGACCAAGCGAGAAACCTAAGTACAAACGTTAATCTGAGTTTATACAGGATTATTTTGAGATATTTATGTATGAAACTCATGAAAGAACTGCAAATCTTTTACTGGAAGAATGTGGATAATTCATTTTGACAATCAGAACTAAAAAAAACACTTTAAAGGAAATTTCAACATCGGACGAACAAAGTTATTCTGGAGATATCGCGCTATATTTGACCCAAACATTTCTACAATCTTCTGAACAAACTGTTGGAGCACTCTGAGGCAGTTCCCTCGAAAAATATGCATTCTGTACGCATCAACTGCTTCTTCATAGGTGTCCAAAACCGTTGACCACTTGGTTGATTTTTTATATACGATAATATAACAACGAAAATTATTTTTTGGAGGATATCGAGTGGGGTCATTTTTTCGACTAATTCGAGGTTGTAGATTACGAATATGCCATAAATTTTTTTCCAAAATCAGTATTTTGGAAAATACATAACTTTTTGTGGAAAATCTTCGATAATTTGGTCAACTTTGAAGTGCTATAGCAGCCAGAAAATTCGAACTGGACGGATGCTGATTTTTTTGCTTATAGATTGATCCTTTAAGATTGGAAAGATCCAATTTTCATGCACCTATCACGAACAGTTCAGATTTTCTGATTTTTTCTGCGAAGGTCAAAAATTTCGAATTTTCCAACGACCATAACTTGAAAAATATTCTTTGCAGCAAAAATCTTTTTGCATATTCGTGATCTACGTCCTCGAATTAGTCAACAGTATAAATTTGGTTCCGATCTGAACGAAAAAAATTTTTCACAATTTTTCCATACATATGCATGGAAATTTTGCCAAAAAATTAATTTTTCCGATCGACACCAAAATTTAACTGCGCACTAAATTGAGGGCGTAGATTTCGAATATGCCAACAGATTTTTTCGAATTCTATTATTTTTTCAGTTATGATTTATGGAAAATCAGAAATTTTGGACCTTCGCTGCAAAAATCAGAAAATCTGAAATGTTCGCGATAGGTGAACGAAAATTGGACCTTTCCATTCTTATAGGATCAATTCATAAGCAAAAGAGTCAGCATTCGTCCAGTGCCATGTTTCCGTCTACTACAGCACTTCAAAGTTGACCAAATTTTCGAAGATTTTTCACAAAAATTGACGTATTTCCGAAAATAATGATCTGGGAGAAAAACTAATTGCATTTTCGTAATCAACGACCTCGAATTAGTCGAAAAAATGACCCGACTCGATATAGCTCGAAAAAAAATTTTACTCGAATCACACAGAACAAGAAGGTAATTTTGGGAACTTGAAAGTTTGATCAAACGGGAAACTGAAATTGAAAGTCTTTTCGGACATTCCAGAACCATTTCTCGAGACATTTTAGGATTCAAAACAAGAATCGAAATTACCAGATACCTATTCAAAGAATTTCACTGCAAGGAGACTTCAACGCCAGACCAAGACAGTAGTTTCGGAGCTGGAGATATCAACGTTGCGTTAAGCGAGAAACCGCCATTCCTTCAAATTTGAATTCCTCCACCGTCCTCAAAAGAAACGGAGGCGTATCCTTTGTCGGAAACAATTCCGCAGACGTCGACCTTCGGGCCGTTCGAAAACATGGCCATTTCCGAGAAGGAGGATCGAGGATGATTGATGGGTTCGTATTTCGCGGTATTCGGGTGCGCGGATCCTCCTGCTGATTAATGTCGTGAAAATTGCGCCTCAGACGTCGTGACGAGTTATTGAATTCGCCTAAACCGTTTTTTTTATTTCCGTTTTCTGATTCATGTGCGTGAACGTTTCTCCAGATGAGATATAATTCCTCTCGCGACCTAAAACTCGGCAAAAACCAGTCGAATCGACCCAAATCCAGCACCTGCTTTCGAAATGGATCCTGAGTATGACCCACGCAACGAATTGTCTCCACTCAGCCGCCACTAGGTCACACCGCCTCGAGAACTAGTTTAATTCGAGACTCATTAAGGATATTCGAGTTCAACACAAGCGCTACTGGTCTTTAGCTGCTCCTCCAGGTGTCGATGGCCTCTCTTAGCTGACCATTGCTCCGACCCAGCATAGTTATTTCATCCGATGTTCCTGTCTTTATCGAGCGTTGAAGTCTCCAATCAATAAAATCCACAACTGAAGATTCATTTGATCATTGTTGTGAAGTTTCTTCCGTTCATTTATCTGCATTTCATAGCAAACGATTAATGAACTTGTTTTGAAATTCTTCAGAGTATTTCGACACATCCTCCGATGGGCATCAAAGTTATTTCAAGGACTCGTCAAAGGCGAAAAACAGCCAATTTATCGGCAGGAAACAGTTGAATGGAACAACAATCCTTCAACCTCCGATAGACATGTGATCATCAATTAGTTGCGAATGTAATTAGAGGTAGAAGATGCCCCATATGGCTCTTTAAGGTCGGCCATTAGTTGAGCGATCAGACGATTGAGCTGTCGACTCGAGAACATGTCAATAACCGCGTTCTTCTAACACTTGAGGTAGATATAAAGAAAATTCACAACCTATTTGATCATCCTATGAAAAATCTTTCAGTGCAACAGAGTGTTATTTGCTGAGAGGGTTTCTGTCTTGATCGAACGTTGAAGTCTCCGAAGTTTCTTTCTCGATCTGGCGTTGAAGTCTCCGTATAAACGCAGTATCTTTCCGTTAATTTATTGCCCGGAGGGTATTTTTCTATATCTTGACTTTGTTTTCGTTCGAATCAAGCGGAGCTTCAAATCTTATTTCCCCGTCTTGCATCATAGCCAGCTTCCCGTCCATTTTTCAGCAGGAATCGAACGTCGATCCTCCTGCGCGATAAAGCGAACTGCACGTTTTTCGTGAGTCGATACGTTTCAATTTATCCCATGGTAATTTCTTCATTCCGATCCTGCGGACGATGTTATCGTTATCCTGCGGGGCAGGACGTCATAAAACAATTTTTCACGACACAGATATCGAAATTCTACTTTGCCCGCTAAGCACGAGAGCGGGGTGCCTCAAGGTACCGTTTTTGGGCCTGCAGTTTCTATTGGGACTCATAATATGAACGTACAAAACCTAATATGAGCAGAAACTCAACCTTTGAGGCTATTTTCTGTGGGAACTTCTCGTCGGACGAGTATAAAAAAAATTGAGTGCAGACAATGCAAATGGACGTCTGGGAGATCGACAGACGCATAAATCTAGATCGATAAAACGCGTCAAAGCTAATTTATAGGTCTGGCCGGCAGACGAGGTAAGTTGAGCATAAATATAAAGCTCAGGTGATCGTTAAAACTCCGACGTACTTGAAACTCCTCCATAAAAAGTGTACCGCATCGGCCAAAAGCTGCGGCATTAAACGAGTCGAATAAATCACTGGCGAGATGATGGATTGGAAAGTTCTTTGTGTACCCATATGAGTGAGATACATTATAAGCTACAGATGGCACCATACTTCGAAAAATTTGAACGACTTGGTTGTACAGAATCCGATAGAAGAAAAGGTTTGGAAAGGTCGCTAGATAGGATCTGCGTTTCTCGCTTGGTCGGTCATCGAGATCTCCGGCGTATCGGTCTCTATTTCCCGTCCGTCGATGTAGGTTAGGAAGTCCAGCTTAAATGGACCCTAGAATGGTTCTCATAATGCCAGATGTCAGTTTTATATGGAGCAGTAGGTTGTTTGATGTTGTAAACTCGCTAATCTACGTTTTAGGTCCATTCTCTACGAGACTCCGATGCTTGACAAAGCGAGGAAAATATCCCCAAGCGAGTTCCGTATGGAGACTTCAACGATCGATGAAGCGCGAAACCCGACGCACGTAAAAACGAAATTGAGGAACTTGGTGGTAATTTGTGAGTTCTACTGCTCTCACGATCTCGTCAAGGAAGCGGAGATCGGAGATCTAACAGTAAAGGCACAATTATACCGACACACACGCGGTCATATCGTTGAATCGTTCCTTTTATCGAGTGCAACTCTACTAAAATAATATTTTTGATGATTATGTACCTAGTTAGAGCTAAAGTTTTTTCCTCCAATTTTACCATCTTTATACACCTCGCAAAAAAATTAACGCATATTATGAAAATCTCAAATTTGTTCTAGAACTGAAGGTGTTCTCAATAATAATTATTTTACATTGGTGAAAATTTCATTTTTATGGACGATAATGGACCCCATCGTGCGCGCATCGTTCAGGTGTACCTTGAAGAGGTTGAAGTCTCTCGAATGGAATGGCCAACAAGAAGTTCAGAAAATCATCCAACTACTCTTAACGACTTAGGAATCCAACTCGGAGAAATCTGGGAAGGATTAGATCAGAACATTTTTAGATCACTCATTTTGAGTATGAACCGTCGTTGCCGAACTGTAATTAACGCAAGGGGTGGAAATACCAAGTATTAAATCACTTATCAACATTTCAGTATTTTGAAAATTGTTCATTTCTCCTCCTTCACATAAGATTTGATGAAATCCTGAATTTTTCTTCCATTCAATGTGTCTTGTTTCGTTCAAAACCTTTCCGAAAGAGAACATAAAAAATAAGTTATAAAGTCAATGTAGAGTTAACTTCCATTAAAATCGAGATTTTCAGAATGTGCATTAATTTTTTTGCGGAGTGCATATCAATTTTCATACAGATGGAACGCTATTTACGAAAGGGAGAGCTTAAAGTTTTATCTATCATCAAAATCTGTTTGACTGTTTCCGCGTGTTTGCGATAGATGTCGCCCATTACCAAACGCTCGAACGACCTCCAGATGCATCGGGTACTGGCGGAAACGCGTGCATCGCGAAAAAAGCGAACGCGTGGGCGCGCCGTGGCCTTCTAGACAGTCGGATCCGAACCCGATAAACTGAGTCAGCGGTTGCCGAACGCGCCTGGCCTAATTAGATCCGTATCTCGGAGAACGCGAATAAATCCGTCAAGAGGTGATACCTGTTCTGTCCTATCGGTATTTTTCGCGGCCCTGTACGATTGAGGTTGGGTAATGGGACTTTATGGAGTGCGTACCAACGTGTTGGGATGATTCACGACCATCATTATCTTTGTCGCAACTTATATTCCATTGAATGTCCCAGGTTTTGTAGATTCTCATAAGTTTTATGTCAAGTAATTATTTCAGGAGAAAATCAAGCCATGCTGCAGAACAGTACAGCGCCACGAGCGGTTGTATCTGCTAGTACACTTGATTTATCGAAACGGCAATATGGTGTCACCAATCACAATAGTTATGGAAGCAAAACTAAGCTATTTCTTGAGGTTTGGTCTACGTTACTTTGCTTTGAATCTAAAATTGTCCATTTAATGTTTTGTAGGAAGTGAAAGGATTAATTCGCACAATCTGGCAAGCATGCATCATTCCATACTGATTCTGAACTAGACGAGTAGATTTGGGAAAACTTTCAATTCCTCATTGTGAACCAAGTTATGGCCGAAGATTTTACAAATTTCATCTAACGACCGTTGTATCTCTTTCTCAACCTCGAATTATCCTTCGTTTTCAATCGATAGAAGACATGAGAACATCCCATTAGCGAATCTCTATTCGCTTCCGTGTAGAAAGGTATTTTTTTCCTAATGCGTATACACCATGCGATATCCCAGGTGGATTAGATCGTCTACGGTTTGAAATTGAACCGGTCAATCGCTGACATATGATTCTCTCATCTTGGTTTCGGAGAAATTAGAAATCATCAGAGTTCTGTTGCAGAGTTTTACATGGTCGACATATTTTTGACTAATTCGGAGTCGTAGATTAAGAATATGCAGTTAGTTTTCCTCCAAGACCAGTATTTTTGGAAATAAATCCCTCAAACATGCATTCTGAACGCATCAACCGCTTCTAGAGGTGTCAAGAACCCAGTTGATTTTTTATATACGATAATATAACAACGAAAATTATATTTTGGAGGATATCGAGTGGGGTCATTTTTTCGATTAATTCGAGGTCGTAGATTACGAATATGCAATAAATTTTTTAACAAAATCAATATTTTGGAAAATACATCACTTTTTGTGGAAAATCTTCGAAAATTTGGTCAACTTTGAAGTGTTATAGCAGCCAGAAAATTCGAACTGGACGAATGCTGATTTTTTTGCTCATAGATTGATCCTTCAAGATTAGAAAAATCGAATTTTCTAGCACCTATCACGAACAGTTCAGATTTTCTGATTTTTTCTGCGAAGGTTCAAAATTTCGAATTTTCCATCGACCATAACTTGAAAAATAATCTTTGCAGCAAAAATATTTCTGCATATTCGTAATCTACGTCCCCGAATTAGTCAACGGTATTAATTTGGTTTTGATCTGAAAAAAAAAAATTTTTACCAATTTTTCCATACATATGCATGGAAATTTTGCCAAAAAATTAATTTTCTCCGATCGACGCCAAAATTCAACTTTTTACTGAATCGAGAGCGTAGATTACGAATATGCAAACAGATTTTTTCTGAAACAAATATTTTTTCAGTTATGATCTATGAAAAATCCGAAATTTCGGACATTCGCTGAAAAAATCAGAAAATCAAAAATGATCACGAAAAATGAATGAAAATTGGACCTTTTCATTTCAATAGGGTAATATATAATCAAAAAAATCAGCATTCGTCCAGTGCCATTTTTATGGCTGCTGCAGCACTTCAAATTTGACCAAATTTTCGAAGATTTTCCACAAAAAAATATTTATTTCCCAAAATACTGATCTTGGAGAAAAACTAATTGCATATTCGTAATCTACGACCTCGAATTAGTCGAAAAAATGACCCAGGTCGATATAGCTCGAAATTTTTTTTTGTTCGGACTCTGAGGACAAATCAAAATAATGAGGAGCACAGAAATAAATCTTGCAAAATCAGACTTAAAAATGCATGATAGAG
This sequence comes from Hippodamia convergens, assembly GCA_038502775.1. Lineage (NCBI taxonomy): Eukaryota > Metazoa > Arthropoda > Insecta > Coleoptera > Coccinellidae > Hippodamia > Hippodamia convergens. Next base: position 38,948,460 of record CM076611.1, on the reverse strand, counting down.
TTAGTAGTTAAGTTGAGGGCCCAAATGATCAAGAAATGTACCGAAAAAACACAAGAAAAACCAAGGTGGTTATAAATTTCACAGTTTTTCCCAAATGATTTCCGTCCTGTGGCCACCGTGTATATTCTTCTCGCGTCGTCCACTCTCATTACCATAAAGAGCGGCCACCTATCGCTCCAAAAGCGGCGAGAGATCTCACCAAGTGCTTTTTGGCTGTTCGTTACAGTAACCTTTCGGTGAAAGTCACTTTCGTTTCAGACTGCATCTCACCTCCGACCTTAAGGTCAATCTAATAACCATAACGTCGCATAACGACCGTTTAGTTTCTACCAAAAGTGAGCGGGAGCTTGAATACGACACGATTGTTTCAAAATTAGGAAACATGGTTCAGTAGGTCGCTTGAAAAAATACGTGTTTGGATACTTCAAGTTTGTTTCTCAAGATGTCGAGTAAATTGTCTCGAATTGGAAAATAATATCAATCAGTACATATAACATTGTATCAAACAGATTTTGCTGTGTATCCTCCGTCATGGTGTTAACGTAACTAACTGCTATTGCCTTAAATGGCTGAAAAAGTTGGAACGACAAACTAACATCATCGTAGATAACCATGCAGAGAACCAAGCAACAGAACCACGGTATTTATGCAGTCTCCTGTACCCCTTCAGATGTCAAGTTCATGGCTATGACCTCTCTGGGCGTGACCTCTGGCATGGGAGCAGGAATGCTTGTTTACCATGTGCAATTACCGACGCTTTTGTTTTCAATTGAACCCATGTGGGAGCATAGAGCTACGACGAAGGCTCCGCTGTCAAGTTGACTCTATGTTCACGTTTGAGGACTGCCAGGATAAATGTTAACAAAAGAATATTTAGGATACCTCTTTTCATTTTTTCTTAACCCTTAATTTTGCTTGTCGTACAACACTGATCATTATATTTATTATTGGGAACCACCCTGAAATTAGAAGCCTCAAACTAATTATTTCTGCACTTCTGCTTTAACGTATTGACAAAACCGTTGAAGAAAACAGAAACATTCTTTTGAAGATTCAATCTCAAAAAAAACACATCTCATTCATTTATGAATTAAAAATGTTGAGCTGCGATATTTCAGTTTGGAAACAAGAAATAATTCTTAATTACCTTTATAAACTGTTTCATTACCTTCATGAACTGTTTCTCAGAAGAAAGCGTCAGTATTTCAAGAAATGATGAAAACAATCTCATTTGTCTATGAATAATAAATGTTGAGGTGCGATATTTCAGTTCAGAAACATGATAAAATCTGTGATTACCTTTATAAACTGTTTGATTACCTTCAGAAACTGTTAACGTATTGACAAACCGTTGAAAAAGCAGAAACATTCCTTTGAAGATTCAATCTAAAAAAAAACTTGGTCCTTCGAGCCGGATATGAACCAGCGACACCTATGGATCAAATTGCGGAACAGACCAGTGATTTCAAGATTTATATCGATGGATAATTTTCGTCTTGAAACCTGCCCATAATTTCTCAGATGTTCGAAGTATTGCAGCAACCGTGATTGATCGTTATTAGATCGACTCCTGGAATGTGCGGCATTGGTCCGAAGGTCTCCTCCGCATTACGTCGTTAACAGTAAAAATGACATTTTCCTCTTCGACTCCTGTGAAGCGTGAACGATTTAATCGATTCCATTTTTCATATACTAGGATACCTTACCCGCCCATTATTGCCGGTAGTTCTTTTGTCCCGACGAAGGTAGGCCCGGTGACTAGCGTCAATCGACGTTAATGGAATATTTTTCTAGGTTAACATCAGAAGTGGGTTACAAACAAAGAACACAGAGGAGGACTGAAGTGTAAAGTTACATGAAAATATAAGATGACACAATGCAAACATCACTTAAGCCTTTCATCAACGGACCACAGAACACTAAGACCAAGACGTAACGGGACTAACGCCCTCTGGTGCTACAATCCTCAATCACCACAAATATTCTGCACCTGATTGAAAAAATTGCAAACCCCCATTCAATTAGTGGCGTACCTTCCAGACGGAGACTTCTCACTCGCCATCAGGGCATTAATGCCCATCATCCACGCCACAGTGTCATGTTCTGCGTCAGCACGAACGTTTTCGCCCGTGTTCTCTTGCTCGATTTCCCACATCGGGTTTATTAATGCGAAAAATTTACAGCGGCGCGAAGATTCTCGCTTATTTATCGGCGGGCAACACGAAACGTGACCGGCTAACGCTTGTACGACGGGCCGGTAATGGAAGAAAAAGAAGAGTCCTCTATGGTTCTCGGCCGGTGAGTTATTTCGATGTTCGACGCTCCAGTTTCGCAAAGAACATTGTCAGGTACATATATATTTTCCTCAAAGATGTCAGTAGTTTAACAGATACAATCTCAATCATCTAAGGATTATAAATGTTGAGGTGCAATATTTCAATTTAGAAACATAATATAATCCTCACTTACCTTTATAAACTGTTTCATTACCTTCATAAACAGTTTATCAGGAGAAAGCGTCAGTATTGCGATATTTCAGATATGGAAACATGATTTAATCTCTAATTACCTATATAAACTGTCTCTTTACCTTTATAAACTGTTTCATTACCTTCACAAACTGTTTTCCAGGAGAAGCCATCAGAATTTCAAAAGATACATAAGTTAATCCCATTTATCTATGAATTAGAACTGTTGAGCTTCTATATTTCAGTTTGGAAACATTATATATTCCTTAATTACCTTCATAAATTGTTTCATTACCTTCATGAACTGTTTCTCAGAAGAAAGCGTCGTTTTAAGAGATGCTAAAGACAATATCATTGGTCTATACATTATGAATGTTGAGGTGGAATATTTCAGCAATGGGAACATGATTTAATTTGTAATTACCTTTATAAATTGTCTCTTTAAATTTATAAACTGTTATATTGCCTTTACAAACAGTTTCCCAGAACAAAGAGCCTCCTTCGAAGGAATATAATATACCCGCTCTCCGCTCCTTTGATATTTCTTTGAGGGAGGCTACATTGCGATGGCCCTTGCGGGTGTTGACGAAATGTGATTTCCGCCCAGTTTTTTCATCGCAGGATTCGTATGCTGCTCAGAAGATGGGACGAAGTAGTGGGCAGCGATAGACAATACTTTTAATCATAAATGTATAACCAGTTTTTTACAATAAAGCCTAACGTTGACATTCAGAGCACTAGGCAGAAATCACATTGCGTCAACACCCGTAATGGCCATCGCAATGAAGCCTCCATCAAAGAAATATCAAAGGAGCGGGTATATTATATTACTTTGAAGCAGGCTTCATTGCGATGGCCATTGCGGGTGTTGACGCAATGTGATTTCTGCCAAGTTTTTTTCATCGCAGGATTCGTATGCTGCTCAAAAGATAGGACGAAGTAGTGATCAGCGATAGACAATACTTTTAATCATAAATGTATAACCAGTTTTTTACAATAAAGCCTAACGTCGACATTCAGAGCCCTGGGCAGAAATCACATTGCGTCAACACCCGTAAAGGCCATCGCAATGAAGCCTCCATCAAAAAATATCAAAGGAGCGGGTATATTATATTCTTTTGAAGCAGGCTTAATTGCGATGGCCATTGCGGGTGTTGACGCAATGTGATTTCTGGCAAGTTTTTTCACCGCAGGATTCGTATGCTGCTCAAAAGATAGGACGAAGTAGTGATCAGCGATAGACAATACTTTTAATTATAAATGTATAACCAGTTTTTTACAATAAAGCCTAACGTTGACATTCAGAGCACTGGGCAGAAATCACATTGCGTCAACACCCGTAAAGGCCATCGCAATGAAGCCTCCATCAAAAAATATCAAAGGAGCGGGTATATTATATTCTTTTGAAGCAGGCTTCATTGCGATGGCCATTGCGGGTGAGTTTTTTCATCGCAGGATTCGTATACTACTCAAAAAATGGGAGGAAGTAGTGGGGACCAAAAATAATCTCATTCGTCTATGAAATATAAATATTGATCTGCATTATTTCAGTTTGTAAACATGATATAATCCGTAATTACCTTCATAAGTGTCAGTGTTTTAAGAGGTGCCGAAAACAATCTCATTCGTCTATGAATTATGAATGTTGAGGTGGGATATTTCAGAAATGGAAACATGATTTAATCCCTAATTACCTCTATAAACTATCTCTTTACCATTATAAACTGTTTCATTACCTCCACAAACTGTTTCCCAGGAGAAAGAGTCAGTATTTTGAGAGATTCCGAAGACAATCTCATTCGTCCATGAATTAAAATGTTGAGATACGATATTCCGGAATGTTCCTGCTTCCAAGTGTTTAAAAAGTTAGTTCCTTCAATTCCTCGTGTAAACAACACAATGTAACATTCTAGTTATTTCGCAGCCCCCCTCCAATCTCCTCTCACCTGCACTCCGAGCACCCAGAATGTCCTCATTAAAAGCGACATTATTTTCTTTTCCAGCGCTGAAATGTCGCCTCAAAGTAATAAAATCCGCGACAAATGAGCCTTTTTTTTCGTCCGCATGAAACGAAGCATTAACCTACGCAAGTCGCGTGATTAACCGGCTTCGCCTCTCTTTGTTATTAAGGCCATCAAGGATAATCGCGAAATCAATGAGTCCCTCGTCGCGTTTCTCATTATCGGTGTGCCTGCGCGTGGGATCACCCCGATACACCGGGTGACCCATATAAAACGATCTTCTGCGGAAATTCGCGAAGTAGGGGATCGTTGTCGAGAGGAGGAACTAAAGGCGGGTAGGAACTCCTTCCTTTGTCTAGAATTTCGTGGAAAATGGAGTTCGGAGAAGCTGGCACTTCTCTAAATTGCCGATAATTAAAATCTGAATTAGAGGAAATGATGATACGTTGCCCGTTTGGGGATATGTATAATTGGTGGGTTGGTAACACTGCTGGATTAGCGATGTTCTATGGAAGCGAAGCATGACGAATGCTTCGGATTATCAGGTAAAGGATTATGATCACAGAGGGCGAGCTTGAATGAAAAGGGACCAAAAAAACTCTTTCTTGTACAACTGTCATTAAAAGTGACACTTTTAATGACACCAAACAATGTTAAAATTGATGGTTAGAAATATTTTTAGCACTCCATTCTCTTATGATGAAATCAGATGAGAAAAATTCTGCAATTGCAAATTTTCATTATCAATATTTAACAATCATTACTTATGAACATTAATATTGATCGTAAAACTAGAACAATTACTAATATTAATGCCTGGTGACGTTAGAGAGCTTCGCAACACATTATTAGAATCCTCAGCATCATCAGTACTTGTAGAAACCGGAAGTACCAAAACTGGATGATGATGATCCAAAATCTGTTGAGGTTGGGAGAATTTTTTCAGCAATGACATTTCTATATGCATTGGAATGATCAACATAGCCCTCAGCTACCGTCGTAGACTTCCATCCACCATGTTTTTTTAAATCCGTAATATTTGCTCCTAATTCTGCTAGCAATGAAGCGGAGGATCTTCGAAAACAGTGTCCTGTATATTGCTCTGGTTCTGGCAGTTTTAGGAATTCGGCAACAATACATGGAATTTTCCTAAATGTATTAATGCCAACTGGATTATCAGTGCATTTATTATTCATGGATTTCAGGAACAAACGACGATGTTTGATGACAGAAGGGCGCACTGCAAAGTACATATGAAAATAGTCTACATAGTGTCCCAATAATACTGAAAGAACGACTGACTTTCGTTTTTGTATTTGGAAGTTGTATAACCAATGATTTATTTGTTATTTCAATGTCTTTCACTGATGAATTATACAATTCTTTACGCTGACAGGCTCCAAATAATCCGAAAATAGTTGCAACCTTAATCATCAAATCTTTCTCATCTGGTGCGTCCTTCACTTTTCCGTTTTAAATATGCTATTACCTCAAAATATTTGCCACACCATTTTCAACAAGGGCGCTTGACTTTATCATTGAAAATTTGCTCGACAAAGTTGATGAACTCGATATCTTTTATTTTCTTCTAAGTATGCCAGGAAAACAGTTTCTCTGTGATTGTCGAAGCTATGAATGTTACAATTGAAAAAACAATATACTGAAATAAAGAGACGAGATTCTCTCTGTACTAAAGTATCCATTAATGAATAGATTAATGAATCAACTCAATCCAGGTGCATAATGAAATGTATATCGCTTTATTCAACTTGAACACGAAAGGAATTTGGTAGAGTTGAAGAACAATATTCCATCGTTTATCGTTTAAAAAGTATTAATTTCAATGCAGACTCCGCCCACCCTGTAAACAACCAGTTTCTTCGACGTATGCACGCCTCAGTCTGTCAAGCAACGATGGAATCAATCGCGAATCTAGATCGTTGCGAGGTAGCCGATTACCGATTATTGCTCAATCGGTTCGCCAGGCCGGTAAGAAAGAACCCTGTCAATCGCAAGACAATTGAGTTATTCGCAATGGCCACTGGGCGCGTTTCGGGCTGGTAACTAGATCAAATTTTCATTTCAATGGGCGTGGGCGTGCTCACCTCGCTCCATGTCTCTCACATGCGAGGATCGTATCTTCGACCCTCTAATTGGGACATCAGCAGCGTTGCCGGGGACTTTCTATGATCGATCTTGATAACAGAAACCTTTTTCGATTGATATTCGGTTGGAAGGGGTAGAATTCATTTAAATTGATCGTTACTGGCTTTGATTGACGGTTATATCTGTGTTTTTAGAAAAATGAAGGGCCAGAAAGAGAGCCGTGAGGTATCCCAACGTTCTGTATGTCTCCACGTCTTGGTTACAGAACTAGGATCAAGGGTAGATCCTCAGGGTGGTCTTGGACCCACAAATAAAGGTACAGAGCCAATGTTCCTGGCATCCTCAAGAATACAGCATTCGTTTTCAAGTCTGTATGATTCGACGATGGCTCCCCCTCGAATCTTGTCATAGAAATAAGTGCACAGAATCCCTCAATGTATCGACTATTACGGTGTGTTGACTCGTATCTTTCTTTTCAGGTTTTTTCCGCTAATTCCTGCTAACACTCTGGAAAACTGGATACCGCACCCAAGAAATGGAAGTGGCGCAGACCCCCTCGAACGGTGGCTTGCCACCGCCGTTCCACGATCACGACGTGCGCGAATGGTCGACCCTTGACAGCTTGACAGGGGTGCTCGAGAGAGCCAGGATAGAAACGGACCATTGGACGGCGAACACCACGAATTCCAGTCACAAGTACGGCAAGGTGGGTATTAGCTCGATGATCGCGTGACTTTTGACACCTGTCATCGGTGGCGTGACAGTTGTAAGTCTATCGAAGATGGCGACGAAGAAAAATGTTGCGTTCGCGTTGTGTAACGAGTTCGTCTGTAATTTTTTGTTGATAGGCGTCTCCTGCTTGCATATGTTTAGGAGTTCTTTTGTTTGAACAGCGTTTGGAAATAACAGTAATTTCGTTCGATACTGATCACGCAAGTTCTATAACTAACAGGTAATCTCTTCTGAGATACTCGGCAATCACGTTCACATAGACAATTCAGCCCTTAACAAGGTTAGTTTTTTTAAATAGTGTAGATTTTATCTGAGAGAAGTTCTTGAAATAGTTTCAGAGTTGCTTGTGAATCATTGTGATGCAATACACTCACTCTGATCAAAGCTTCGTTAATTGAAGGCTTCGTATGACTTTCTTAGAGTTCTATAAACTGTTTTAAGAAAGATTATAGAGTTAGAAAGATAGGAAACGCCCTTATATCTGTGGTACTGAAAGCCGACTACGATTTTTGGATAGTTTCTTACTTTTGACGCCTAGAGGGCGCAGAAAACATTATTCAGTGCAGAAGACTATTTTAATGAGCGCGAAATTTAAATTAAACTTCTCACAAATTTCCATTGAATTGAGTATTCTTTGTCGAGCTTTCAAAGAAACATCCTAATCGACAAAACAAAAGCAGGGCTCCGCTTTTTGATCATGATAATATTTTCCTTCTACACATTGTTCTGAATCAAATGAAATACGCTTCTGGATTCTTTATATTTTTATTTGAAATGATTGTATAAAATCAACTACAATACAATTATTATGAAATTGCGATTATTTCAAAAATTTGTTCACATATTGGAGAATTATTATAACAATTTCAAGAACTTATTCATACAGTGAACTCTCGATAAAATGAACCCGATTCATACATATCTTACCCAGTGCGTTTTCACCTCAATGAGTCTAGAGGGTCTAGTAGACGAGTCGAACTGCTGGAAGGGTCGTCAAGAGAACCTCCACCTCTATAAGTCGTTCTCCTGACCACCATTGCCTCTATGAGTGGAACTTTTTGATCTAATGAATGAGACCGAAGAAGATTCGGTTCGCAAACAAATCGCCACATGTGATGAATATCATACGATTTTTCGACCTCTAAGGACATGTTTCCAGTGCTCAGGCTCCTTTCTCATTGATGATGATTTCGTGTTTACCTGAGTTTTTCTCTCAATCAAGTAAAGTCTCACTTCAATAACTCGAATGTTTGGTGAGCCGAACAATAGATAAGTCGAACTGTTCTTTTGGTCCCTAGGAGTTCGACTTAACGAGAGTCCACTGTATATTAATTACAGAATGTTTGAACAACAATAAAAGAATACTATCAGAGGTGTACAACAAGACCTGTATGTCAGCCCAGCAAGAGTTCTTTAAACGTTATCCAATACAATCGAACTTGACAGCACTGAAAATAAAAAGCAATGAACAAGACAGTTACATGATAAGAGTTTCAAAACTTAAATTTCCATACTCTTTGGTAATGAAAAGGATGCACATTCAGGATTATTCTTTCTATTATTTCTGTAATTAATCACCATGCATTTTAAATGTCGGACAGTTTTTAACACATAAATTATAACAGAAAAACACACAAGCAACGATTATAGAGCGAGGTAGGTGCTACTCTTGTAGATTTCGAGTTATTTCAGTGGAAAATACGCGTATGCCAGAAAAAAACAAACATTCAGCAATATTGATTCAAATATTTCTTCCAAAAATGACAACATCCTATTAATAATCTCCATATAATCTTGCCAAATGGACTCTGATTAAATATTTTAACCATAACACGTTTACTTTTGAAACTACAGATGTCACTCACATCACTGTAGTCGCTTCGTTTCTCATCTTTATACTCTATAATCCATGTGTTGCATTTCATACAATTCTATGAATTCTCTCTCGGAGCCGATAATACAGGAAATGACATAATTGTCTGTCATTCGGGATTCTACAGGATTCTGTATCTGACTTTCATAGACTTCACATTATATCTATGCGCGTTGTGTTGCTGACTTCACGTCATAGCTTTTCTCGAATTAATCCTCGCACTCTCGATTCTCGCGCGCGTCTGCGATGATCCGAATCGTCCGATAGACACGGTACAATTAATTTCCGCAAACGTCCGCTCTAAGTCGAGTTGCATGCGCTGCATAAGTTTCGCGATCAGGCGAAAAAAAAATAGCTCGAGAGTGCGAACAACTTCATCGTGGACTCATGCGTTCCAGTCATGCCAACCTATTAACGCTCAAGTTCGAGGTTCGCGAAGGGGAAAAAGACGGTCGATAGCCATTGAAAAAGGGCGATAATTGGATATCGATGTAACACCGTGGTAAACGGCCCGTAGAGTGGTGCTGTCGCCTTTAGTGTTTCGGTGGTGGCGCTTAAGAGCGGATCGAGAGTTTAATTGTGTCAGTTCCCGAGTCCCACGCTAGAGGGAGTCCAGTTGCTGTCAGTTTCGGATTGAAAGAGAGTATGCTCGTTCGAAATAACGAAATGCATTGAATTCCGTGGATTTTTGAATACGACTGGGTAAGATTGAAAATGCGAATTCAATAATGCGACTTTTTTCATTTCCAATTAAATAACTGTCATATTATCATTTCAATTTCACATGAACATTCTTCCGGTGTTGTATCATCGTAAATACGACGTAATCTATAATTGAATGTACTGGGTGTGCTTCGTACCTACAGGGTGTACCTTGAATACATCCCAATATCTTTTCCATTATACGGAATAGCTAATACTTAATCTTCGACCATTAAATATTTTACTGCTTATGAGATTCTCGAATAGGCAACAACAAGATAAATTTTATTGCGGATTTATCTAATAATCCGTCTATGTAGGACCAACACGACATTTATATCTTTTTCTACGAAACTAACTCGCCTACGGTCGACTTGAAATTTTATGGGATTGGATATTCTAAAGAAAAAGATTCTAGCATCTTTTATACTTCTTTTTCTCTCTCAGTCGGCCAACTGATGGCGTGCGAAGGAAACAGTTGAAACGGTGAAAATTCATTCGGATTCTCGAGAAAATTAATACACCCTTTTCGTCACGGAAGGAACAACAAACGACCGAATGAAAGTACAGGAGAACTTTGTAAGTTTTCGGTTTAGATTAGCGTCGTCGAATTGAAACACGCAAGGTTTGCAGGTGACAGTGACGTAACAAGCTCTATGCATTATTGCATAGAGTCAAGTTCGATGATGAGAATGCATATGAAAAAATGACGTTTGAAAATGACAAGAGTCACGAATTCACTAATAAATGGAGGATTAAACAGAATTTGAAACCTCTCACAAAGACTGTCAAGATTTCTTCATGAATTTTGGAAATTCAGTTACGGTAAAGAACAGGTGCTATGCAATGGAATCAACTCAAGAAGATGTCGGCTATATAGTTGGTTACACCATTTGTAAATCAAGATTGGATGAACTGTTTGTTATGAAAGATTTTTTGTTGGATTTTTCTACGGTGGTGTTAACATAAAATACATTAAAACTCTGAAAAAGTTGAGGAAATGGAAAAAAAAATTGGGAATAATTTTCCTTCTTGCGAATAACGCCAGTAGATGTCGCTACGGTTGATAGCGTTTTCGTGTAAGTATCATATTCGATATTAATTCGGTGAACTACATTTTATGATGATATTAACGCATCTGAGTCCATGTGTTATTACACCTATTTTTCTTCCGAACACTACGGAAAATTTCATGACGAAATGTTTTGAAGAGATCCCCCATTCTGCAATTTGTTTTACAATGTACTGTTTGATTATCAGAGAAAGGTGCTCTGATCTCTTCTTCATATCTATCTGTAAGTTCAGGTATTGACCACAGAAATTCCTACCCGTTATAGTTCCCATGTCGCCGTTACCAACATTAGGAAATGACTGCAAGGAGATCCATCACCAACACAAACTCGTGCAACTTCCCTATTCCTGCAACATCAAACAATTCGGCGTCCCTTTGAAGTCAGTCGCGGTTGTCGTTAACATGCAAACTTACCTGGATGCCCACATGGTACTTTGATCGAAGACATGACGCGTTTGAAACGATGCCGCTATCCGCGCCATGGATATTGCGAAAATTTATCGAAGAGTGTTGGTGTGACTTACGTTCGGTACTTTTAATATTCTTACGTTTATGTGTATTTACGATTGACCATGTACCGGCAAACCGGTGCATGTAAGACGCCTTTTTAGGAAGTTTTCGGAAATATAAACAGCTGCAATCATCAGGTTGAAGAATGTAAATATACCTCAGCCAATTTTTCAGTGGACAGAAATTCGGATCATCGATGACCTTCTGAAGATGAAATGAGTAGGAAACTAGTACAGAGCATCCAAGCTCTTCTTCAAAATGGTGAATTGACAACGCTTAAATGAAAATATTTTTGTGAGCTGATATGCGGACAAAAATCTTTTTTTTTTACAACTCCCATTAAAAGTGACACTTTCGATGACTGCAAACAATGTTAAAATTGATTGTTTACGTGGAAGAGTGTTGAAAATATTTTTAACATTAGTGTTAAAAATATTTTTAGCACTACATATTATTTGATGAAATCAGATCAGAAAAATTCAGCAATTGCAAATTTTTATTATCAGTAATTAACAATCATTACTTATGAACATTAATATTAATCGTAAAACTAGAACAATTACTAACATTAATGCCCTGTGACGTTAGGGAGCTTCGCAACACATTATTAGAATCCTCAGCACCAACAGTACTTGTAGAATCCGGAAATACAATATTGGATGATGATGATCCAAAATCTGTTGAGGGTGGGAGAATTTTTCCAGCAAAGACATTTCTATATGCAATGGAATGATCAACATAGCCCTCGACTACCGTCGTAGACTTCCATCGGCTATGTTTTTTTACATCCTTAATATTTACTCCTGATTCTGTTAGCAATGAAGCGGAGGATCTTCGAAAACAGTGACCTGTATATAGCTTTGGTTCTGGTAGTTTTTCCTTAGTTCTTTTTCGTTTTAAATATGCTATTACCTTAAAATATTTACTAACATCCACACCATTTTCAACAAGGGCGCTTGACTTTATCATTGAAAATTTGCTCCACAAAGTTGATGAACTCCATATTTTTGATTTTTCTTCTAAGTATGCCAAGAAAACAGTTTCACTGAAGTTCCTTTCCACATTTTTCAATTTACACCAGGCCAGGAGATTGTTATTTGCAAAATCGTACTGCTGAACAGATTTTTTAGGTAGGAGTTCCAGATTTGCTCTTCTTGCAGACTCTCTTCAATATCAGGAGGAACAACCAAATCGTCTCTTTTATTAATAATTGGACCCTCGATAAACATATTAAGCAGTTAAAAACCCGAGACGAAATTTGGACAGGAACGAAATTCAAATAAAAGCGTCTTTTCTCATTTGTTTGCAATCATAACGTTGGCAACGTTTTCCATTCACAACAACCTTTTGATTATTTGAATATTAAAATGCATTTTGAAGTTTATTGTCATTGCAAATTCGCTCATTTCATTATTAAAAAAGGGCAGTTGTACAAAAAACATTGTATGGTATTTGTGTTAAATTGTTCAATTCGCTCCGCTAATTTCACCTTTCAACTTTTTCAGTCACGAAATAAAACGTCACTTTCAACACTCATATCATAAATAATTATTTTTTCACTGCCTAAATCTCGTACATGAACTTTCTTAAAAAAAAATTGGAGATCTTGATTGCAACTCACGGGCAGGCGGCCTTGATCTACATAAAGGGGCGTATAATATTCGGTATAGATCTCGTCGTTACAATATGCACCTAACGATGAAATTACTACCGTGCTATAGACGGTAGAGGTGCCATTCTATGTCCAGCATGATCAGCCATTAGAAAGCGCGAAGACCGAAGCAATCAGGCCGTGAAGCTGAAACTTACGAACTGCAACGCCGCACTACGCTGCGTTGCCAACTCTATTTATCAATGTAGACCCGAGTATATTCGAGAACATCAAAATGTAGCACGCACAATAGTTAGTTTAGATTCTTCTTAAGGAAACTCATGAACTACGAATACATGGCGTTAAATCTTGTTCTTATAATGAGTATGATGAGTTGTAGTTCATTCATCTGAAATTTTTTTCTGAACACAAAGTTTAAACATAAAAATTTACGTTCAGACGAAACCAGAATCGAGCAAATGTCAGACACAACTTCTCTCAATTCCATGATAAGCTTCGACGTGTTAACATAATTTTTTTCGCGTCGGTGTTCCCATAAAGTACCCACGTTCAACTATGTGGAAGCTCGGAGCTCAATTATAATTATTTCGTAATATCCTCGAAGCTGGTGTTTACGGCCGACCGATTTGCATAACACAATTAAAACCCACAATAATTTCTTCGAAAATTTCGCGTTCGAATGAAATTTGCATATCGATTGACCAGAACAATCGACGGTCGTTATTTATTTATTTTTAATCGATTTGAACGGTACAGTTTCTTGGGATTCGAATGGTAATGAGCGATCAGTTGCGAAATAAAGGTATGCGAAGTTTTGTACAAATTTTTTTAAACTGAGTATTGTAGAAAATGTGGCTTTTCACAACAGTGAAGAGAATTTTTAGGCAGAAAGAAAATTGCAATGACATTAGGTTGAGAACACTGATATATATATATCATACAATTCTCTGATTTCTGGTTGATAATGTAGGAAATGACCTAGGAATCAAGATCAATTTTGAGGCATAAGTTCAACAGGCTTCACATCATAAACTTGCTTGTTATAAATTTCGAATAACTGAATGAAATGTTGGTTTTGTTCTAAACAGTCAATCACGAGGTTCTATGCTCCGCGAAAAGCAGCCTTTGCGTTATCGAACCTCAAATCTCGTGCCAAGCACAGAGCACCACGTTTTATCTGGAATCTTTTTACTCCAACGGTCGCGGTTTTATCATTTAACCAGCAGCCGTTGCAGTTCGTATTTTAATTACCCAGCTAATTGGGATTTGCATACGACCGATATGGGTTACCTCGTTCGCCCATGTTCTATTTATATACCGAATTAAGCGGCACGAACCAATGGCGGGAGTAGGTTCACCGGTCTCCAATCATCAGTTTTCGATGGCCAAGTGACGGAATTTGAATTGATTTGAAAATTGAGAGGATCGGAGGTCATTACTGATAACCACAAAACGAAAAATATAACTGAAAACAATGCCATAATGAGTTTCATTACAGCACTACTTTCGGTACTGCAATGAACTCATTACGATACTGAAATAGAGAATAGTATATTCTAAAACAAGTTGCAGAATGAGCTCCTATTCCAACACGAATGCGAAATTCGAAAACGAGCGACGAAGGAGCGAGTTTTCGAAAGCATGAGTGTTGGAATTGACTTCTGCAACGAGTATTAGACGATATTTTCTCTATTTCAGTAAAGTTTTGCGGAAAACTCTCGAAATTCAAATAAAAATTCAGATTAGTGACTTTTGTATTGTATCTTGGCAGTTGGTGTCACTAACGAAAATTTGACAGATTGCGGAATTTGAATTGATTTGATTCGAAAATTGAGTGGATCGGAGGTCAGTACTGACAACCACAAAACGAAAAATATAACTGAAAACAATGCTGTAATGAGTTTCATTACAGCACTACTTTTAGTACTGTAACGAACTCATTACGATACTGAAATAGAGAAAATTATATCTTCAATTTTTGACCAAACTGTCAGAAATGACTTAATCATGTCATGAGAATTCAATGTCAAGCGTTTCCTACATCCTGTATCTTTGAAACGCTTCATAATTTTAGAAAATTGTTCACGAAAAAAGCGTTTGGTTCGTCGACAAGAATCTACAGTTGAAAAATATCCAAAATACAAGAACATTGGAGTGCAGATCGCACAGAGTACAAATATTCACCACCTCTATGGCGTATTCATCAAAGACATGCCATGCAATGACAGTTCGATTCCAAGATGGCGGCTGACAGAGACTTCATGAATATATCTCCATCATAGAGGCCTATAATGACATATTTCACTTCAGACGGTCATTTCCCCTCTCTCCCGGCAGAATGCGCTGTGGCGCCCATGGGTCGGACGAAAGAAAACAATGAGTAATTTCATTTCGCGGAGTATAAATCATTTGTGGACCGATGAACGCCGTCAAATACCCAGGTTGCGCTGTAATTAGTCTTTCGTGGCACAACAATGGAGATATTGGCTATTATTACCATCTACCGTTGTCATAAGTTCAGGCTACCACAGCACTAATTCAACATAACAGTTTCTGACATTCTGGCATCACGAAAATTGCTCGATTTGGCAAGGGCGCGCCACAATCGGCAACGCCTCATGGCGAATATATTCGCGGTTACACAAGTATCTGCGATAATTGAGTTTGAACCCTATGTCGAAAGAACCAGAGCGATCCTTCTTCTTCTTCTTTCAGCTTTTAATATGTGCTGTGGCGAATACCAACTACACAAGAAACAATCTGAATTAATTTCTTCTATTCTTCTTTTTCTGGAAGACTAATTGTCGTAGTTTTTGGTCCTGAAAAATATTCTGTTTTCTTGTGTTATAACATGTTTGGTTTATCTATGGGAGATGATTGCCTTTCATTGGGGACCCGTAGCGGTCTTCAAACATCTGAAGTGCCGAAAAATCATCACCTGGAAGGTCGTATCCGGTTTGAAAAACCCTCACGACCAGAGAGCAAGAATTTGTGGATTTTGAATTTGAATATCGAAGGAATTTCGAAAGACAAGTGTGATTACGTCTCCAAATTAGCTGATGAACATGGTATCGAAGAGGTTCTTCTGCAAGAAACCCACACGGCAACAGAAAAAAGCCTCGTGAAAGAGGACAGTTGAAAGGTTATGTATTAATTGATTTTTTACAAGTTTAGCTTGTTATGTTAAAAAATTATCAGTTCGTAATTTTCAACAGATTCGGAAGGGGAAATTGATGGAGTTTTTTCATTTCTTTCAAATTTTGTGACATTTCTGTCATAAATATTTATAAACCTCCGAACATTATTTGGCCAAGAAATCTGAATGTTGATGTTTTTTAAAGTAGCAAATGCATTTCCAAAATGCAATTGATTTATTCTGAATAATCGGTTTCTTTTCTGCTTTTGTCTTTTTTCATTTCAGATTAAGAATTACGAGTCGTTTTGGGAAGAATCTGTTTATCCGAGCCCATCGACGGATAACATGAAGATGATCACACTAATGTCTTTCAAGATTTTCCTGATATTTAATATTTTATGTCATTTTTTTAACGGGGAGACAGGTTTTTTTCGGCTGAGTTTTTTTCCCCTGGCTGTATAGTATCGTATGATAATAGTGATGATAGTATCGTATGATTCTATAGTATCATACGAAGAATGTTATGATACTCCGTTCTTTTTTTACCTCAGCTTAGGTACTTTTTGTTTCAACATTTATTATATTATTTTAGCTCTCTTTTTCATAAGCTCATAGACAATAACGTTATTAGAGAACACAACGTCAAAAATATCAATTGGTTGGTTTTTTACAGCCTCACACTTTATCAAGTCAGAGTACAGCGATCCAAAGCTGTTTCGCACCATAGATTCTCGATGTTTTTGACGGCCATCTTGGAAATAGTCGATCTGTCATCCGATGACATTTCATGGTTCGCCATCGAGATTTTTGACAGGTTCGAGGTCAATGCGACCATTTAGAAGAATCTACAGGTTAATGACAGTTTGAGGACCGCGTGCATAATGCAAGAGGTGAAAAAGGTGCGATCCTTTATTGAATTTGAGTCGGTGTCCCCGCGAATATCCCAAGTCATTAGCGGACGTTTTAAAAAGCCGTACAAATCGAACGAAGAGGCCGGGGAAAGAATTTGAAGCAGTCGTGCCAAGAAAGGATGTAGTTACACTTGGGAGCACCCGGTGATGTGAAGAGACCAAGAAGAGGAAGGCAACGACCTCCGAATAATCTCATTGTTCACAGACTTGCATTTTTTCGCGCAAGATATACACTGCGCGAGGTTTTCGTGGCTACCTATATTTCGGACAAGAACTTTGTTTTATCGAAAAAGGAATACGTTTACAGGAAGAAAAACTAGGGGAAATAAAGCGATAAATAATTATGTACATACCAACTGGGTTTTTTCGAGAATATCACTCATATAGAGTTATCTAAATTTGTTTTGTACAACTGCCATTAAAAGTGACACTTTTAATGACAGCAAACAATGTTAAAATTGATTGTTTACGTGGAAGCGTGTTAAAAATATTTTTAACATTAGTGTCAACAACACTTCGCAACACATTATTAGAATCCTCAGCACCATCAGTACTCGTAGAAACCGGAAGTACAATATTGGATGATGATGATCCAAAATCTGTTGAGGTTGGGAGAATATTTTCAGCAATGAAATTTCTATATGCAATGGAATGATCAACATAGCCCTCGACTTCCATCCACCATGATTTTTTCATATCCGTAATATTTGCTCCTGATTCTGCTAGCAATGAAGCGGAGGATCTTCGAAAACAGTTTCCTGTATATTGCTTTTGTTCTGGCAGTTTGAGGCATTAGGCAACAATTGATGGAATTTTCCGAAATGTATTAATACCAACTGGATTTGCAGTGCATTTATTATTCATGTACTTCAGGAAAAAACGACGATGTTTGATGACAGAAGAGCGCAGTGCAAATTACTTATGAAAATAGTCTGCATACTTCCCAGTAATACTGAAAAAACGACTGACTTTCGTTTTTGTATTTGGAAGTTGTATAACCAATGATTTATTTGTTATTTCGATTTCCTCCACTGATGAATTACACAACTCTTCACGCTGACAGGCTCCAAATTATCCGAAATAGTTGCAACCTTAACCATCAAGTATTTCTCATCTGGTGCCCCCTCTTCAACTTGTTCACGAGTGAGAATTTTCGAATTTTCGGTACAATATCCTTCACTTTTCCGTTTTAAATATGCTATTTCCTTAAAATATTCACTAACATCCACACCATTTTTGACAAGGGCGCTTGACTTCATCATTGAAAATTTGCTCCACAAAGTTGATGAACTCCATATTCTTTATTTTTCTTCTAAGTATGCCAAGAAAAAAGTTTCACTGAAGTTCCTTTCCAAATTTTTCAATTGACACGAGGCCAGGAAATTGATATATGCAATATCGTACTGCTGAACAGATTTTTTAGGTAGGAGTTCCAGATTTGCTCTTCTTGCAGACTCTTCAATATCCATAGGACCAACCAAATCTTCACTTTTATTAGTACTTGGACTCTCGACAAACATATCAAGCAGTTAAAAACCCAAGACGAAAATTGGAATTCAAATGACAGCGTCTTTTCTCATTTGTTATTAATCATAACGTTGGTAACGTTTGCCATTCACAACAACCTTTGGATTATTTTGAATATTAAAATGCATTTTGAAGTTCATTTTCATTTCAAATTCGCCCATTTCATTATCGAAATAGGGCAGTTGTACAAAAAACAATCATATAAATCTTACTCCTTATTGCTCGGAGCCTTGTCGTGATATATAGATGAAATTTCGTAAATTTGAGGACGTATTTATTGACATAAAGTTAAGAATATCATGTTTACCATTAGGCAGCATAAGGGCGACAATATAAATTAAAAAAAATTGTTGCGGATGCATGCTGAATGGAAGTCCTTCAGCGAGACGTGCAGTGTATTTCGACAGTGGGCGACCGTCGAGCTACCAGCCCAACCGTGCACAAATCGACGTCGTTTTTTTTTTCGCTTTTTGACAGCCGTGAATCATGATTTATCAACCCGAAAACTCGGTAAGTCGTCAATTGTTTGTTCTCTCTTTCCGCCCGTACTCGAAGGATAACGGAGGATGTGCGTGGACACGACCAAGGTTCAAAAACCGCAGACGATGTCACGTGGTCGGTCCAGGAAATTCTCGACCGAAAACCAGGGGAGTTCTCGGTATCGGCCGAAGAGCGTCTGCATCGGTGTTGACCTTTCAGAGCACCATCAATGAGTTGGCGGTTTTGATTCCTCATTTTTATTGTCATTTTCTCTGATCTAAGATCATCCATCCCTTTCACTTTGATGGTTTTTGTTTCAACGTCTTATACATTGCGTCAACCAACACCCCTTAATATTCAGACGATTTAACAATGGTTTCAGATATCTTCCATAAGTTGGCAGTTTTTAATTCATCTTTTTCATTGCCATTTTCTCTGATTTAAGATCGTCCCTTCCACTTTGATATTTTCTGTTTCAACGTCCTATACATTGCGTCAACCAACACCCCTTAATATTCAGACGATTTAACAATGGTTTCAGATATCTTCCATAAGTTGACAGTTTTTAATTCCTCCCTTTCATTGCCATTTTCTCTGATTTAAGATCGTCCCTTCCACTTTGATATTTTCTGTTTCAACGTCTTATACATTGCGTCAACCAACACCCCTTAATATTCAGACGATTTGACATTGGTTTCAGATATCTTCCATAAGTTGGCAGTTTTTAATTCCTCCTTTTCATTGCCATTTTCTCTGATTTAAGATCGTCCTTTCCACTTTGATATTTTCTGTTTCAACGTCCTATACATTGCGTCAACCAACACCCCTTAATATTCAGACGATTTGACATTGGTTTCAGATATCTTCCATAAGTTGGCAGTTTTTAATTCCTCCTTTTCATTGCCATTTTCTCTGATTTAAGATCGTCCTTTCCACTTTGATATTTTCTGTTTCAACGTCCTATACATTGCGTCAACCAACACCCCTTAATATTCAGACCATTTAACATTTGTTTAGAGTTTACAAGCAAAATTCAAAATGTTCTACTTTAACAATTCACTGCTGAAATGGTGAAGAATCGATCACTTACTATTCGCCCTAACTTCTCGAAAAATTCGGGATATTCATGGGCGTAGACTCTGGATGTTTGTTTCAGATTCCTCACTTCTCCCTGCGTCTCTCTGCACGAGACGCCCATGGCTTTCCGATCCAATTCAGGAAGCCGTTTTCTCCCGCTTCCGCGACGAAATCCGAATTTTTCGCTCGACGCCGAGTCCGATCAATTAAAACTTTTTCCCGGCGAAATTTCAACCGTCAACCGTGACCGCGGCCAACCGAGATCGGGTTGGGCTAGATCCGGTAAACGACCTCATCACAATGGCGCAAATTGACGTGCGCTTAATTGCTGCCCGCTCGGCAAAAATGCCCAACTGTAAATCCGAAATAGGAGAGTCCCATCGCGGCAAAGAACTCGTGACCGACCGTATTGCGTGGCCCGGTATTAGGATTCGGTCGTGACATTGACTCCGTGAATATTTCGCCCTTCGGTCATTTCGAATGCATGCATCTGTCAAAAGTTCGAAATGTGTCGATTTATCACCACATGGTCCCTGCGCGGGCGCCAGTTCGTAATGAGGTTGACATTTCGTGTTGGGTTGAGCGCCATCTAGTGATCTGACATTGTTGGTGCTATTTTTTCTGAGCGCAAGCTGTGTTTTTCTTACTAGAGAGGAAAATAGCAAACCTGTATATGAAGCTTTTAGTCGGAGACAGAGTTCGGTGTTATGTAAACTTATTCAAATTCGTACTGTCATAAGAAATGATAAGAAATGAATTACACTGCGCAAAAAAATTAACGCACATTCTGAAAATCTCAATTTTAATTAAAGTTAACTCTACATTGACTATATAACTTATTTTTTATGTTCCCTCTGGAAGGTTTTGAACGAAACAAGACACATCAAATGAAAGAAAAATTCAGGGTTTCTCCGAATCTTATGTGAAAGAAGAGAAATGAACAATTTTCAAAATACTGAAATGCTGATAAGTGATTAAATACTTGGTATTTCCACCCCTTGCGTTAATTACAGCTCGGCAACGACGGTTCATACTCAAAATGAGTGATCTTAAAATGTTCTGATCTAATCCTCCCCAGATTTCTCCGAGTTGGATTCCTGAGCCATCAAGGGTAGCTGGATGATTTTCTGAACTTCTCAGCTTTCTATTGAGGTTGTCAGAAACCTACTCGATTGGATTGAAATCTGGACTTCTTGCTGCCATTCCATTCGAGAGACTTCAACCTCTTCAAGGTACTCCTGAACGATGCGCGTACGATGGGGTCTGGCATTATCGTCCATAAAAATGAAATTTTCACCAATGTATGGGCAAATGGCACTACATGCTCTTCAAGAATGTTCCTTATATACTAATCATCATTCATAGCTCCATTATCAACGACCACTAGGTCTGTGCGAGAAGTCAAAGATATTCCACCCATACCATAATCGATCCTCCCCCGAAACCAGTAGTATTCAGGAAATTGCACTGAGCATATCTTTCATGTGGACGTCTGTATACAAAAGAGCGTCGATCACAATGGTAGAGGCAGAATCTAGACTCATCTGTGAAGAGAACTCTTTCCCAATCGGCCTCTTCCCAATGGATATGAACTCTCGCAAAATCCAAACGCGCCCTTCGATGGGCTGGGGTAAGAGCTGGGCCTCTTGCCGCGACACGAGGCCTCAAATCATATTCTCTGAGGCGATTTCTTATTGTCTGAGTGCTAATTTGACACTCACACTGTGTTTGCTCAAGCTGATTTTGAAGGATACGAGCGGTTGCAAACCGTTTTCTCAACGAAGAAACTCTCAAGTAACGTTCTCGAATGGCAGTTGCTACCCGTGGTCTACCCTCTCCTGGTCCACTTGTATGGGAAACTCCAAACCATTCTGCAATTCTTGTGTATGTCCACCCTTCTTCTCTCAAAACTACCGCTTGGGCACATTCCTCTGGGTCAAATTGCGTGTTTCGCGCATAGCGATCGAGTGTAGAAAATCAAACGAAAGAAAAACTATTGATCACTAGATTTGACTGAGAACAACTGATTTTAGAATGGCGCCAATACATTCAAAATCTAATTAAATCATCTTTTTTTATTCCTACTGGGAAAAAACATCTGTATTGAAGAAAAACGTTGAAAGTGGATAACGTATGCATGCATAATTCTAATAACAATAATTATCATTGAGAACACCTTCAGTTGTAGAATAAATTTGAGATTTCCATAATGTGCGTTAAATTTTTTGCGCAGTGTATTTATGCAGAACTATGATGAACATTGATTTACAACATAAAAGTCTGAATTTACTGTCATAGAGAGTTGTTACCAACCATATGTACGATAGAGTCGAAAGAACTGATGAACCGAAAACATTTCAACAAACTGACACAAAGACCATAGAGCGCGTCAACCGTAACCTTTCCTCTCCCATCTTCTGACATTTCGATTCACACAATGTCTTCTACTAGCCGAGAAAAATGCGGTGGTTTGCGACATAACCGCATTGCGGGAGAACAATCGCAGATCGTTGTGATACATTTATTGACGACTAATGTCGAAAGAGATTGATTTCTGATATCGGATTGTGAAGTGGCTAGTTCACACGTTTGCAGTTAGAATTGGATGTCCTCTATGATCCACCAAGACATCCATTATCAGATATATTAATATATGTTATCGAGAAAATCCAAGTAATTAGGGAGATCCTTAACTTTCTCGTTGCAGTCAAAAAGCAATCTTCACAAACATCCATAAATTCGAGGTTGATGAGTTTTTTACTCCTCGCTCTTGTCTCGTTCGAAGCCAATGTCACAATTCGAGAAAAATTCTCCCAAGGCTCCTAAAACCTGATTCCTCATAGGCCGTAACTTTAATTGTTCCAGATTTTGCGCTGATGAGGCATACGCGAGCACCGTTAACTTTTTATGGTTCGATTTTAACGATTCCAAATTATAACGTCCTCTTCATTCCTCAGATCGCGAATCACATAGTCATGCGTGTGAGTCATGAGGTTGGTAACATTGGTGCCGTCCTTCTGGGAGCACTGAACCGTTGGATAATTGGGGTTGGAATCATAGAAACGACTGATGAAGTAGTTCCCGCGTACCAGAAAGATGTGAAACGTCAACGCATATCATGGAATGAAATCTGTTTTACCGACCATGCTAAGTCTAGTTTCCCAGCTGCGATGTGTGTCGTCACTGTCGAAAATTATGCCAAGCAAAGATTATAGAGTTAGAAAGATAGAAAACGCCCTTACATCTGTGGTACTAAAATCCGACTACGATTTTTTGGCTAGTTTCTTACTTTTGACACCTAGATGGCGCTGAAAACATTATTCATTACAGAAAACTATTTTAATAGGCATGAAATTCGAATTATACTTTTCATAAATTGAGTATTCTTTGTCGAGCTTTCAGAGAAACATCCTGATCGACAAAACAAAAGCAGAGCTCCGTTTTTTGATCAGGATTATATTTTCCATCTACACATTATTTTGAATCAAATGAAATACGTTTTGGATTCTTTATATTTTTATTTGAAATGATTGTGTAAAATCAACTACAATACAATAATTATGATTTTTGAGAACATTTCAAAAATTTGTTCACATATTAGAGAATTATTCAAGAACTTATTCATACAGTGAACTCTCGATAAATCGAACATTGATAAATCGAACAGTTTTTCTGGGCCCGATTCATACATATTATCTTACCCAGTGTATTTTAACCTAAATGAGTCTAGAGGGTCTAGTAGATGAGTCGAACTGTTGGAAAGATCGTCAAGAGAATCACCACCTCTATGAGTCGTTCTTCTGACCACCATTGCCTCTATGAGTTGAACTTTTTGATCTAATGAATGAGACCGAAGAAAATTCGGTTCGCAAACAAATTACCCAGAACAATATATTTTTGCCCCGAAACCTCTATCCATTTAACAACACTGAAAATAAAAAGCAATAAACAAGACAGTTACATGATACGAGTTTCAAAACTTACATTTTCATTCTCTTCGTTAATGAAAAGAATGCACATTCAAGATCATTCTTTCAATTATTTCTGCAATTAATCACCATGCATTTCGAATGTCGGCCAGTTTCTAACACAAAATTTATAACAGAAAAACACACAAACCAAGATTATGGAGTGAGCTAGGTGCTACTCTTGTAGATTTCGAGTTATTTCAGTGGAAAATACGCGAGATAATACAATCATCATTCAGCAAAAATATTTATTCAAGTATTTCTTTCAAAAATGACAACAGCCTACTAATAATCTCTATATAATCTATGCCAAATGGACCCTAATTAAATATTTTAACCATAACCCGATTACTTTTGAAAAACAGATGTCGCTGACATCACTGTAGTCGCTTCGTTTCCCATCTTTATACTCTATAATCTTTGATGCCAAGTTTTAATAGGTTTTTCATTAGTTTCACTAGACTTTTTCCTAATGGATGCATGCTTGAACAGTGCAACCCCGTGACCTCTACCATCAATCTCTCTTATCACCTGTATTAAGGACTCGCGAACACGACACATATCAGCTGGGCAATTTATGGCCTTGCCGGTGGATGCAACGCGATGTTAAAGGAGGCGCTTACACGCATATTCCAGATTCAAGAACTTCTGCAGTCGCGAACTCTTGGCGCCAGCTAACACTTCCGTAAAAACGTGTTCTCGCGACATTTCTCCACAGCAGATGCCACTTTTAATGTTACCCGATGCTCGCCGATGCAATTTCTGGAATAACATCTAAGCGGACTCTCCGGAATCAACGATTCTCTGGCTCGTTAAAAACAACGGTATAAAAATTATTCTATGGATCCATGTCTGTTGAACCCAGGGGATATCTATGATTTGACTCAGACCACCGATTTATATAACACCATCACTGAACTTATTCGAAGGTTGAAGATGAAGAACATACTAATGCCCACTTGCGCCGTTTTCTGGTTGAGACAGACTTATCTAAGGCGCCCTTAAATTTTGAGTCAGGCTTTTCCGCGCCTTAACGGATCAGATCTTGCACCGCATATCTGATAGAAACGACTTTGTTAAGCACGCGCTAAGCAATGCCAAATCTGGCAACACTGTATAAATCAGTGAATTTGTTTGTTTTGACATAGAAATGCAATATGACCACATGGTTTCGTGTCGGCACTAAGCACAGCGAAGTAAGAAGAACACGCGAATTCATAGACAAACAAAATATTTTTTCTATGCATTTTCAGTATTCTGATACACAGAACGACATATACTATGGGCCGCTGGCGAACAGGCTCAGTACAACCTATTTTTTTTTTATTTGAAGCAAATGATTTGATTTGATTTCAACAAGTCTTCATTTATAACTTGAATGACATAATTCTCCACCTGTGGAATATCATCGAAGTAGTACTTTTCACATTCACAAAAGTAAATAGTACCTACAGAATTGATAATTACATGGGTACAATCAATTGCTTCTATAACATGAGGAAATCCAGAAATTTGGTAAAATTGGTTTTGGCTGGAACGTATTTCTGCTTCTGTCTGAGGCATTTTTATGTGTACTGAAACTCGAACAACTTTTCTTGATACTGCAGATTCGTGGATTTTCTTAAATTCGGCTCAGCCAATAAATGTCCCGCTGATGCGTAGAATCGAAGGCACGTAAAGAGTTAACTCAAAGGTGATACACTCTGATTCCTACAATCATCAAGGCTTAAACTCCCTTCTTTGAGGTTTGACATCATCATACATAAGATATAATAAGATATGTACTTACATATCACTTGGCAATTCTGAATCATCCTCAATTAATCCCAGCAGTTGCAGAGTAGTTTTCTGGTCAACCGAAATCGCCGAAAAAATGCGAATTCGTCCATATTTTGGTAGTGATCGGCCTATTGAATTCTAGACTTCTAGGAAAGCCATAATCAATGATATCTAATATGTCGAAATCATTCTCATATAGATCATCAATTTCATTCAATAAAGTTCTATCCGTAATAATTATTAAATTCACGCAATCAAAAACAACACGTCAAAACTGCAGTTCGTTCTTGACGTTATGAATATTTGAGACGGGCTAAAGTCTTGCTTAAGCCATGAATATTCGCGGCTCAAAATAGTCATAACTTATGAAGCACTTGAACTGCGGTGCAAGAGAAACGACGTCTCAAACCTAACTTCAAATCTAAGTCGGACGTAAGTCAGACTTATATTTGGCGGTGCAAATTGGCATAAGAGATCCTTCAGATATAATATTTGTGATCTAAAACAGTATTTCACTAGTACGTTCAAAGTTACAGAATATCAACGCTTGTACGGGATTACATTGTTGTCGTAAGCCTCTCCAGACCTAATTACGGTTCTATGCATCCGTGCACCGTGATTTCTTACGTCAAAAACCTGTGTCACGTCCCTCGATCCTTCTATGGCCCGGAGGTGCGTTCCAACGACCCGCGGAACGGTTCGTTCTGGGTCCGAGTCGTTAGACCAATCCCGTCCCGCATAACCGTGAGGTCGCAGCCGTCCCAATTTCATTAATCACGAGAAATTCATTAGAGGAGCGTTCGCCAGACAATCGGACGGACGAAAAGCGATCGCTACGAGATGGATCCGTCCTGTCAGAACCGTGAATGTTAGAGCGGAGAGAGTTCCTCGTTCTGATAAGACCGAACAATGGCGATGCACTTTTATGTCATCGGCGTATACGCGAACTGCATGATAATAATAATTATGGCACACTTCTGGTCGGCCAGTGAAAGTATTTTCCATTGTGACGGCGTAGCGTGGCAGCCGACACAAAGGTTGAGCAGGGACGTATTCAGATCAGGATATTTAACAGGGCAGAATGTTGCTTTAAAATGCGACGTTGCCGGAACCCCCACCAAGGGTTGTACCAGGCTCAGAGTGTTACGACTTTGCACTCGTGGTTTTGTTTTGAAGCGTAACATGTGATAAAGTTTGCATCAGAAATTCGACCGGGAAACGTGTAAAAAGGTTTGTGTTTTTTTTCGTGTTCGTGTGACCGGTTTTTCAATCAATAAATAAAGTGAAGATAAGTGTTGCAGTTGCAAGAACAGTGTGTATAGGGTTTGTGATTGAATTTTTTCGACTTTTAGTGTTCATATCTGGAAGGATTATCAACAGGAAGGTTTTTCATTTCAATCTTTATTGAAATTTCATTTAGAATCTTCGATTTGAGTACTATGCCTCGTACTGGTGCAGTGCCCTGTTGCGAAAGCAACTATAAATCTACTAATGAGAAGATGTCGGTATTTAGATTTCCGAAAGATCCCGCGAGGAGAAGAAAATGGCTTAACGCAATTCACAGAGAAAGTAGTTTTAAAGTCAACGATGACAGTGTAGTATAAAACATTTTGTAGATTCCCAAATTTGGAGAAATAACCAACCGCCTAAGGTTCTGGTATTACTATACCCCGAAAAATTCTTAAATTAACTGATGATGCATTTCCTTCAATTTTCTCAAATCGACTGAGTTACATGACATCTTCAGTTACTCCGAAAAGAACTGATCCTGAGGAACGGAGACAAAAATTAGTTGTCCATTATGATAATGTTTACACCGATTCGGACAAATTAGATCAGATCGAATTTCCTACTTTTGTTGTCATTTCAAATTCGAGGCAATTTTCAACTTCTTTTCCAACGTTAAATAAAATGACTTTGTTCAGTTCTACAATATGAATTTTGAGGGAGCATTTCCGAAAAT
Source organism: Hippodamia convergens (assembly GCA_038502775.1). Taxonomy (NCBI): domain Eukaryota; kingdom Metazoa; phylum Arthropoda; class Insecta; order Coleoptera; family Coccinellidae; genus Hippodamia; species Hippodamia convergens. Next base: position 38,920,583 of record CM076611.1, on the reverse strand, counting down.
ATCATCGGGGTTCAAGATCTTGAGTAATTTGAGAATCGAAGTCGTATTTAAAGACGAAGTAAACGTACCCATTTCTAACTTCAAGTGGTTATTAGGTGACAGGTATATTTGTGACTTTTTTCCTCTTTTGATGTTCATTCGCCTAATATATTCGCTTCAGAAAGTTAAATAATTTTCATTCTGATTGTAATCTTGTGGAACTCAATGCAACAGCTACCTCCTCGTGGTGAGTTCTGGATTATTTGCGATAAAATATTAGAAAAGATAAACGAATTGCTGTTTTGTTTTCCTCCCTACATGTACCACTAGACACGCTGATGGTAACAACGGCAACGTCTAACCTTCCGGCCTGTTAGATTCAGTAGGTCATTTCAACGTTCGAGTAACCGTTCGAAGTATCCGAAATTGAGTAAAATTGAGATGAAGTCGAATTCCAGATATGGGATACTCTAGATGCGAGAAACTCGGAGCTCCTGCACTCGGACAAGCAGTCAATCGGTGTCGTTGTGCAAGAGCACTGGCAGCAGAAGTTGATAACCTCGGTTTGCATTGTTGCTTTCGATTACGGGTTCAGTTTTTCGAGCAGATTTCAATCTTTCGTCTCTTGCGCAACGGCATCTCGTCTCTCTGAAAGGATGCATGACTACGATTCGATTTAAGCGGAGCGTGCTATCGCGAATTATGGGTTTCGCACAATTTTGCACGCACGGGGTGAAAGTTTGCACTTATAGCAGCAAAAGTTGCATCGTGCATCTTCAAAGCTCTCCATTTGAGTTGTCAGATGACGTTCAACGCCATAAGTTAAGAACCAACGTTCTACCTGCTCAATTTAAATGTTGACGATGTTTTATTCGGGATTTATGATGGTGGCGCTATCTACACTGCGCACAAAAATTAACGCACATTCTGAAAATCTCAATTTTAATGAAAGTTGACTACATTGACTTTATAATTTATTTTTATGTTCTCTCGGGAAGGTTTTGAACGAAACAAGATACATTAAATGGAAGAAAAATTCAGGATTTCACCGAATCTTATGTGAGAGAAGAGAAATGAACAATTTGCTGATAAGTGATTTAATACTTGGTTCGACAACGACGGTTTATACTCAAAATGAGTGATCTTAAAATGTTCTGATCTAATCCTTCCCAGATTTCTCCGAGTTGGATTCCTAAGTCATTAACAGTAGCTGGATTATTTTATGGACTTCTCAGCCTTCTATTGAGGTTGTCGCAAACCTGCTCAATCGGATTGAGATCTGGGCTTCTTGCTGGCCATTCCATTCGATAGACTTCAACCTCTTCAAGGTACTCCTGAACGATGCGCGCACGATGGGGTCTGGCATTATCGTCCGTAAAAATGAAATTTTCACCAATGTATGGGCAAATCTCACTACATGCTCTTCAAGAATGTTCCTTATATACTTATCAACATTCATAGCTCCATTATCAACGACCACTAGGTCTGTGCGAGCAGTCAAAGATATTCCACCCCATACCATAATCGATCCTCCCCCGAAACCAGTAGTATTCAGGAAATTGCACTGAGCATATCTTTCATGTGGACGTTTGTATACAAGGGAACGTCGATCATAATGGTAGAGGCAGAATCTACACTCATCTGTGAAGAGAACTCTTTCCCAATCGGCCTCTTCCCAATGGATATGCTCTCTCGCAAAATCCAAACGCGCCCTTCGATGGGCTGGGGTAAGAGGTGGGCCTCTTGCCGCGACACGAGGCCTTAAATCATATTCTTTGAGGCGATTTCTTATTGTCTGAGTGCTTATTTGCACCCCATGAGTTTGCTCAAGCTGATTTTGAAGGAGGCGAGCGGTTGCAAACCGTTGTCTACCCTGTTCTGGTCTTCGGACATTCATACCTGTCTCCTTGAATCGCTGCAACATTCTGGACACACTTGTATGGGAGACTCCAAACTTTTCTGCAATTCTTGTGTATGTCCACCCTTCTTCTCGCAAAACTACCGCTTGGGCACTTTCCTCTTGGGTCAAATTGCGTGTTACGCGATGCATAGCGATCGAGTGTAGAGAATCAAACGAAACAAAAACTATTGATCACTAGAATTGATCGAGATCAATCAGAATTTAGAATTGAAAATCTGATAATATCATCTTTTTTTTATTCCTATTGGGAAAAAACATCTGTATTGAAGAAAAACGTTGGAAGTGGATAACATATGCATGCATAATTCTGATAAAAATAATGATCATTGAGAACACCTTCAGTTGTAGAATAAATTTGAGTTTTCCATAATGTGCGTTAATTTTTTGCGCAGTGTAAATTTCCCCAAACTGACTTATTGAATGACATGTACTACACTTTGTTTTCGAAAACTAAGTTCTTTTTTCATTAAGTATTCTTGATCAAACAACACAGCAATCGAAGAATCACCCAGACATTTTTACCGCTGCATCCCACTCAAACCTCCCATTCGAGAGACCGTCTTGAGTGCACAGGAAAGCCTGCAATTACGTCCCACCGCCATTGCACGAAATATCAACCATCGCTTCGAGACGTTTTCGATGAGCGCACCTGGCGGAGAGAAGAAGAGAAACGGACGAATGTTCTGTGGTTGCGACACGTCTCCAAACACCCGCGTCTTGGATTCAAAACAAAGCGTGGGTGGTTCGAGTGCTTGGAACGGATGAGACATTTGCATATCCCGGTGCTGGTACGTGAGATTCTCGACTCTTTTGGACGCGGGGCGGTCAACCGATATCTTTAGCGGAAACTCATCGATTTGATGGTCGAAATAGGTTAGGAACCTCTCAAGAGGAGAGCAGTCGAGCAGTTTCCAAGGATCAAAGCAGTGGAGTTTCAAAATTCAACACCGAGAATGATGTAGATCCCAAATAACGTATATGATCACTATCATACTTGACATTTTCATGCAGACCACTCTGTGATCAGTTGTCAACCTGTCATTACTAATTGTCAACGTGACAGATTGTCATCATGACAGCTCCAGCTGTTGGATGGAGTATTTGTCAAACAAATAAATAAACAAATGACAAAACTTCTCGACTCCGTGGTTCCTTGGGATATTTTAGTATTATAAAGGTCGTTTACGAAGATGATCTTTGAAAAAAACCACTAAGATCTGTATATTCATCACGACGATGCTTATAACCAAACTAACCTGGATCAAAATCGAAACGATATTTTTCAATCATTTGAGCTCTTTTCATTTCCACCATCTCTCTGGTTTCATTCAACTGACGTTTCGGTGCGCCTTTTCGGTGCTATTTTCAGAGTTTCGAATCAATTTACTTCTCGAGTTCATTTTCGAACTAGTCTCAATCGATGAATAAAAAGGCAACTTTAATTTCATAATGAACTATTATTGTATAATACGTTGAAAGTGGACATAAATTTATCCTGTACAGGGTATCCCAAATTGCTTGATTTTGACTGTTTTAGGTACTTCTGGACTAGATAGGTAAAAACTTCGGCTCAATTTTTGTGAAAACACCATTAGTGAAAACCGTTTTACGATATCTTCATTTTTTTTTAATTTCGATTTCGAAAATGTGCCATAACTTTTTCAAAATATCTAAAAACGATTGAAACTTTCTAGAAGCGCTTTTTTCCCGAAAATAAGAAACCATATTCAATTTTTTTTCGTTTAGAAAAACCACTTTTTTATATTAAAAGAATTTTTTTTCCTTTTTTTTGTAAAAAAAAATTTAAAATAATATCTTATTCCCATTGAAAAAGTGCTTGTTGAAAGTTTTTAACTTTTTCAGATATTTTCGAAAATGAAAAATATCTTCTGAATCAAAAAAATTTCAAAATGTCGTTATATCTTCAAAACAAATGAAGATATCCTGAAACGGTTTTCATTATTGGTGTTTTCACGAAATCGAGCCCAGGACTCCTTTCAACGTTTTAACCTATCTAGTCTAGAAGTACCAGAAACAGCCAAAATCAAGCAATTTGGGATACCCTGTACAATAAGTCCAGTCAATGAGGGCGAAAATTAGGCATTACCTCCGAATTCTATCAAGATGCTGCAATTTTGATAAAATTTTGGATATAAGCTATACTTGTCTCCTACTCCTACCCTATGCCGATTTATGCTTATCATTTTTAAGGGGTGGAAACAACTCCTTTTTCTAAAATCAAAGAAAAACTTGTTCTAACGTAAATCAAAGTAATTTTTGGGCCTCAGTAGCATTTTATGAAGTTTAATGAATGTCCTTCATATACTTCAAGTCCGTATAAACCACCCCTTTCAGCATAAAATGTGTAAAAATGGGTCTTCATTAATATAATTAATTAATTTCAATCAATTTTATAACAGTATTTTGGATCAATGTTAGTTTTAGATATTTTTATTTTTCAACCCCTAAAAGCCCTATTTGTTCAAAATAACAAAATGAAAATATCATTCAAACATCTCATTCATTCATCACTTTATTCTCGTGAAATTAATTAATCAAAAAAAAACTTTCATAGCAATCAGTTCATCCACTCTTGAGTTATAAATGGTGTCACCAACAAAATGGCCGACTTGGTTTTATATGTTAAGATTTCTAATGCTATAGGAGTTCTGACTGTCTCAATTTTTTCCGGAGACCCAAGCCATTTCGTCGTCATTACGTACAAAGACAATAACTCAAAACGCTTCACTCACAGCGGGTAAACTGCCGGAAACTCCTCAGATGGACGAGTTGCACAACGTTCGAAAATATGGGTATGGATTTAGTACCGTATTTGAAGAAAGACGTAGGTGGACTCGCCTTCATATAGTTTCGACAACGCTCGCTAACATATGGCATTAGAGGAGTATATATTAGGATCTGGCATGCAAATCCGTTAGCTTATATCATCTGACATGTCTATTTAGCTGACAAATTATTATAATTCCTTGTACGAACGTCAACGAGGCTTGAAGCGTGATTATGATTTTATTATCTGCAGTGTTAAGTGGGAATAGCGAACTCTCATCTCTTCGACCCATTTTGCACACAAGCATCATGATTTTGAAAGATAACAGTGTTGCCAACTCTCACCCATGGCTTGAGAAGCATTTCGAAAATTGAGAGTTCTCGTTTCTCGCCTGAGCGAACGTTGAAGTCTCCGAAGTTACTGTCTTGATCCAACGTTAAAATCTCCGAAGTTACTGTCTTGATCCAACGTTGAATTCTCCGAGGTTACTGTCTTGATCCAACGTTGAAGTCTCCGAAGTTACTGTCTTGATCCAACGTTAAAATCTCCGAAGTTACTGTCTTGATCCAACGTTGAATTCTCCGAGGTTACTGTCTTGATCCAACGTTGAAGTCTCCGAAGTTACCGTCTTGATCCAACGTTGAAGTCTCCGAAGTTACCGTCTTGATCCAACGTTGAAGTCTCCGAAGTTACCGTCTTGATCCAACGTTGAAGTCTCCGAAGTTACCGTCTTGATTCAACGTTGAAGTCTCCGAAGTTACCGTCTTGATCCAACGTTGAAGTCTCCGAAATTACTGTCTTGATCCAACGTTAAAATCTCCGAAGTTACTGTCTTGATCCAACGTTGAATTCTCCGAGGTTACTGTCTTGATCCAACGTTGAAGTCTCCGAAGTTACTCTCTTGATCCAACGTTGAAGTCTCCAAAGTTACTGTCTTGATCCAACGTTGAATTCTCCGAGGTTACTGTCTTGATCCAACGTTGAAGTCTCCGAAGTTACTCTCTTGATCCAACGTTGAAGTCTCCAAAGTTACTGTCTTGATCCAACGTTGAAGGCTCCGAAGTTACTGTCTTGATCCAACGTTGAAGTCTCCGAGAAAATATCGATTTTTCCCAGCGAGAACGACGGTGGTGCGACGAAAACGGGCAGATGGACACGGTGTGCGACAGTTTAATCGACGTTGATGGGCGTCGCGATGACCTTTGATTTAACGGACCGAAGAGCACCGCGACCTTGCGTTAATTACTCCGCGGTGTGCAGTTCTGTTGTTTTCGTACGGTTGGTATCATCCGATAATGGCGGGGGTCGTACGAAACCTTCGAGATCGTCGTTTTCGATTTCGCTGGGTTCTGTTTGTTACGGTTGTTGATCTCTGTTTTTTTTTCAAGGATTTCCCGAAAATGTCGCTTTCCAAGAATTGTCCAGATTAAAACAGACGTGGGAAGAATGCCCAAAACAAAAACAAAATGATCTGTGAGACATTTCTGAAAAGTTATGAGAAAATTTCGGATTTTTAAGGATCCTCTAATAATGTATGCTTAGCTTTGGGTTTCTCAGTTTTTCTAGTGTATGTTCCTGTGTCAAAATACGCATTACGCAAACTTTTCAGTAGGAAGAGGACCAGAATGTCTGTTCTTACCGTTGACTCGTCAAAAAAAAAAGGCAAGAAGTTACAGAGATCTTTGACCGTTCATCAACTCCCTGCAGTTCATTACCCGTCTATACCACCTACCAACCCTTCGAGAACCCATCCCAAGCTGCGCAGTACTTATTTCTCTTTCTCGATTTTTCTTCAACGGCGGTGTCATACACCTTTGCATTGTGTACACCCATAACCGCCCATGCTCGTGCCCATTTTTCACCGATGGCAATGCATTCTCTCACACACACACTCGCTCACCGACACATTATACATCAATAATGCATAATATGGGACGAGCGATGAGTCGGCTTAAGTAATTCAGCAACTTGTATCGACCAGAAAAGAATGATTCTGTTGAGGTGCGTTCTCCGATCCTCATTCTTCTCGCATTTCGAACTTACATGATTGAATGAACACCACAGTCATCACAAAGACTTGCAAAGTTATGATCTTCGTAATCAAAAATTGTAATCACTTCCATTTTGGGACAACAATTAGATTTGTACAATTCTTAATATGTATTGATATTAATACTGGAAGAATAAGATCCAATGGGACTACTATACTGCTACAAGTGTTTGGTATTAGTCGTACTACTCCTTCAACGATGAGTACCACTATGAAAATAGCAGGTAAGAATGCAGAACGAATGACAATAACAAAAACTCTAAGTAATGATAGTCACGCTAGAAGCTATCCCATTCGTAGTAGAATTACCACTTATAGCGAGTACCATCACTACTAGAAAAAATTATTGTCTTGACATCACTGAAAAAAGATTTTGAGTGCTTACAGCACGAGTTGTAGTAGTATAGGTCTTACTTGTGGTACTTGTAGTACTCATGGTACAGAACTACTAAATTACTTCTACCACGATGAGTACCACTATGAAAATAGCAGCTAATAATGCAGGAAGAACGACAATAACAAAGACTCTAAGTAATGATAGTCACGCTAGAAGCTATCCCATTCGTAGTAGAATTACCACTTATAGCACTATTGCGAGTACCATCACTACTAGAAAAAATTATTGTCTTGACATCACTAAGAAAAAATTTTGAGTGTTTACTGCACGAGTAGTAGTATTACAGGTCTTACTTGTGGTACTTATAGTATTCATGGTACAAAACTACTAAATTACTTCTATCACGATGAGTACCACTATGAAAAAAGTAGCTAAGAATGCAGAAAGAACGACGATAACAAAGACTCTAAGTAATGATAGTCACGCTAGAAGCTATCCCATTCGTAGTAGAATTACCACTTATAGCACTATTGCGAGTACCATCACTACTAGGAAAAATTATTGTCTTGACATCACTAAAAAAAGATTTTGAGTGCTTACTGCACGAGTAGTAGTACTGCAGGTCTTACTTGTGGTACTTATAGTACTCTTGGTACTAAATTACTAAATTACTTCTACCACGATGAGTACCACTATGAAAATAGCAGCTAAGAATGCAGAAAGAACGACAATAACAAAGACTCTAAGTAATGATAGTCACGCTAGAAGCTATCCCATTCGTAGTAGAATTACCACTTATAGCACTATTGCGAGTACCGTCACTACTAGAAAAAATTATTGTCTTGACATCACTAAAAAAAGATTTTGAGTGCTTACGGCACGAGTAGTAGTACTGCAGGTCTTACTTGTGGTACTTATAGTACTCTTGGTACTAAATTACTGAATTACTTCTACCACGATGAGTACCACTATGAAAATAGCAGCTAAGAATGCAGAAAGAACGACAATAACAAAGACTCTAAGTAATGATAGTTACGCTAGAAGCTATCCCATTCGTAGTAGAATTACCACTTATAGCACTATTGCGAGTATCATCACTACTAGAAAAAATTATTGTCTTGACATCACTAAAAAAAGATTTTGAGTGCTTACAGCACAAGTAGTAGTACTACAGGTGTTACTTGTGGTACTCATGGTACAAAACTACTAAATTACTTCTACCACGATGAGTACCACTATGAAAATAGCAGCTAAGAATGCAGAAAGAACGACAATAACAAAGACTCTAAGTAATGATAGTCATGCTAGAAGCTATCCCATTCGTAGTAGAATTACTAATAGCACTATTGCGAGTACCATCACTACTAGAAAAAATGATTGTCTTGACATCACTAAAAAAGGGTTTAAGTGCTTACAGCACGAGTAGTAGTACTGCAGGTCTTACTTGTGGTACTTATAGTACTCATGGTACAAAATTAAATTAGTAATACTTTTAGAACGTCTCCCATCATAAGTAATAGTACTTTTTATTCGCAGCGAATAACTGAACTATAACAGTACCGAAGGTAATTTTGAAAGTGAAATTTACAATAATGATTCGACAACGGTAAACTTTTTTTTATCACCTTCTATATGAAGCCGCAGTTTTGGGATGCGCCTTATTAAAGTTTTATATGTTCATCAAGCGAATCCAATTACAATCTCTTTTCTAGCAGTGATGATATTCAGGGTCGTACTATTGCTGATTGAAGTGGTTCTTCTAGTATGAGTAGTAGTGCTGCAAAATTTGTGGAACTTCGGATACTAGGAACAGTTCAACCAGAAATACTTCTAGAATTACTTCCATTAGAGTATTAGTACTAGTACTTAATACCAACACCGTTGAGGTTTTGGTATACGCTAGATCTTATGAAAATCATTTTTCTAGTAGTGATGGTACCGAAGTAGAATCGTATTTCTAGTACGAGTAGAATTACTTCTAGCCCGACTATTATTGGTTCTAATCTTTATTGTTGTCACTTTTTCTGTAATCTCAGTTACATTTCTTATAGTGGTACTCATCGTGGTAGAAGTAGTACAACCGGTACCTGATACTTCTAGCTGTGGTTCTAAAGGATCTTATTCTCCCAGTATTAGTACCAATACTTTGTCTTCAGCTAATCAACGAAGTATAATAGTACCGCGGGTACTTATAAAATAATGATTCCACAACGGTAAATTTTTTTATATCACCATCTATATGAAGCCGAAAAGTTTCGGGGTACGCCATATTGAAGAAATACGGGTTCATCAAGCGAATCCAATTACAATCTCTTTTCTAGCAATGATGATATTCGGGGTCGTACTATTGCTGATTGAAGTGGTTCTTCTAGTATGAGTAGAAGTGCTGCAAAGTTTGTGGTACTTCTAGTACCACCCGTGGAACTTCTGATACTAGGAATTTTACAACCGAAAATACTTCTAGAATTATTTTATTAGAGTATTAGTGCTATGTAGTACTTAAAACTAGCACCGATGATGTTCTGTCATACGCTAGATCTTATGAAAATCATTTTTCTAGTAGTGATGGTACCGGAGTAGAAGCGTATGTAGTATTTCTAGTACGAGTAGAATTACTTCTAGCATGACTATCAGTGGTTCTAATCTTTGTTGTTGTCTTTCTTATAGTGGTACTCATCGTGGTAGAAGTAGTACTACCGGTACCTGATACTTCTAGCAGTGGTTCTAATAGATCTAATAGATTCTCCCAGTATTAGTACCAATACTTTTTCTTCAGCCAATCAACGAACTATAACAGTACCACGAATACTTTCAAAAGGGAGAATAACAATAATGATTCCACAACGGTAAACTTCAATATTTCACCACTACGTTATTATCTTAGTATCGCCCGACAATAAGACACGCATTTAATGATGCACATTCGGTCGTACCTTGGCAGGTACGAGAACAATCGAACCTCCGGATCGAAGATGAATGGAAGTACGGTAGCTCTAGCACGGACTTCCTCTTCCTGCGAACGTTCCCATGCCGACGGTAGGCCTCGTCAGTACGCCAGGCGCCCGCGGCACGTTCGGTACTCACGCAGTGCTCTCTTCCGCAGGTGGTGGACTCTCGGGCCAGGACCAACGCTGACGGGGGACTTCGCCAGCAGGCCAGGAGGCAGTTGGAGGTGTTCCAGAGCCAGGTGCCGGGGGGGCAGTTGCAGGTCGTCAAGTCGCACAGCGTCAGCAGCAGCCGCTGGACTAACAGGAGGGCGGAGGAGGTGAACCAAGGGGATTTCGAGGGGTTGCAGGTCAGTATTTTTCATTTTTCGACATAACTCGAACATACGAAGATATATTGAAGACCTTCGGATAACTTTTTCCTTCATAATCTTATCTAATTGGTCAGCAGTAATTCCCCGTAATTATTTCATGCTCATCCAAGTGATCGATGTCAACTCTATGTCAATTAAATTCTTTGAGCAGATTATTGCACGAAGAATTTCGTTTCAAGGTCGTACCCATAGACTTATCATAGAGATGAAATATCGTATCACAGTAAAATCCAAGCTGCTCTACCAGTTGATAGTTTATTTCGTAGAACTGTTTTTTATCGTCATGAATCCATATTATAGTATCTCAGGTTTTTGTTTTAGCGTAATTCGACGGTTTGATAGAATCATGTCATCGGTGGTACTTTTGGTAGTTATAAAGTACCTTGCCCAGTTTAATTTTTTTTTTTTTTGTAATCTTGAGGTAGTGAAAATGAACCTAACCTAACCTTACTTAACCTAACCTGAATGCGGATCGATGTTTTCTTTTTTTTTCCATTTTTTTTTTAATTTTTCACAATTTTTTTCTTTAACTTTGGATAGGGAAAATGAACCTTACCTAACATAACATAACCTTGTCAAACTAAACTATATAGACTATATATAAGACTATATCAGAGCCGTATCCGAGCTAAATGGAGTAGATTCATGAGTTTCATTTATTTTTTCTCGAAAATTACTGCCTCCCCAGAGCTGTAATTGAGACTGTAGTATCAGGAAGTCCTATAGATTCACTGTGCAAAATATTTTTAAAATCGGTGACGGGGCTATAAAATTTATAATAACCGAAACGAATATTCTTACGTACGAAGATTTGTTGAAGACCTTTGGATAACTTTTTCCTTCATAATCTCATCTAATTTAATGCTCATCCAAATAAGCGATGTCAACTCCGTGTCAATTAAATTCTTCCAACAGATTATTGCACGAGAATCGAAGAATTTCGTTTCAATGTCGTACCCAAAGACTTATCATAGAGATAAAAGGTCGTACCATAGTAAAATCCAGGCTGCTCTACCAGTCAATGGTCTCTTTCGCAGACATTTTTTTCATCGTCATGGATCCTTATTATAGTATCTCAGGTTTTTTTTCAGCGTAATTCGACGAATTGATGAAATCATGTCATCGTTGGTACTTTTTTCATCATTCTTCGTCCCCAAAAGAAGATTCGCCTATTCTGAAGCTTGATCTCTGGATTATCTCCCCCTCTTCCTTAAATTCTTTGCTGACACTGGCTACACATCTCTAATATTCGTGAATTTCTCATATTTTGCCAGTTTTATCAGTATACGGTTTTCAAATATCACAGAGTCACTTAACTCTCCAAAATGCAGCCTCGATACCCAATTATAAATCACAGAATATCTAATGAATATGAATGAGTTCAAAATAGTAATAATCGAAATGAATACCATTTTCAATTCCCAGGCTCAGAGATCTTTCATCATGAGGTTGGATAAATGATATTAAATTTCGTCACTGAGATGAGACATAGCCTAGTTTGGCATCATCAGTATCCCATACACCTCAAGGACCTAATCTTCATAAAAATCGATATTTAAATCAATTAAGTTTGATGTACTGAGCAGAAATTACAAAGAAGTGACATCCAATTGCGTCAAAATGAAGTTTCACATCTCCAATGATTGAGTGACGGTATATCTCTCATCTCAGTGACAAAATCTAATATCATTTCTCCATCTTCATGATAAAATATCTCTGAGCTTGGGGATCTAAAATGGTATTCATTTCGGTGATTACTATTTTGAATTCATCTATGTTTCAAAAATGTTTTCGGTGTGGCAAAGAATTTTCTTGTTTCCCGTTTTATTCTTTTCTTGAAAAAAAAACACTTGGCTTCACGGTCGCGAAAAGAATTGGGCGTTACTAATTTTCATGTTCAAATGAACAATTTCAAAAAATCTCCCAAATATCTCTAAGTAAATTCAGTCATCCCACATGGCAATCATTTCGGAACGCTGTCTTAATTCTGAATCACAACTATTCTACGAATAACCATCGAATGTCATTCTCCTCATGAACAATGAATATTCTTCGGCAATTACTACTGTCAGATTAGAATTTTCCTTTACTTCATTCCAACCATAGAGTATTATAGTTATCCGCTGTCACTACTCGCTCCCAATGCTTCGTTCCCTTCGATCTCTTCAGATCATGCACGTTCACTTAATTATTCCCTCTCAGCTCTCCTGACATTATACATTCGCGAACAAGTTCAGCCGTCCGGCGAACTGTCAAACGGTCGTGATAACACGTTGCGCAAATATCAATTAATATTTAGTTTGCGACTAGGATCATCCGCACGGTGTTCAAACACACATCTCACACCTTGAACCCGACAGCCGAGTCCATTAAATCCCGCGGTTGTGCATAATCTATGCCCGTAGCACAGAGACACACTATTCGCCGCGCACAGAATGGATGTAAAACGTGCGGTCTGGTAGTCGAGCGTAATTGATTGTTCGAGTTATATCTGTGGAAAGTGAAACTCTGTGGGACGCTATCCGACTCGATGAATGCGGTAAGGTCGCCCGCTAATATTCTTCACGGCCCGATTTTACGATCCAGTTGTCTATGATCGATTCGAAACGTCGTTCGTCCAGACCATAGATTCTCAAGATTTGACAGACGGAGTAGATTTCTAGAAAACCGCGTCTTTCAGTGCATGTCATTTGGAAAGTGCATGAGGAAGCGAGAGTGTTTTTTAGATAAATTGAATTCAATCGACCGATAAATTTCTCAACAAACATTAAGGTTTCATCACCGTATCGTCTTGATTTGCAGCGATTTCTATCGGAACGTGGAAAATGTGTTGTTTTGGGAAGTTTCGCGTCAAGCTTACCGTGAAGTGCTGATATTCATAAAGGTTAAATCGTTGAAAAATCTCCGCATAAGCTTGAAAATGTTAATTCTCGTTTACGCAAGATCACTTAGGTGTAATAATGATAATTAAACAACTGTTATAGGTAGGTGATCGAGGTAAGGTTAGGTAATACAAAATAATACATTTAATTAACTCCGATATAAACTAACAACAAAGGCTCGAATGTGTTACAATACTATCTCATATTTTCTGATAGAAATATTGTAAGCTCGACGTAAACTCGATGCTAATGATTCACATCCTTCGATAGTTAATATTCCCGACGTTAATCAACTCGAGGTGCAGTGACTGTTTCCCCCCCCCCACATTCGCATTATTGTTACTCATTCGGGCATTTATGGCACTGCAGCGCGCTCCATTAGTCACACTCGGACAGTCCGACAGTTACGCAACAGATCCATTTAAACCGATCACGTTCGAACTGACCTTGACAATCCGCTGTTGCAGATTCCCTCGAACCAGCTGGACCTCAGCTTCCAAAAATCCAAGGCTGTCATAGGAAGGAGTGCCGCTCGCCGTCCACCGACCAGAATCAAGAACAAAGATGACATTTCGCCGGTGAGACAAGCAGCGACCAATTTGCAGCGCGTGAACCGACTCTGCCATCAGATACACGAGAATGCTGTCAAACAAACCTTCGGCAAGTTCACCAACGGATCTACGATCGAAAACAGACTGAGTATCGGTAGCCCAACGAAAAAAACGAAGAATTTACTAACCTTTCGAACGGCCATACGAATCTACTAAGGACTAAAAGTAGCAGCAGCGAAGATTTCCTGATCAACTTGAACAAGGACAAATCTACGAAAAGCATCGAGGATTTGGAGGATCTAGAACATCTACAAACTTGGAGAAGAACGTCTAAGATAAGAAGATCGTTGCAATATCCTAAACAAGAAAAAAACAGTCCTAACAAACCAATAGACTTGCCAGAAACATCAGTAAGCGTCAGGAAGATCACTGAAGACTTCGAGAAAGGAAGGAGGTTGAGCACAGCGTTGAGAGGAAACAACATAGACCTCCAAGCTTTAGACCAGATCCTCCAGACAATCTCGAGCTCAAGCAGCGATAAGACTCTGGACGAAGACTCCGATAAGAAAAACAGCCACCAATCCAAGAGGAACTCGTTCGTTACAGTCGAAAGCATACAAGAAATCAAGGGTAGATTAAGACGAACCAGTTCCCCAGACAAAGAACCCTTCAAGAACAAAGACCAAGAAATCGACGACGGTATCGTAACTGAAGAAGAAAAAATGATCGATACCAGCAGATTCGGCGGGCAGTCCAAAGTCAAATCGTACGTCTTCGGCATGGATTATGGCAAGAAGCCGATGATTGGTACCGGAAGCTTGGAGTCCAGATCGAAATTGCTGAACGGCACTACTAACAGAAATGAAGATTGGTACAATAGGAGGAAGTCTTACGGATTTGAGCCTGTGCAAAACCAGAACGAGACCATGTCGAAGAAGAAACTAGTGGAGTCGTCGACAGACAGCGGAATTTGTAGATCTAGTGAAGTGATCGTCGTTCCATCAGTGATTAAGAACCATCAAGATTTAGACGAAAATTACAGTGATTGCTTAGAAAAAGAGGGGAATTTCGGTAACGTCAGGAGGATCAGTTCGTTGTTCGACAATCCCACCACCAAGACGTCGTTCAATTCTTCTTGGACCAAGAAGAACAAAGAAAACGATTGGAGTTCGAACCCTGGCATCACCATCAAGATCCCCATAGTCTCCAACAGCAACTGGGAGGGGGAAATCAAAAGACACTCCATAGCTGTGGACGAAACCAAGTACGTTTCCAAGAGTACCATCAGCAACGAACCACGCCGGACGAGTTTGGTGATCAACGATAGGTTCTTGAACGCGCCGGTAGCTACAGAAGGCTGTGATAGCAAGAAGTCCAAGAAGGTGGAGTTCTGCAAGACGGAGGTGCATTTCGCTGCTGAATCCGGGAAAGTTAACATCGTTGAAACAGACGAGAAACCTCCCCCCACTCAGAACTTCAGGAGGAGGAGAAGAAACCCTAGTTACCTCGGAGATTTCAACAAGAACGGTTTGCCAGTTCTCCATTTCGGGGAGAATCACGTGGAGAAGACTCTCTTCGCCAATGGGAACCAACAGTTGGTGGAGGAGCTCTCCAGTTCACCAGAAGAACCAAGGACGTCTACGTCACACGTGGTGACTGTCAATTCAGATTTCAACAGCCTAAGTGCTTTGGAAGACGAACCTAGAGATTCCCTTGAAAGCATCAAGGGTATCCTGAAGAACAAGATGGTCAAACCGAAACCTTACCACCTAGGGAGAACCCCATGGACTTCAACTTCTTCGAAGATCGAGATTGGGGTGCCAAAGATCCACCTATTTGGAAATCGACGGTGACCGTGAGCAGCACCCTTTTGACAACAGACAAACGGAGAATGTTTTGAACAACCAGCCGGACTTGATTAAGGACCAACTGAAGAGGTTGGCTGACTATCACAACGATTTTCGGAGAGTTGAACAGAAAGTCAAACCATTTCTATCCGTCGCGGACAGAATAAGGACCATGGAAGAGGGTCAGAAGGCAGACAGTCACAAGGGCTTCTCCACCAGAGTCAACATAGGGGATGGTCAGGCCATCGTGGTGCAGAACAGCTCGTTGAACAAGCCGGATGTCTTCGCGGAACCTGTTAAACAGGAGCCCAAAGGTAAGTTGTAGACCAAGTCCTCGAATCTCTTACCTTACTTGTTCATTTCGATCTTCTAATGTATTCCCTAGTATTGTTTTTTCTTCTTAATGCCTGAATGAAACAATAAACCATTTCACATTAAAAGAGTCTTCAGGGCTTGTTGGCCGTGGTCTATTAGGAATTATTTCACCTAACGGCTTGATTTTGGTTTTTTTCAACACCGGCAACCATGCGCTATGTACCAAAGGAGTTTCTCCCCTTCTTTTCATGTTGTTCTTATGTTCATATATCTCAATGGCTCCCATGATAGCTCCTAGGATAGAAACTTTTGTTCGAAATAGCCTCTGCCTTCGAGAAAACAATATTGTGTCCATCTGTTAGAACATGTTCTGCTAGTGCGGAATTCTCTGTCTGATTGAGTCAAGAGCATCGTTCATGCTCCTTAATTCTCGTATTGATACTTCGTTTCGTTGTACCAATGTAGACTTTGCCGCAGTCACAAGGTATCCTGTAAATACCGGGTTGAGAGAGTGGTTCGACTTTGTCTTTTTGAGTTGGCTTATAGACGGAAGATGGAAAAGCTATCTTACCATAATATATCCGTAATTGGTAGAATACTAACGAGGCACAATATAGAGACCGTCTATAAGCCAACTCAAAAACTTGGAAAAAAAATTATCAGAACTACCAAAGGCAAAGTCGACCCACTCTCTCAACCCGGTATTTACACGATACCTTGTGACTGCGGTAAAGTCTACATTCGTACAATGAAGCGAAGTATCAATACGAGAATTAAATAACATGAACGATGCTATAGACTCAATCAGACAGAGAAATCCGCACTATCGAAACATGCTCTAACAGATGGACACAATATTGTTTTCTCAAAGACAGAGGCTATTTCGAAACATCGAAAGTTTCTATCCTTGGATGAACACGGAAGCCAGTAAGATATATAAACATAAGAACAACATGAACAGAAGGAAAGAAACTCCTTTGGTACATAGCGAATGGTTGACGGTGTTGGAAAAGACGAAAATCGAGCCAATCGAAGTGGGAACGATGGACCAATCAACATCGCGCTCGTAAACCCACTACCTTCTCCCGCCATTAATAAGGGTATAAGTTGGGACAACGGATCGAATCCAGCAACACTTTCGGAAATTCAGCGGTCGAGTAACAATCTCAGACCAAGAATTGTCTGAAGATGACTATCGCAGTTGTGGGTGAAACGTAAGGTGAAATAATTCTTAATAGACCACGGCCAATAAGCCCGGAAGACTCCCTTCATTTCGTGAAAGCCTGAAACTTTTTAATAAACCCTTTCTTAACTTCAAAAGTTAAAAACTAACACCCCTTCGACTGTCTATCCTCCCTTAACCCTAAGATAGTATCTGTAGATTCCCCTTTAGAGTAGACTCAACTAACAAAACTTAAACGATAGTTCAAGGATATCGTAGAATTTTATTGTAAATATGTCTCTTTTTCTATTTGTGCATGTACTATGTAGAATACTTGTATATTTCTCAGCTTCTAATTTTTATCGAGTACCACATTGCGAACATGGATTAAAATTTGATATATCTTCAGAAGGTAATTCCGATCATCCGTTTTTGAGAAGATCGTTCGAATTTTTTGGTAGTAACAACAGAGGGATGTAGTGAAAAAAGCTCGGATCTTTGTATGAAAAATCCGAACTGAACAAGATCAATCACCACTGCGATAAAGATTTTGCTCACGTCAAAGTAGCTATCATAGTAATTACTAGCTGGCCCGGCGAACTTTGTTTCGCCTCAGATTCATAAAGTTGTATCAACAAAACTGGTACTTTTTCAAGTAGGAGGTAAATAAGACAAAATTAAAGTAGAAAATATACAAAAAATTTAATTTCATTGAAATAGGTAGGTATGTACATTGTTATATACATGAATAGACTTCACTTTATTTAAGCGGTACCTTATTATTATTTCAAAATTGTCTCACTGTTGTACCTTGTACCACATTTTTAGTTTTTTCGTCATGAAATTTTCCGTAGTGTTCGGAAGAAAGAAAGGTGTGATAACAATTGGACTCAGATGCATTAATATTATTATTAAATGTAGTTCACCGAATTTATATCAAATATAATACTTACACGAAAACGCTATCAACCTCAGCGACATCTACTGGCTTTATTCGCAAGAAGTAAAATAATTACCTACTTTTTCTTCCATCTCATCAAATTTTTCATTGTTTTAATGTATTTTATGTCAACCCCACCGTAGAAGAATAAACAAAAAAACTTTCATAACAAACAGTTCATCCAATCTTGAGTTATAAATGGTGTAACCAACAATATGGCCGACTGAGTTTTATATATTAAGATTTATGCTACATCCTTGGGTAAAACTTCGAAACGGTCGTTCTCAAAAACGCCGAATCACCCCTAATCTCACCCGATTTCACCATCGCCTAAACACATTTTAGAACTGAAACAAATACTCAAGAAAGGCCTTGTAGTCAGGATAGGACGCGAAAACTCCACTTCCCACCGCATGGTCTGCTCCAAGACCACCACCAACGAGCAATCAGCGACCACGACCACCAAAATAACCATAGATCTCTCGCCCACCGAAGACAAGGACCTCCAATCCCCCTTCCACGATGCCAAACAGAACGGATCTCATAGTTTTAAGTCGACCTCCTTGATCCTCAACACCATCAAGTCGCAGAACGAGCCAGAGAAGATGTCATACCAGATGCCTCAACAGCTGGAAGCTCTGAAGAGACTGTACGAAGATGAAGACAGCGATGCTGATAAGGAGGTGCAGCTGCTGACCAGCAGAATGGGGGAGAGGCAACGGTTTGAGGATGATGCCAACAGCAGCGTGGTCTCTGGCAGTTGGAGCAGGATGCGAGCGTATAAAAACGTCTTGGAGAAAACTAATCATAAGAAGTCTAGCGATGTTAGTCCGAGTAAACGTTCACTTGCACAAATAGAAAAAGGTACACTGGAGCTAATGATTATCCTCGTACTATTTTCGAAGCTTGTTCACCTTGGTTTCAATCTTTTATATGTCCTATGTATTATCATTATGTTGAAGAACGAGTTCACTTCTTTTTTCTTGTTAAAATTCATAGGAATATGAAAAAATCTTCAAGTTCATAACCAGGATATTCTTCCAATATAACGATGATACATAAGTGAACAGTTAAACTTTCTTGACTGGTTGAAGAAATTCTTTCATCATATTCCCAATATTTTCCATGCAGAAAGCAAACCAGAAGCCATACTCCACCATGAAGAACCTGTCAGAATCAAGGCCGAAATCAAGAGCAGGAAGTACTCCCCAATAGTCCTAAGAAAGCACCCAATTGTGATAAAAACCGCGGAACTGAAGTCGACGAATTCTCCAGACAAGCTTTCCAGCCCCCTCCTCGTTGGGAGAAGCTCAAACAACGTAGAAACAAACAAGGAAAGGATAAGAATGATCGACGTGAACCTAGCGAACATCGAAACAGAGGTAAGTCAGCAGAACGATTTCGTGAGGAACGAAAAGGTGTTGAGACAACCAAAAACGTCAGAAATGGCGTACTTTGGAGTTCCTGTACCTTCCCAAGTGGAAAGAATGAAGAGCGAAAGCTACAAGAAGGAAACCAAAACGAACATTTTAGCTTCCACGAGGACTGATTCGCCTATATACCAAAACATTTCTCCTAACGAAGAGCCTGAAGTGAGTACCAAAT
Organism: Hippodamia convergens; assembly: GCA_038502775.1. Lineage (NCBI taxonomy): Eukaryota > Metazoa > Arthropoda > Insecta > Coleoptera > Coccinellidae > Hippodamia > Hippodamia convergens. The sequence goes on along the minus strand of CM076611.1, from coordinate 38,900,887 downwards.
TCGACAGTGGCATCCTAGAAGAACTAACGAAAGCCGCCGACGAAATCCTCCAAGCTGTCAAAGACTACAGTGAGGAAGAATCGAGGAAGCAGAAGGAAAAAGAAGAGACCAAAACAGAACTGAGTACGATAACGGAAAACAAAGCGTGGAAGCAAGAGAGAACGAAGAGGCCGATAGAAAGACCTTGCAAATCGAAGTTGAAAAACGCTTCCTCCAATTCGTCTTTAGAAGCGTCTCCTAAAGATTCCAAGCCTGCTCATAGGTACATTTCCAACACCAAGGCCAGTGCTGATAAAATAAAGACCAGGACGAGCAGTAGCGAATCCAGTGGCTTGAAGGCCACCACTAAGGCGAGGAGATTGCAGAGGGCTAGTAGCAGGGAGGCGTTGCTACAGTCGCATGGAAGTTCCTCCGAAGATTTGGCTACCACCGAAGTGCCTCTAAGGAAACCTAGGTTGGTGAGGAAGACCAAAACCACCCAGCTGAGTATGACCAACGGGATGGAAATAAGTAAAAAGAGTACCGTTTCTAACAACGCGAAGAGAAAGGAAGCGGGTGTCAAGGCCAAAACAGAAGAAAGGTACGTGTTAACGAATTCTTCTTTGATAAGATGTTAGCTATTTTTGGTCTCAGACTCGAAAAATTGTTTTTATTGAAGAGGGCGCGAAATTTCAACCTCAAAGGAAACTAAGAATCGATAATAGTGTTATAAAAATCTTTAGAATCTAGCTTTCATGGTTAGCCGAATGGAAAGTAGAAAGTAATTTTTAAATATGAAATCTACAAGTGATGGAAAGTTCAATACTTCAATATAATTGAAAATTTCTAGTTTAATTTTGATATCGATATCTTACCTCTATTTGTTTAATTTTCTTCTCTCTTTTGATATGTTCTTCATGTACAGGGTGGTCAGATTTCGATGTTTTAGTACTACATCTCCTAAATTAAGCGAGATAGAAAAAAAGTAATATACATGTCATGTTCTCTTTTTTCGAGAAACTCAAATTGCTGAAAATCGCAAGTCACTAAGGTGTCTACTTTCCAAGCTACAGGGTGATTTTGAAATTTGGGTCAATAAAAACTTAAGCATCGAGCGGAAATGTAAATTTCAACATCTCTTGTATCTTTACCATGTATCGTTTAAAATCATGACAGGGTTTTTAATATTTCTGTTCTTTTCTTCGTTTCAGACTTCCAGGAGCTCTTCCTGAAATACGGCACAAGACTGCTGTGTCCACCATACGAAGTACCGCGGAAAAGACTGCTAGAGACAAGAGTAAAATCAGGGACGATGCGAAAAAGAAAGGACCACAATATAAAGAAATAATTAAAGGTCAGTTCCTAAAAATCCTGAGGTATCGTTTTTTAATTTCAATATTTTAATTTCAGGTTCCTCGTCGCCGTTGAGCACTGTTAAAAACAAAAGAGAGACTGTCACCCACCGATTAGCCACTGCGTACGTACCTGCTTGTAGTCCTCGAAAATCTCACATCCATGACTACTATCGAAGTCAGGATCAGTGTCCATGTCTGTGTTCTTGACGAACTATGTTAGGTAGTGGATCGGCAAAGATTCATTTTCCATTTCGCTTGTTCTAACACTTCCTACGTACCTATTCGAACTCTTTGTTCTTCCGAAGAAGCTTTATATTCGCCTCAATTCTTCTATTCAAAGAAAGTTTTATTCTTCTAAACTTTTAACTGCATCTTTTCATCCAAAATCTAACCAATGTACTGTTCAATACTTCCGACCTACATTCAAAAAGAGAGTGATTTTCTTCTCTGTCTTAATGTTAGTTTATTCGATAATATTTTACGTGTTTTCAAAAATGAGGTTTTTTAAATTTCTGTATGGTGATAAATCATTTCACCACAGAATTTCAAAGTCAATGTTAAGAAAATCGAAATGGATCTAAGCATGACTAATTTAATGAGATCTTGAAAGTGAATTCTGATGCTCAATCTAACATAAGAGGTTTTTGATTTTAACACCTTTGAAAATACCATCCTGTCACTTATCAATTTTTTTGTAGCCAAGTTTATGCAGTAACCAGTTTTTCTATATTTCAAATAACAATAAACCTAATATTCCTACAGTAAAAATAACATAATAACGTTGCAAGATCGCCTGATTGTATAAGTGTTTAATTAATCATTTTCATTAAAAAAAATAGGTAGTATAACTATCTAATTGTCGAATTCACACCTCACGTAGTTCGTAGTGTATAAAGATTGTAGTGTAGTATCTTATACTAAAAACTTATTCATATTTTTCAATATGAGGGCTAGAATAGACAAGTACCGATACAAATTGAAAGTAGCAACTGTAAGTAACATTAGAAAGAAAAAAAAAGCAAAATCAATGCGTTGAAGAGAAATATTACAACACACCCTTTATATGGGGTGTGTTGAAAAAAATTTCAATGATTTGTATCTGTAACAACCCACATAATCTGGGCCCGTAACCGATTTTTTGCTCTTATCTTCGTAATTCCAGTGCGATTGTTTCTTCTAATCGATTGATCTTTGCAGGAATATCAAGAAATATCGTCCGGACAAACACTGACTTCAAGGTCATCGAACGCCTACTACTGAAAATGATTATTAGTTCATAAGTTCCTAAGTATCTTTAAAATTAATTTTCCCCGATTTATTGAAATATATAAGAACTATTACTTTATAAATAACATGGATGTACATTACTATATGCTTTCCAGTTAATTGAATTAACATTTAGTTAATTTTATTATATAATTTATTTTTAACTCTCATGAATATTGTGATCTGCTTTGGTTTTGTGATCTTTTTTCCTCGAATAATAAATGTTTTACAAGGAATTTGCTAGTGTTTTTCCCAAATATGCAGGAAGTGTTGACGCAGAGGCTTATTAACGCAAATGCGAAGAGGTACAACAAAATCATGAAATTGAAAATATTAATCCAATTTAATATAATAAATCTCTCAACTAATACTTTTAACAAATATGATACTTATGTACAAATTAACTGCTAAAACACACTATGGGTAAGTGTGAAATTTACAAAAATAACGGTACCTGCAAACAAAATACGATAGAAAGAAAACAACCAATTGAAAGTATCTTTAGTTTGATATGTAAAAATAGCCTGCTATTATTCATAAAACTCAAAAGAATGTTTTTTTTCATAATATTCAAACTGTACAAGACCAAGGAAAAAACCGTTATGGCACTAGTTTCATAAAATTACATAACTTGTTCTTGTTTTCTTTATGACTACCAAGGCACTCCAGTCGGATTATAAGAAAATAAATACCATCTGCCATTTTTTCGGGTGCCACTCATATTTCAAGATAATTCAAGTATCAATATTTATAATCACCATTTCAATAAATCCCTTCAATTTTTCATACCAAAATTTCGAGTATAAAAAATCAATTGTTAACAGGCACCTCACACTTGGTTCATTATTATATACAGTGGCTCTTCCTACAGAAGCCATCATACTATATTTCTCAATATACACAATATACATTTTTATTTACAATTCTCATGTATGTGTATGAAAAATAAATATCCCGTTTAATCTCACCTCACCTCAGCTGGTAACCTAATTTAAGTTCACCTAATAATTACTTAAAGAAACATTCGTAAAGTACAATTAGAAGAAAAAAATAATTTGATAACTAAAAATTCAAGATCGATTTGGAGCCCTGTGAGCCCGTTTCAAAATTCATGACTAGTTTTAAGAATTCGCAATAAGTTGAAAAATTCAATATAGATTCTTTAAGCACACCAAATTTTCTAAACGACTAAAACTAAACGTCCCAATCTTTCACTTCATACAGCCTAATCGATAAAAAATCAACAAGATTACAACAGATCTGGGAATAAAAATAGCAACATATTCGTATTGTCAAATCAATCAACAAATATAAACTTTAAGTACTCTAATAACATTCTTTGGGTAAACTTCTACTTGCCAACAGCATAATCAGATCTTCACAGAAACCAAGAAGAACGTTCTCATTCGACAATAACTACTTTAAAAGCTATATCACTGGTTTTTTCCAATTTCCAATGGATGGCTGTGCCCGGAATCATCTCGTGTCGTCCTGACTCCGCATCTTTGATCTTTCTTTATCCCTCTCCATCCTACTCGACTCGGGACGATTCAAAATTTTTAACGGCTGTGATTGCACAAGATCTTTCATTAAATTAAAGCACAATTTCCCTCACTAGCCTACCAAAAAACACCTTGGCAACGTCCAACACCAATGCACCTGCTTTCGTGTCTCATTCTACCTTTTGTGAACAATAAAGATCTTTGAGCGCCTTCAGCTCGTCCATTAGGGTTTTGTTTTGGTTCTCTAGAACCGCCACCCTGTTCTCCAGGCACTTAATGTACTCTTTCTTCTTTCTGCGACATTCCCTTGCTGCCTCCCTGTTTTTCAGCAGGCGCATTTCCCTTTTGCGAGATTGGTCCTCGCCCTGACCCGATATGCTGCCGCTCTGAGCCACCACTGTAATTATATCAGCATAAATGGGGAGTTTCACAACTAACCCTTCAACTCTACACATGCTGAATCACATTCTTCGCCGGAATTCACAAGTTTTAAAAGAATCAGTTTTTTCATTTACTACGTTAATTCATTTTGAAATGAATTCTTCACAAAAAATATTCATACCTTCTACTGAATAATTATTTTTCAAAACACAGTATCTAGGCAAAAACTAGTAGAATCATGACTCAAAAGAACTCAACCAGAAACTTGATCATGAAATTTTCGTTGCTATCTAAAGTATCTATAACCTATCTTCTGTCATAAATCCCTGTGCAAGTGTCAAATTTCTTAGGTTATAATCAGTGAACATAGAACTAATACACGTCAATCTGGTACAAGCCAAGAACCCGAAATCGCGAATCAACTCTCTGTTAAAAAAAATGTACTCACCAGGTACATAAAATTCCTGGCCTTGGGCGTACTGCACAATAGCGCCACCTTGAGTCGAATTCGTCATCGTTAAGGTGTGTAAGCCGTGACCTCCGCCTTCTCCACTAGATATCTGGATCGCTGTAGCCGGCAACACTGAAAAAAAAAGTTAGTAGAGTAAAATTCGAAAACTACTTGCAACAATCAAGCGGTGCCAGATTACAGAAATATACCAGAATGATATTAATTTAAACCTGTCCTTCAATGGATGCAAAACTACTCAAGGTTAGATTGTGTCAACATAATTGAGGTTAGGATCAATGAAAGAAGAGATTTAGATATTTCGGATTATTTTTTCTAGAGGTTGTTTCTCTGAAGGAACCGATCACAATTTGTTGTTTTTCATCTAAAAATTTTAAAGAAATTTACCTGAAAACTCGTAGTCTACTTTCTCCGATTTAACAGTTTTAGTGTTAGGCCATTCTTGATCGGTCAACCTCAATCCATTCAAGTTAGAGGTATTTTTTGCTTCGATACTTTCTGCCTTGACTGACATGCCTTGAAATAAACAACACCTTCAGCCGGTTTTTCCAGGTTCGAACCAAATTTCAGTTAATATGCAGGAAATAATTCTATCTCTACCCCATTCTGTGATATTTCTATGTTTCCGTTTTTTTCTAATATTTATCTCTGTTTTTCTTTAAACTTTGTAGTATTCTTAGTTAGTAGGATGATACTCAACAATTCTTCAAAGAGTTAAATTTAAAACATGCATACCTTGCTCATGCAAAACAATATGGAAAAGAAACATAACTTATTCCTTCCATATCATCAATTCTCTCAAGAGTTACAGAATGAGTGTTATTGAATAAAAATGAAAGGAACCACACTACAGTTCTCCCAAAAAACTTCAGCAACTTTACTTGCTGCAGTTCTCACTAACAAATGGAAACTGAAAGTGCTCCCTTGAAAAGTAAAATGGTAAACATTTCTACAACATCTATTTCATTAGAGAATAAGACGTGATACAGAGTTGGGGTTAAGCTGCACAGTCTACATTCAACTAAAAGAAACTAACCTGTGTGGTATGGGATAGAATGTGAGGATAATTCGCTGTCTGCCTCCGAAGAAGTTTGCTCCACTTTGCTTTCTGCGAACATCATGTGATAATGCAAATATTAATTCCCGAGTTTACTGACCGCAAGATTTATCTATAAAGGACGCCGTGAATGGAATAAATTTGAAATAAGCGAAATTGAATTGAAAAAGAGTAGAAAATAAAAAATACGAATTTGATGAATAACAGTAGAATTTTATCTAAGAAAATTCTAGATCTTTGTTTTTCATTTCTGGTTTAATATTCTTTTGAATCATTAAAATTTACAGTACCAATCAATTCACAGCGCCTCTATATCATGACACCAGAAATATTTACAGCAAAACACATTAAAGGGAAGGGGAATATGAAGAATCCCATACCACAAGTGATGATTTTATACAGGGTGAATAAAAAAACATGAGTTTTGTAACTCTCATATGAGAAAAATGATGATAGAATAGAAATATACAAAAGCCTCATTATTCAATGAGTCATATGCAAAGCATGATTTATCGACTCATGCTACAAAAAATATTAAAATTCTGATCAAGACTACAGAGCTAAATCATAAAGTGAGCTTGGTTGTTTACTACAAGAACTTCGAATAATTTTGAAGAATAAAATGAACACTTTGCAACAAAGTCCTTTTAATTATTCAATTTAAGTTTTTTGAGAAATCTCTTCTGAAGAAAGCCAAATTTGTCTCACCCGGTATAAAAAACTCAAATGAAAGGAAAAAATTATTAGTTCAACTCAAAAAAAAATTATCGAATTGTGTTAATTTCACAAGTTCATAAAAAAAATTTCGAAAAAAAAGTTTGACAAACGACATGTGACCAAAAAGAAGATTTCTCCTTTAATATTCATCAAGTAGAATTACCAATATTTTGCTTGCATGTCTTACTTTGAGTCATGTATTCATTACAAAGAACACCTAATAAATATGTGATAATGAAAAATGTACGCAGTTTAAAAAAATACCTTCTTTCTGGCCAGTTTCAACAAAAAAGAAAAGCCAAAGTAAAGGGCATTGTATGTTCAAATCAACATAAATTGAATTGAAATAACCTGAAGGAGACTACAGAAATAAAAACTAGATATACCATGCAAATAAAAATAAAAAAAAAATACCTCAATTTAATACTTTCACATGATTTGTACTCGACGTATAGTGAAATTGATGGACAAAAAAGTGACAACTAAAAAAAATTGAAAAAAAGAATGGATGGACTGAACAACCACAGAGAACCCCTAGCATGCAATAAAAACATACCAGCTATCTCACCCCCTCCTAAATCATTCAAAATCTTCCTATAGGAAGGTCGTCTCGATAGCAGATCCCTCCTCTTTTTGGGGCACTCGTCCTCCGAAAAACTCTCGTCACTTGCCGTCTCCACTACCTTGAAATTAGATAAGAGTGGACTTCAAAAACTTGCTGCAGACAATCATAAACATTTTTAAGATTACTCCAGCTCTATGAATACTGAAATCCATGATGTAACCAAGCAGAAATTCAGAAATACTTGAATCACAAATACTGTTGACAGAATATGTCAACAAATTCAAAGAAAAATGCATAATTCGTTCTCTATGTCAAAAGTTTATGAAGTTTTAGCTCTATATTTCATTCATAGAAGAACAATTTGCTGCACTCATAGAACAATTTTTATTTGACATAAGTATTCAAGTGATTTAAATTTCAAAGATGAAATGAATTTCATTTACCTGTAATGTTTGAAGGCTTCCTTGTGTTGTCTGTATAACGGAATTAGGTTTGCTGACGAGAATAACATTTCCTTTACTTAGCATAGGTTGCAAATTTGCAGCGGTTTGTATGACAGACTGTTGATTGGGCTGAATGACACTTTGAACCTAAAAAGAAATCAATCTGAAGTGTGGAGTTCAAGTAAACAAAAAATAGAAGAAAAACTGCTTGAAAGAAATGGAAATGGAAGAATTTAATGAGAGTTCAGACCGTTTTGTCAATTTTTCATACAGATACATGCAAAATAATGCCTGGAACATTTATTTCCCTTACTGGGAATGTTGGGAACATAGAAAACTGCATTCAGTGAATCTTTCTTTAGAAAACTTGACAAAACCAGAGTCAACATGCAAGTACAAGCCTTAACCAAGAAATGAATTAAAGAGTTTATCTGAAAGTTAATCATGCACAGGACAAGGAGTCCTATACCTGTGCCTGCGTTTGGGTAGTGGGCAAAGTGAGTTGAACAATGTTAGTGGCTGTCACTAGATGTGGTTGCGAGTTGTTGGAGACCCCTACCGAGACCGAAATAGGCGACTGCGGATCTGGGGAAGGCGCTAAAGGGTCAACAGAACCATTCTCGTCCACCATACTGTCCATCGCACAATAATGGGAACTCCTACAACAAAACCATTAGTGCTACCAAGATATCTTTTTTCTAGAAGCTAGTAAGAAGCACAATTCTGTTTCTAGAATAGCTTCGAGAAATGTTTGTTTATTGAAGAAGGAAATAAACAAGTTCACATCATTCATATCAACTGTGTTATCTGTTTACCATTCACAAATCTCTCACTTCTCATTGAAACTTATTTGTAAAAACAGTGAATATACCATTTCCAATATAATTTCAATAACTGCTCCTTCAAATATTCTTTTTTATGTCCATGGGAAACGGACAATTTTCATTTGAAACATTATATAATTTTATTTGGTTTAGTCCAATGTGTATGAACATATTCTAACAAGACATGCCATAAGTAAACTCATTCCTCTCTAGAAACATCATTGAGCCTTCTGTATCTATAAATAGAAACTTATAACACTCTACGTATTAACCTTATCCAAAAGTTGGCGTGAAATTTCTTTCAACTCAGTGTAATCTTCGTCACTTAGAAATCGTTCAAATTTATACTTTTAGTGCGGTTAACGTCAAATTTCGAATTACGCTAGTCATGTTCCTAACCATAAATTTTCTAAATCAGAAAAGATACAAAGATCACATACGTTTGAAACCAATATCGACACCAGTGTTAATTCATCTCGAAATTATTGGAGAAAACTCAATTATATTTCCAAGAAAATACCATTCTCGAATCTTCGCATTTATTAGTGAATCGTGAGATTTGAAACTAAAGAATGACGCCATATTTATACCTGCACAAGTTGTTGTTCCAAATGGCATTTACACATTTTAATTGCTTCACTAGAACAATTCAAAATAGAAGACAAACATTCGAGGGGATGACTGAACCATGTCGTATTGTTATTCTTCGGCTGGGTACTTACCAGTTACGTATTTCTCGTCACCAGCTTTGCTGCAATCGGAGTGGGCAAACGGGGTATACGTAGTAGCCACGTCAAATTTTCTGGGCGATCGTCACTGGCAGACAACTTGAAAGCAAGTGCGCGTCATAGGAACGACGGCGATGTTGCCACTATATCCACAACTTTCGGTTTACTCATTTATAATTCATTTATCCTAGAACTTTTGCCAATATTGAATTCGACAGACTAATTTGGTTTGGGTAACTAAATTGTAAGAAGCATATTCAGTGACTTTGAAGCTTACAGACTCGCAAATTCTATGCCATGTGATATGTCACAATTCGTTGATTCAACAAAGAATTAAGGACCGTCTCTGGTTTATCTTGCAAATTCTGTAGACCTTCATTTCACAGAATTAAATAAAAAGGTATTGCACTTGATCTCACTAATTTCCTCTGTTTCTTGACTTATGAATAAGTAAAGCTGAAATCAACTCTTTATTCTTAAATAATGGAAATGACGTAGCATCTGGCAACAGCGTTCGGTTTCGCTGCGTTCCAACATTTGTTTTTGAAATTATTCGTTGCCTTGACCCAGAGAGAAATTAGATTTCCTCGTTGTGTCAAATGATTTTCTAGGTGCGATCCCTTTCAGTGATTTTTTAAGAAGTATGCGAATCCACAGAAGATGATCATCGTCCCAATTTCATTGATCAAACAAAATAAGAAAAGAACGAACTTTTAAATCGAAGCATTTAGTATTTGGATGAATTATTCGGAGAATAATTGTTCTCGAAAAAATCAACCGGAATGGGAATGTTTGGTTGAAACGAAGGTTTTCATGAGAGGAAATTTTCCTATCGTGATTCACGATGACGTCAGCGCTCCCACATGATGTAAGCTGTTCTTCAAGTGGAGCTTACGTCATCGCATTAATATGAGTGCACTTTGAAAGGGGAAATCGATACAATATAAGAAAGCAGCATTAAATTTTAAATATCGTCGAATATCATTCAGATTGAATATAATATAGAATCATAAACGAACAGCACCTTATCTTCGTTGTTTTTTGCCGGGAAAACCTCATTATTCCGATTTTTTGTTAATTTAACGTCTGAAAAAATCTTAATCTATCTAAATAAATGCTGGAATCGGTCGCTTCAAGGTCTTCTCTTACGCACATACAGCGGATCGCGGTAAACATTCGACTTCGTTGTGGAATAGACGATTGTTAACGGTTTGGTCGACTGGCAAACATATCTGGAAGTAATGGTAGGATGTTTTTTTCAAGTAACCAGAGAGCTGCGATGCAGAAAGTACGAACATTTATTTTTAAGTGTGTATTTGGCATACTTGAACATCAATTAATCTCTGCCCCAAATGAATTCAGATTATTCCTTGCCATTATCATTAATCATTTTTTCAAGAACAATGTGAATAAAATATGGACACTACTCTTGTCAATTTTTGTAGAAAAGTGTTTTACTTCGAAACTGTAAATTTACTGATTCGGTAAACTAGAGAGTTACACCATCGCCATCTATGATTCAAAATATACTTCACTTTTCATTTATGCAACTCACATTACACCTTTTCATCAACACTCTTAATTTATTAAAGCTGATTCGTACAAATGAGATTCAGTGCCGCATTTCATTGCAAACACGGAACAAATTCACATTACAGAGTGAATCCAGGAAACTTTGCTTCCAACGGATTCAGCATGTCCAACAGGAAGTACATGGGTCCTGCTACGCCCTCAAACAACGATATGGGGCTGTCAGGAGGATATTCTTCGTGACTTTTTTGGTAATCAAGGCACCACTCTGCGAATTTGATGGCCCTGTACAACTGTTTCTCGTCCTGTTGGAGGAAAAATTCAAGTTACTCCATCCTAACCTCCTCCTTTCAAAAAGTGTCATAGAAAAGTTTGACAGTTTTGTGAAGAACCGGAAATAACCACAGAAAACTAAATTTGGACCATAGACCAATGTATACTAGAATTATTTCATTTCAGAAGTCATAGAAAAATTGTAAATGAAAGGTGTGAATTTGCATAATTTCGTTGGTAAATGTGCTGAAAATTCCTACCTGCGTAGTCTGGTACAGTTCCAAAAAGCAGTAAGCGTTTCCGGAAACACCATGGCAAATGCTATAACCCTTCCTAACCAATCCTCTTTGCCAGACGATTTCTCCAGCATCCAAGGCTAACTGAAGATATTTAGGATTTCCAAACACCTACAATTTTTTGAGTTCCAACTTTACAACGAAAGCAAGAAATTTTGGAGAGAATGACTGAAGGCAGTATAAAATTCACTTTACTTACTTTATATGCCTGACTGAACAAATATACGAAGCCTGGAGCCCCATGGCACCATTGAACATACTTATCCATATCTCTTCCCATTGAGGAAGGATAATTTCCGCTTGGAAACCTACAAAACCAATTATTCACCAAAAGAATTATATTTTTACAAACAAATCTTCACCTGATTGTACTCAAGTAATCAATCGTAGGTATAATCAGAGTGTTCAGTTCCGATTCCGTCAAGTACTCTTTAATTTGAAGCAACAAATACAAAATACCAGATAAGCCATGTGCTGCCCCCAAGTAGTAGCTATCATGCCATTGATACATCAACGGACATTTGAATTTACCTGCTTTGGCTTCGTTTTTACCGCATATCAAGATCATCTCTACAATCTTAAAACCATCAATGCATTAGGTAGGAGTTATACTAATATTAAAGAACATACCTTCCTTATGAAATCATCTTGAAAAGGTGGAGGACTAACGTTTTTATTGACATATAAAATAGCATACAAATACCCTGCTCTGCCGTATAAATACTCATTAGGCAAGTCAGAACTGATGTTAAAAACATCATCTTGCATTGAGAGCAACCTATAAATTGAAAATTTGTATAAATAACCTACATCTCATATTTCGACAAAATACCTTTCAGTGGCCGATTTCATTTGGTCGTGATTCCCCAGTTTGTAATTAACAACGGCTGCGATAGCCAAAGGTCCAGTATCTCCACACAGAAAAGTATGCCTCCTGTTTTTCAGTCTTTTGAGAGGAATAAGATCCAATACATCCTAGGATCACAATTGTCGAAATGCCAAAGTGACAAACGAGTATTCAAAACCTTTACCTTCAAGTTTTGAGCATCATTCGGATCTTTCTTGAGCTTCAAAAGAGCCAAACCGGCTGTTCCAGTGTACACCGAATAATCGTGTTGATCGGCATATCTGAACTTTTCTTCCACCGTCGCCCATCTCTCATTCACTCGTTCCAAAAATCTCTGATTTTTACTGACCTAAAGACAGCAATCTATCAGAGGTTATTCCTCAGATCAAAGAGAACCTACCTTCAAACTTTCAACCAATTCGTGTGCATTCTCAGGGGTGAATTCTGGAAATGGGTTGGAAAAGAATCTGTCCTTTGGCATCGTATCAAGCAGATCAAACCACTTAGAGAATTTTCGCAGTGTAAATTTTCGTTTCAAGAAACGAAGCATAAGCAGAGTTGAAAGCTGAAATCGATCGCTGTTTGAAAGTTGTTTTTGTTTTGGTCATCACGGTAGAAATCACGGTAAAATGACAGATGGTTATGTCACAGAAAATAATTTTTATGGTTAGGAATGTCGGAATTCTAGAGATTTTAAATATCCGTAAATTCCTTACAGAAGAGGTAATTTTCTAATTTCTGGAAAGGTAGAAAACGATAGAACACACGAATCGAGGATAATAAAAACTCAATTATGAAGGAAGCATATTTAATGTTGATTCAGACTCTTTTGACTTAATGAAACCTACTCATTTCAATATCATGGTGAACCATTCAGAAAACAATTAAATTACTGCAGCTTGGTTAAACTTAACCAAATTTATTTCACCTAATATCATAAATACAATATATACTTTTTACAATAAAATTGAAATTTTTACAATACTATTCCAGCTTTGTTTTCGCACCAATAAAAAAATGAGGAATAAATCTACAAATACTCAAAATAAATCACCTTGGACAATTAGGAATTAGAATGAACTTCTTATAGTTACGAAGATGATTCATCTCAACAAAGTATTTGTAACGTGAAGATATAGTAAAGTTGGTGTACCATACTTTCAACCACATGTACATAAATTTAAATATCACTTTTAAAAATATGGTTCTAGATACAGTAAAACCTTTTATACAAGCATGCGGAAATGATAAATAAAAAAACTTTAACAAATTTTCGAAAATCCTACAAAATAAGTCAGAACTCGTCAAGATAATAAATAACATTGTTTAAATTCTATCTTGATGAATAGATGATAGAAGTATTCTGAAAGGAAGCACCAAAATTTTATCTGTGTCTTTTTCTCAAGGGTCCAGGATGAGACATCGATTAGAGATAAAATTTATTTGAATGTCAATAATTTTTCAATTTCGAAATTCTCCCAGGAACCTTCTCGAACCTCAAGTTCAACATATTTTCGATGTATTTCGGACACAGTACAGCATCGGTTCTTCGTGCTCTGGGAAAATTTCACGTGTTACAGAGAAATCGAGATTTGACAATATTTGAGACATTCCGGAATTCCCTCTAGTTCACAATTTAATTATTTTAATATATGTACATCCAGCTACTATAATTACTTACTCTAAGTTTAATTTTTTGAATTATTTAAGTTTTATGATATTGCATTTATGTCTCGAACAATAAACATTACAATAACAATGTCGATTTAGCGTGGAAAATCACAAATATAAACGTGAATATATCTGAAAAAAATAATAAATTAAACATCTTCTAAATACTCCTGTTCCACACTAAAAACAGTTCTGAACAAACGATTTATACAAAGTTCCCAAAATCAATGTGTACAAAGTAATGCAATGTACAGTAGTAAAACTGGTTTTTCAAAATGAAAATTGCCGAAAGTAAAGAATTCGCAAAAATGTCTCAAAAGCAGAAAAAATCGAAAATGATATCAACATGATGCTAAGCTCCAAATATTGAGCATAATTTATGGCCTTCTGTACATATTACACTATTATTTATAAGATCTTAGTATGGGGATGCTGCAAACCGAATACATACTATGGTACAAAGCAAGGTCACTTCCATAAAATAACTCGACGTTCCTCTTTCCTTTTTATCCTATTAGTTTGCACTTATAACAAAATGGAGTGCAATTAAAGTTCCTGTAACTTTTGAAGACCCCACATGCAAAGGTCGGCACCTAACAATTCATAAACTTAACAACTTTGTCCTATTATAGCTTCAAATCATTTGAAGCTCGTTGGCCATGGTTTTTTCCGATGGAAACTTGCCTGAAACTGCAGAATCGACTTCGAGAGAACTAGATCTGAGGTTGCACATGGAGATTGAACAGATATTCTCCAAATTGTTTCTTTTTTTTCGTGCTTGAAGTAAATGTTATATAATAATTTTGAAAGAAACTAATCGATTCTAAAACAAGAATAATTACATAAGCCGTGACAATCTTCAAGCACCAATGCAGTTACAACCTCGTTTCAAGATTCTCTGCTTGCAGTAAAAGACAGAAATCGTCATTCAAAGTTTCGTCCAAGACAATACATTCAGAATCTTAAAGAAAATACAGTGTTTAATCGTAACGTCTCACATTATCCCCGATTTAAAAAGAGAGAGAGTAGTCAATAATGCATGCTGACAATTTGAAAATTTCAGAACTATTATTCAGTTTAATTGGGAATCGTCTTGAAAGCTACCAGCGCCTCGAGTGTAAGAGTAATCCAATTTCAAAGGATTTTTTTCCAACTTGAATCGTCGTTGGGAAAAACTTTGAACCAATGTGCGATTTTTTCGTAAGGTTGAAAACATTCCTCCAATAAAAAAGCCTTAGAATTTGATTTGATCAGTTTATTCTTTATCTGTATCACTTCAGTTATTCTTGCCATATGGATTACGTCAAACTGTCAATATCTAATAAACAAAAAATCAAATACAAATAAAATTGTAAAAAGTAAATATTATAAAACAAAAAAACAGTTGAATAATAAATGAAGGAAAAAAACCGAAGATTGGAAAGTATCAAGAATTACATAAGGAAAATATTATACATTTCAACCTTCAAAGGATCAGTAAAGTTCTGAAAAAAGATCATTAAAACAACATAAACTTTTAAAATATAATTCTGAAATATTCCAAATAGCTTTCCTCATTTTCGTATACCGGAATTTCGAAATGTTTTGATTTTATTGCTTCCTACAGCGAAATTTATCACCATGCATTATTCATCTACATTAACTGCCAAATGTTCAACAAGAACTTGAACTTAGGAATAATTTGTAAGCGAATTTTGAGTTATTACGGACGTGTAACTTGTAATGCCCCGTCAAATTTAATGTTTACAACGAGAGAAATTCGGCTTGGGAAAGTGCCACGTAAACAATGACGAAATAAACGATCGTGGAACGTTTCCAAGTCCGAATCCCGTTGTAAGAGACTAGAATAAAAAAGTTCCTCATAGCAATCGTCTTGCTACCTAGAAAATAAAGTTGAAGAAATAAACGTCCAAAAGGGCAACAACAGTGTACATTATCTAGACCGAGTTCTTCTTCCGTTACAGGAACTCCACACGAAGCTTAAGCAACAAGAGGAATTAGACTGAAACAATGTTACCATACGCGAACTTTTTCAAAGTATGCACTTGAAATATACAACGATTCCGTTCATTCTCTCGGATAGAAGGGGCAGGGGGGGGGTTGAAAACTTTTCACTTCCTGTCTATGATCACATCACTTTTCGTTTTCGATAACTTAAAAGAATGTTTATGTATAGTTAGATTCACTTTTGTGTATAGTTAGTTATGTTATAAATAATTATTATTATGTTTGGAGGCGAGCAGGGGGCTAGGGACGGTGAAGAAGCTTTTCGGAGGTGTCTTCTTCCAGTCTTTACGTAAAGAGAGGCTAATCCTCCACCGTCGCAGTTCCGAACCTCACAGCCTTTCGGGGGTCTTATGCTCGCGCTCCGACCGACGTACGATCAATTTTAAATAACTTATTTTAACACAGCACTGCACTAAGAGGAAGAGGAAGCGTTCATGCCGCCGAAGAGACCCGTCGAGAAGGTGCCGCCGACAGAATGTCCGGACTGCTGCTGCTGGGCCGCCTGCTGCTGGTGCTGTTGCTGCTGTTGCGTCGAGGTGAGCCTCGAGTGTTTCGGCATCGGCGGCTGCAGGTATTCGTGCTTCGCCAGGGACAGAACATCGATACGATCCTCTTTCCTGTACGCTAAACAGGCACGGATGAAACTCTGCAACAAATCGCAACGTCAGCACACGCCAAACAATGACAATGCATCACTTCGTGAAATTCATGTTTCGGGATTGGACAATCCTAGTATGACAACTGACATTTTGACATTATTAAGGTTATGCGTACTCAGAACGTTTTGACATATGAGCGTTATTTGCGTTAGGCCCTCCTGATGATGATAACAACTCAGAAACCGATCTACCTGCTACGCTGTCTCAGTGACAGCACTTCTGGATCTACATTTTTAATAGTTCATCTTTAGTGTTATTTCCAGTAACTTGAGAGATTCATCTGGACCAAAAAATGGAATTAATTGCGGTATTCTGCTTTTTCTCTGTAAGCTACGAATCTGTAGCGTAAATAATGCAATTATGGAATTTTTTGTGTAACTGTCACATCAGAAGTGTCAATAAAATAGAACCTACCTCTCTATAATATTTAATCTGAGCATTCATTATTGGATGACTTCGTACTACCTCAATCGATAAATAAAAGAGCAACTTTAATATTATAATAAACTATTATGGTATAAAGCTTCGAAAGTGGACATAAAATTGTCCTGTACAATTAGTCCAGTCAATGAAGGCGAAAATTAGGTATTACCTCCGAATTCTATCAAGATGCTTCGATTTTGATGAAATTTTGGATATAAGCTATACTTGTCTCCCACTCCTACCCTATGCCGATTTATGCTTATTATTTTTAAGCAGTGATAACAACCCCTTTATCCAAAATTAAAAGAAACTTGTTCTAACGTACATTCAAGTAATTTTTGGGCCTCATTAGCGTTTTATGAAGGTTAATGAAGGTCTTCATATACTTCAAGACCGTAAAAACCACCCCCTTTCAGCATAAAATGAGTAAAAATGGGTCTTTACTAATATAATTAATTAATTTCAATCAATTTTATATCAGTATTTTGGATCAATGTTAGTTTTAGTTATTTTTATTTTTCAACCCCTAAAAGCAAACCCTATCTGTTCAAAATAACAAAATGAAAATATCATTTAAACATTTCATTTATTCGTCATTTTATTCTCGTGAAATTAATACTTTTTGTGTCAAAAAATTAATCTGATTCTGAGTGGCTGTCGCCATTGTCAATTATTTCTTGATCTTTGCCAAAGATTGGACAACTGTTTTGGCAGTTAACACCTGCACATTCCTCAGATGTAGCGTTACAATAAAGTCTCAGTTTTCTGCAGGTGCATGACGCATTGCATTTTTTTTTTGCAGTCACAAAAAATCATTTTCAGCAATTTTTGTGGTGTAGGTGTTTTTTTTTGCATTTCTGTGGGCTGCAAATATCTATTGGTACTATTCCAACCGCAATCAACTGAATTGAGAGCTTTATTACCTAGCCAAATGTGAAGTTGATGATTTTAGGCAAGCATTTATTTCATCGGCAGCCGTCGATTATGGAATTACCGGTAGAAAATGTAGTTCACCGAGTTAATATCAAATATAATACTTTCACGAAAACGCTATTAATCGTAACGACACCTACTGGTGATATTTGCAAGAAGTAAAATTATTTCCTATTTTTTGTTTGTATTTTATGTTAACCCCGTCGTAGAAGAATCCAAAAAAAAATTCATAACAAACAATTCATCCAATATCGAGTTATAAATGGTGTAACCAACAAAATGACCGACTGTTTGATAGATTTGTGTTCGTTTCATCGAGAAAGATGAGATTAAAACTGAAGTGCGAAGGTGAATCACAAAAATAAATGAGTATAGAAAAGTATTTTATATTCTATGACAAAAACAAATCATTCAACATAATCTCACAATATGCTACCTTCCGTTATGCTTCACCATTCAAGTAGTCGCAAATATTCAGATTTCTTTAAGCTATTGAATTTTAAGGAGCATTCAGAATCGCAACTCACCTACATAGTTTAGACAGATGTCAAATGTCAACCGAACTAAAACGTCAATTGTTCTTTGAGGTTAGTTTTTACTTTGACATTTTCACGAATTGAATCAAGGAAAAGAGCATTGGAAAATGCGTTAAAGTATTAGCCCTTCGTTTTCAACAATTCATTTTTGTTAAGTTAAAAAATGTTCCAGAATATACGGAGCTGAGTATCTAGAGTTAAAACGATATCAGCACGGGATTCTGCGTACGTTTTACCTGTGTGCATCAAGACGTTTCATACGATCGACAGAAACGTCTCAAATATTCACAGGAAACGAAAAAAAATGACAATCCTCACCTTAGCCTCATTTGTGACTGCAGGTTTATTCGCGAACTGAACATCAGTTGCCTTTAATATTGTATTCTCTTCTAGGATGGTCGCTTGCGACTGGTTGTGACCGAAAGGCTTCTTGCCGTACAGACACTGGTAGAATATCACACCAACGCTCCACACGTCCACCTTCGAAGAGATCTTGGGCGGGTTCTTGCCGACTACGAAGCATTCGGGGGGCAGGTACCTGAAAAAACACGATAAAACTCAACAGGAGACAAACGGAGGAATCTAGGAAACAATGAAGGGAAAACTACACCCTTCGAGAGAAATCTGGCAACAGAGCCAGTTAACTTACCAATAAGTGCCCGCTCCTTGGGAGGTCAGATCCATTCCGTGATCGGGATTGTAGTTTTCCTCGTCCATCACTTTGCTCAATCCGAAATCAGTAATTTTGATTTCGCCACAGACGTTCCCCTCGGTCAGCAGAATGTTGCCGGGCTTTAGGTCATAGTGGATCACAGGCGGTTTAATCTCATTCAGGTACTTTAGGGCCGATACGACCTGCATTATGATAGATCTGGCTTCCCTCTCTGCTATCGTTTTATGCTGGAACATAGAAAAATCAGCGAGAAGCTCACTATAGTTTTAAAAGTGATATTGCGGTACTGTAAATCAGTCCCGTCTTGAAACACAACCAACACGGTTAGTTCTGGAGTGGGTTATCATCATCAACGACGATCGAATTAAAAAATTTTTTTCGTTAGAGTGAAAAAGGACTCACCTGCTTCAAGTAGAAATCAAGATCGTGACCATCACAGTATTCTAGGACTGTACAAAATGAATTTGCATCTATTTCAAATACGTCATATAATTTCACTACCCTCGGGTGGTCTAAAGCTTTGTGGATATTGTATTCTCGCAACGCGTGCCTGAAACAAAACAGCCGTTGTAACTTACAGTTCGCATCAAGGTCGAAACGCAAATAGCCAAAAACGAAGGAGCCACATCAAAATATTCTTTTTTTTTACTCAGAGAGTAGAGTAAGAGTATGGCCATATGATCAGAAATATACTTCGGTCTTTACTCCACACTCGTCGTTCACAAACTCACTCTGACATATGTCATTCAAAATTCAAACATGTGTATAGGTTATGAATAATACTTTTGCATCATATACATTTTTTTTATATCATTTTTATATTGAATTGTTGCTATCATGAATGAATAGTAGAAGTTTAAGAAAAAAATTCTCTCTAGTCGTACATTTTCAGTTGTGTCTTCGCAGTATAGTCAATTTTTCTTTTATTAGAAAAGCAGAGCACAACCGTGTTTTTTTGATGATTGTGAGGAAACTGATAAATGTTCTCAGGACTTTGAATTACTTTTAATGAGACAGAAACAATGAAAAAGGATATTATTGTCTATAATCTTCTCTTGCAAGCAGAAAATTAAAAATGTTATTACATATTTTATTGTTTTATTGACTCTACGGGAGAAAAAAATTTAATACTTCGTAACAAGAAATAGTTTCATTTGAGGAAGCTAACAAAAAGAAGTTAAAAAAATATTGTATGAAAGATAAAGCAAAATATGAATGAATCTTGACAGATTTAAACTCTTGAATATAACAAAATATCAACGTAGATTTCAAATCAGGTACAAAAAACAGTTATTGTGGGACTTTTCATGTCTCGATTTATTTGAACTTGAACGGACCACTCTAGGTTCTGCAATACAGGGAGAAACTCTTTTCTCTTTACTATTATCTCTTGGTGAAGTTCACTTTGAGCTTCGTTAATTCACTGCTAGCAATTTCATTAAATTTATTAATCATTAAAGTAATTCTTTTCTATATTTCTTTATTTCACAGAATAGTTGTTTCACGTGAAAAATTAATTGTTTTGTATCTCGTTATTGAAATGAAACAAAACCAGAAATAAATACTTATTCGAATAATATTCAAGTTTAAAAAAGTCTGCGGGAGCAGGACCGAATGAAAATCGTACGTCACAACTGTCAGAGTATGTGTTTACTCTCCCAAATAGCAGAGTATGCAGAGCTTCCTCAAAGGAAGTTTATGAACGCTCACAGAGTATACTCCGAGGAAGACAAAACAAGTTTGTGAACGCTTCAGAGTAAGGGGAGCTTACTCTGAGTAAGTTTATGAACGCAACCCAGCATTTGTTTCAGAAACTGAGAGTGAAAACCCAAATAGAGATTTCAAAAAGAGCTCCTAACCTAAAATTCATATGTCAGACGTCAGAAAGAAGGTAAAGAGCAAGTTTCGAACATTGATGTAGCTCCGTGTTAAGCGAAAAGGTACCAAGAGGTCGATTTTTACCACTCACTTTATATAGTTAGCCTTCTTGTCCTCTTTCCAGTCTTTGTTCAGTTGGTGCACCTTGCAGGCCACGTAGCGCTGCTCCTTGAGGTCGAACGCCTTGTGTACCTCGCTGAAGCCGCCCTTGCCCAGCAGCATCAGCAGGAGATACCTCTCGTTCAGCACCGGGTGGTTGTTGAACCTGGACTGGTCCTCGTTGTGGATGCGCTTCAGCTCCCTGATGTGCAGGTTGCGCTCCCTCTCCAGCTTCTCCATCTCCAGTTGGAGGTCGGCGTCCTCCTTCTTGAGCGCGTTCTGCCTCAACTTCAGGATCTCGTCGGCCTCGTAGTACTCTTGCAGGGTGAAGGAGCCGGGCACCGCGTCCGGCTTCAGGAAGCCGGAGTCGGTGCCGTTGTGCAGGTTGGAGTTCCTCTTGCGACCGCCCTCGTTCGTCGACGGCCTCTTCTTCATCAGCAATTTTTTTTGTCTGTCTATCTCTTCCCGTTCGGCTGTTATCTCCTCCTGCCGCCTGCAAGGAATAAAAACCCGTTAAAAATGACAGAAAGAACACGAGAATTGAAACAACAGTAACAACAAAACAGAGGTCAGTTAACGAAAGTAAAACGTGGAAAAAAAAACGAATACAATAATAGGAAACATGTAGGAAGTACAACAACTAAAAGAAGAAGATTCAAAATAACAAAACAACCATGGAAATGGATTAGAGCAGAATGAAAAAGAAACTGAAAATATATTACATAATACAAAAACTACTACAAAGACAAGGAAAAAAGAATGATAACAAAAAAAGAAGATTGAAGGAGACTTGCGTATTGAAGCAAAAAACATTAAAAATTCATTGTTGGGAAGAAAGAGGATGGAATAAAGGTCAGAAGAGTAGAAAGACGACAATATTATGGGGGTGAGAACTATGTAAGGAAAAAACAGAAGAAACAGGGTTATTCACGAATATGGCTCTATAGAATATTTTTAGGAAAGACACAAGATTCAGGATTGAAATTGTAAACGTGAGATTCAAGTGAGAAGTGACATCAACTTTCGTTTTTCAAATGGGAAGATCCATTTTTTATTGCCTAAATCCATTGAATTCCGAGTCTTTTTGATTGCAAAAGTTTGAATTTTCCCGAGAAAATTCTTTTTAATTGAGAAAATACGAAAAATAAAACCTCAAAATTGAACTCTGTTGAAATACTTCGAGGTTTATTCATTTAAAATTCTCATTTTTGAAAATCTCCGAAAAGAAAGGCTGATGCTTCTTTTCCGATAGAGCGATTTTCAGAATATGATACAGGAGGTCACAAATTCTTTGTCGAAGTTAGAAGTGACAAAACATCAAAAAAATCGTTTTTTTAAATTGGAACCCCGTTTTTTCGAAGCATTTTCGCAATCTTCGTCAAAAAATAATAGGAGCATACGTCCAAGACATTTATCGCAAAATGAATATTTTTCGAGATATTCAGGAAAAACGATTTTGTCTTTAATTTTCAATCTCATTCTGAATGTGTTTGTCTACTGGAAAATAATTAGCGGTCAAGTGAAATTTTTGGAAAACTCTGTTATCGAGAAATAAATGAGGATGAAAAACTACAAAGCAGAGGTAAGGAAAATGGAATGATACTAAAATGAAAATATGTTCAATATAGAAAGATGGGGAAGAAATGATATAAAATGAAAATAAGGTACATTGGGACTCTCGTATTTTTGCAAAAACAGTACAAATGAATTTTTGGGAAGTAAGAGGTGAAAATAATAGTAAGACTTCAATGGTATGGCCATGTTTGGGAGAAGTTAGGAGAACTATGTAAGGAAAGGACAGAACAATGTAATATTTGTTTTTTTTTCTTATTTCCTGATGAATGAGGGCATGAAAATGAAGAAGCAAATACAAACAACAAATGTAGTATTTGTTAAAACAAATACTACAAAGCAAAGATGAAGGAAAAACGAAATAAAATGAAAATAAGGTACATAGGGACTCTTGAATTGGTGCAAAAATAGTACAAGTTAATTTTTCAGAAATAAGAGGAAGGAATGAGGGTGAAAATAGTGGAAAGACTACAATGGTATGGACATGTCGGGAGACGGTAGGAGAACTATGAGAGGAAAAGACAGAACAATGTAATATTTGTTTTTTCTTATTTCCTGATGAATAAGGTCATGAAAATGGAGAAAAAAAATCCAAACATTAAATGAGAGGAAACTGAAAATTTCTGAGTATTAAAAAAAATACAAAGCAAAGATGAGAAAAAAAATAAAATAAAAATAAGGTAAAAAGCAACTTTCGTATTGGTGCTTGAACAGTACAAATGAATTTTTGAGAAATAAGAAGAAAGAATGAAGGCAAAAATAGTAGAAAGACTACCATGATATGACCATGTTGAGAGAAGACCTGAGAAGATGTGAGGAAAGGACAGGTGAATGTAATATTTGTATTTTTCTTATTTTTTGAGAAATAGATTCATGATGAGGAACAAGCAAATACCAACACTAAAGAAAAGAGTATAAAAAATACTACAAAGCAAAGATAAGGAAAGAGAAATGATGATCAAATGAAAATAAGCTTAACAGAGACTTGCGTATTGAAGCCAAAAACAGTAGAAATGAATTTTTAAGAAGTAAGAAGAAAGAATAAAGCCAAAAATAGTAGAAAGACTACAATGGTATGGACATGTTGGGAGAAGGTAGGAGAACTATTTGAGGAAAAGACAGAACAAAGTAATATTTTTTGTTACTACTCTTATTTTCTGATGAATAAAGACATGAAAATGGAGAAGCATATCCAAACATTAAATGAAAGGAAACTGGAAATTTATGAGTATAAAAAAATAAAAAGCAAAGGTGAGGAAAAAAAGAAATAAAATGAAAATGAAGTGAACAGGAACTTTCGTATTGGTGCAAAAACAGTAGAAATGAATTTTTGAAAAGTAAGAGGAAAGAATAAAGCCAAAAATAGTAGAAAGACTACCATGGTATATGGAGCAGAAACAGTATAAATGAATTTTTGAGAAGTAAGAGGAAAGAAAAAAGCCAAAAATAGTTGAAAGACTACCATGGTATGAACATATTGAGAGAAGGTAGGAGAACTAAGTGAGGAAAAGACAGAAAAATGTAATATTTTTTTTTCTTCCCATTATCTGATGAATAAGGGCATGAAAATGGAGAAGAAAATCCAAACACTAAATGAAAGGAAACTGAAAATTTATGAGTATAAAAAAAACTACAAAGCAAAAAAAATAAAATGAAAATAAGCTAAATAGCAACAAAAATATTAGAAAGACTACAATGGTATGGACATATCAGGAGGAGGGTATGTGGGAAAAAGACAGGAAGATGTAATATTCGTATTTCCTGATAAATAACCTTGACGGTCGTACCTGGCTAGCTCCTGAAACGCGTGCCCGTCGGTCCAGTTCTCCTGGAAGGTGGCGCCCACCCTCTGCGTCACGAACTGCCCCAGCCTGAGCCTGTTCTGCATGCACTTCTGCCTAGCCTCCTTCTTCTCGATCGAGCTCTTCTCCTTCAGCAGCTTCTTCACCACCTCGATGCACTTGTTGATGTGCTGCTTCTGCTGCTCGATGGTCTTCTGCTGCGTGCTGATCTGATGCCTCAGCTCCTCGCCCTGCCGCGTCAGGTCCTCGATCTTCTGGTTGCGCGCCTCCAGATCGGAAGACGTGTGCGTCTCATACTCCTGTATGGCGTGACACGTTAAGTCAGTCTGCAAGAGATATAGAGAAGGGGGGTGATGTAGCGGTGCCAAAAGGCTTCGAGCTCTTGGCGTCAAGAACACTGGCTCACTACGGTCTAAAAGTAAGTTTTCTTGGACATTCTACTGCGTCTAGCGAGTCAACGAGGTTCTATGGGGCCGGTTGTTCAATCCGATTAAGTGTATTCGAGGATAGACGTGTCGAACGAAGGTTCTGTGGTTTAACCGCCTCTAACCTATACACCATTCACTTTCATAAAATCACATAGGAGGTCATGCGGGGCCTACGATATTTAACAGGCCAGAAGGTTGCTTTATTGCTTTAAAATGCGACGTTGCCGGAACCCCCACAAAGGGTTGTACCAGGCTCAGAGTGTTACGACTTTGCACTTGCGGTTGTGTTTTGGAGCGTAACATCAGAAATTCGACCGGGAAACGTGTAAGAAGGTTTGTGTTTTTTTTCGTGTTCGTATGGTCGGTTTTTTCAATCAATAAATAAAGTGGAAATAAGTGTTGCAGTTGCAAGAACGGCGTGTATCGGGTTTGTGATTGAATTTTTCGACTTTTAGTGTTCATATCCGGAAGGATTATCAACAGGAAGGTTTCTTATTTTCATATTTATTCAAATTTCTTTCGGAAATCTTCGATTTGAGTACTATGTCTCGCACCCGGTTGCAGAAGCAACTATATGAATCTACTAATCAGAAAGTTTTGGTATTTAGATTTCCGAAAGATCCCGCGAGGAGAAGGAAATGGCTGAACGCAATTCATAGAGAAAGTAGTTCCAAAGTCAACGATGTATGAAACATTTTGTAGATTCCCATATTTTGAGAAATAACTCTTATCTAACCGTCGAAGGTTCAGTTATTAATATACCTCGAAAAATTCCTAAATAAACTGATGATGTATTTCCTTCAATTTTCCCAAATCGACCGAGTTACATGGCGTCTTCAGTTACTCCGAAAAAAACTGATCCTGAGGAACGGAGACGAAAATTTGTTGTCTATTATGATAATGTTCACACCGATTTGGACAAACAAGATCAGATAGATTTTTCGACTTTTGTTGTCATTTCAAAGACAAGGCAATTTTCAACTGCTTTTCCAAGATTAAAGAAAATGACTTTGTTTAGTTCTACAAAATACCTAAATTTTGTGGGGGCTTTTCCGAAAATATCATCAGGGTTTAAGATCTTGAGTAATTCGAGAATCGAAGTCGTATTTAGAGACGAAACAAACGTTCCCATTTCTAATTTCAAGTGGTTATTAGGTGACAGGTAAATTTGTGACTTTTTTTTCTCCTTTTGATGTTTATTCACCTACTTCATTCACTTCAGAAAGTAAAATAATTTTCATTCCGATTGTAATCTTGTGGAACTTCATTGAGTTGTTGTTGTATCCAACAGCTACCTCCACGTGTTGAGTTCTGGATTATTTGCGATGAAAAATTAAGAAATTATCCGTGAATTTAAATAAATTCGAAAATACATCGAAAACCGTATACTATCAATGTCTACGCGTGCTACCTGACACTCTGATGGTAACAGCGGCAACGTCTAACCTTCCGGCCTGTTAGATTTAGTAGGCCGTGGATCATGGTATCGTTTTCAAGAGTTGGCGCACCTGATGACAAGTCAGTGCGCACACAGAAAATATCGTTAATGACCAAATGACATTGTCACTTTGTTTATTTGTTTACATATTGCTCAGAATGTAGAAAGGGCAACATAGTGTTTACTTGGGACATAAAAATATTCCGACAAGCGTCACAACTTCCATTTGCGTTTGATACAAAGTGGAATGTGTCAAATTTCCAAGGACAGAATTGTGATTTTATATTTGTGAATGGAGTATGTATGATGATTGCTTGGGATATACGTTTAGATCAAGATTTTGATGGATATTCTTCCAATACTAATAGTTGTGTTGGTGAATTTTAAAGAAATTAATGCAGCCGGAATCTCAATTTGAGAATAGCAGCTCCACATAATCGATAAAATAGCATAATTAAGTTAATTTGAAACAATCACTTTAAATTATGAGACTACAATGAAGGAAATAATTCAATAAATGCCAAATTACAGCATTTTCTGCCTTGTTCATCAAGGATATTAACAAATATACTACTCCACAAGAGTTAAGGATATCATATTCAATCGTTTTGTATGTAATCTTCTATGAAATCGCTGTAAAATCATTTAAAACTCAATCACAACTTGAATAGATCCAATAAAAGTCAGTATGAGACATTTCGTCAATCTGGTCGCCTTTTTTCTGAAGTTCGGTTCTTTGCGTATGCTTCATGAATGTTCTTATTCCAAAATGGAGTCAGTTTATCAACGGCTTCGATTTGAAACGAGCTTTCTGATGATACCAAGACGTAAATTAACAAACGCTGAGGCTATCAGAATGCTACAGGGTGGCCTAACTCAGGTTGTTGTAGCGGTAAGGCTCCAAGTCAGCCAAAGTGTGATATCTCGACTTTGGATTAGGTTTAGGGAGACAGATTCAGTGTTGGAAAGACCAAGGCTTGGTGGGCGACGAAAAAAAAAAATACCTGCTCAGGATCGTTTCATCACCATTTCGGCGAGAAGAAAGCCTACATCTACGTGTGAAATGCTACGGAATACCCTTCAAAATGCCATACATTGTATTGATAGTCTTAAAATGCTTGAATTCTTTGGGAATAAAATTTCGTTATTTTACTTGATTTTTCTTAACCACTCTGTGTACGCTGCAGACCTACAGGCTAAAATTAATGCAACTTGAAATAATATTAATATGAATTTTCATCACATAATCTCATTTAAACTATATTTTTTGCCATTTAAATCAATATCCCTAACTCATGTGGAGCAGTTTACTACATTAAAGGTGGATTCCACAAAACTTTGATTGTGCGATCAAAAAACCTCACGTAAATTCGAACCAATCGAATCATTTGATTCAAAATTTCAACAAATCTCGATGGTTCCAATCAATTTGACAGTGCCTGATCAGAAACATCAAAGGTTTGCGAATTTCACCGTATAATTGAAAAATGCATTTAACCATACTCGAAACTGTAAGTCTCTTCTTCCGTATAAAATGCTCCATACTTAATTTCACGTCTACAAACGTCAGAAACTTGAGGTTATGTCCGTCAATTTCGACAGCGTCGCCAACGTACGAATAAGAAAATCTACCGACAATTTCGTTCGCAGAATTGAACAACCGGCTGCAAAGCGGTCTATGAAAGAGGACTCATGGCACTACTGATACCGTACAGCACGTGAAACACATTCCTAGCTCAGAAAACTTAATTTTCGAACGACACTTGTATTGATATTTACGTGGGTATGTTCCAGAATAAACGGAGCTGAGCATCTAGAAGCGTTTTTCGATGTCAGCACGGGATTCCGTGTACGCTTTACCTGTGTGCATCAAGACATTTCATATATTCAACCGAAACCTCTCAAATATCACAGGAAGGGGGGTTTGGATAGGGCTAATAACGATCATTTCTTATCGAGGAGATGCTCAGACTAAACACAAAACGACAATTAGAGAATCGAGTACACACAAAAATGTATGCAAGCTGAAGCGTTAAGTTTACTGTGATGCATCGGTCCATAAAAAATAATCGGACGGGTGTAACGTTGGTTTTTTACCTGTACGTGTCTGCTAACCATGTTGGTGATGGGCATCTTCGGGGTCTTGCTCAAAAACTCGAAAGGAACGGTGTTCGCAGGCGGCATCTGAGGGCTGGGGAGTCCCACCGGTTGCGGTGAGGGAGGAAACTGCAAAATAAAGAAACGAAACATGAAACCACGGCCTTCTGAATCCCCTGGCCCGGGCGTTGCCCAGAGCGGCAACGCTGCACTGAGGGATAGCCACTCGACATATCGCGTCGGAGGTAAAGAAACAAAAAACGTAAAGTCCCGCGTTTTTGTTATAGCCTACGCTCAGTTTAGTGTTTATTCTGGTCATCTATGCGAAAAAAAAATTAATTTCAGTTACCTATTGCGATTGTTCGAGTGCCGTGTACAGTAAAAGTGTTTGCGATATTGATGTTAGTGAATTTTCCTTGGAATAACAGATTGGTCTATCCATATATCTAATATCTAACCTATAAATTCAAGTTTGACTCCAGGTCATCTGCTTTGAAAAAATGGTCAAAACGTATTGTATTTCGTCGTGTAGAAGTAAATATCCGTCTACCAAAAATGAAGGATATTTCAGTTGTTTTATTTTTCCTAAAGATGAACAGCGTAAGCTTTAATGAATTAGGGCCATACCGCGAAATTTGATTCCAACGAATAAATTCTACTTTTGTTTTCGAGAAACGTTTTGATCCCGACGATATATTCGAGTTCGATAAATATTTGCAAGCAGGTGGAGCCATTAAATTACTCTCTTCGAGATTTTCAAAATAGCAAGAAGGCATCCCAAAAATGTTGCCAAATGTTCACTCATTCCTTACGAAACCAAATCAAATATAAAGTGTAGATGAGAAGTAATTTTTAATAGGAATATTAATGAAGCAGTTGCTTTTTGACAAGGACCCTTTTAAAAAGTATTCGCCTGAAATTGATATATCTTGATGGGAAATTGAAAAAGCTATAAGGAAAGTTAATTCTGTATTCTAAATTATAAAAAATTATTATCTGTTGAAAGTTCTATAGAGATTAATAAAAGTCTCCAGATTAAAATATCTCATAGAGATGTTCAAATTTCTGGAAATTATTATTGATCAATTCAGAATATTATAGAGAATTTTATGTTCCGTTATTTTTTGAGAATTCTGAAACCAAACAGATGGCACTTTGCATCTAATAAATGAATCTTTTCTTGAATATACAGGGTGCGACAAAACGTATTGAACATTTAGGAGTATCAGGTTTGATAAAATTGCGAAACTCTGGCCCACTTGACCTTCTCGTTTTCTCAGCTTTCCAACCAGCCATTATTGAAGATAATTCAAGTTTCCTGAATGGTTCTAACCCGAAATTATTTTCACGACGAAATTTCATTTTATCTGCGGCAAACCTCGTCATTTTATCTGCGTAGAATTGCCGGAAATTACTTTAGCGCTTTACCCTCATTCCATCGAAAACAAGCTTCTTTCAGGTAGAGATAACAGCCCAGTCTATCCGCGAAAATGAAAAACATATTCGGGAAATATACAATTTATCGTTTCCAACCAAGATACGAACGAAAAATCAGAGATAGAAGTATCTGCTTCGCGCGATAGATGGCGCAGCAGTGTGTATGACACTCGTATCATGAAATCTTGTTGTGTTCGAAATAACTTTGTTCCTTCCGTAAATCGGGCCGCTATCCGACCGATCGTCGGCCATCTTTGTTGCTCTTCCTCGACCTAGAACTAGTTATAAATTTAGAGATAACCGAGGACGGGACAAATCGTGTACGGAATTCATTGTCTCTTTCGCGTTACTAACCGGCCAGAAAAAATAGACCCCGGACCGATTAGCAGACGAATCGGCCTCGTTGATAATGCTATCGTAGCCACGGAAAAAAAAAAACTCGCGAACAAGGTTGCCACCGCACGGGAAATTCAGGGAATTCGCCAGCATCCCTAAACTTGGCCCTTCACATCGGATAAATTGAGAGAGAGCAGATTTCACGGTTATATTATTATCATATTATGGTGGTACTTGGAACTTTCCTGTCACTGATTTATCTGTCATCTGTCAATAGAAAACAGTTCTGCCAACCAACAATTAAAAAATCACCAAACGATTAAAATTCAATTAGGGCCAGTTTCATGATCAGTTTTAAAGCCCCTTTAATTTTAAAGCTCCTTTAAGTTCAATATTTCGGTTTCATAACACATTCAACTTTCTTAAAGCCACTTTATATTCAAAGGCCCAATTTCGGGACTTTAGCAGCTAAAGTATCCTTTAGCCCTGAATTCCTAACCTCTCGTGTTCAAACTGTCAACTCACTTGAGGTGAATTTTGTTGTGTTTTATTTTGAAATCAACTTTCACAAGTGGAATGAGAATACGAAAAAGGGAGTATGGAAGCGTAGATTTCCAATTTCGAAATGAGACTACAATTAGACACCATACGGCTCATTGTGGTTGCAACTGCAGTAATTGATATCAACGACATGTTTTCTATTGATAATTTTGAAAAGGAATTGGGTGATAATTAAAAAATCTAATGATGTTAATCTGAGGCAATGCTCTCTTTTGTCAGCCACAATCATCAATTCCATTTTTTTTGTAATATTCAGTTTGGGTTTGGTATTTTCCCCCAAATTTCTAGGTGTATATTTTAAATTTGAATCTGAACGTTATATCCACATGACATGAAAATAACATAACCTCTTTCAATTTTAAGATGGCTGTGGTTAAATACAACTGCACCTGTACATATTAGGTCAAATGAAACGATTTCAGTTATGCCAACATACAACATTTCAACTTAAGTCTACTTTACGTAAAGTCCCATTTAATTTCATTATGAAATCGGGTGGACTTTCAATGTGGGCTTTAGCTTAAAGTGCACTTAAACTAAAGTGTACTTTAGGGGTTTATAATGAAACTAGCCCTTAATCAAAGAATCTAATGTATGACAATCGTACAGAAGGTCTTTCATTCAATTTATGCTGTTTTTATGAATGCTGAACTCTTGAAAGAGCATTGATACCTTCTGCACTTGTATTATAAATAACTTTTCAGCATTTTTGATCGCTGTCGAAGAGACGAGTGAAACAATCTCAACATTCTCTCTCGATTCGCAGATAGATATTTGTCCAGAAATGTGTAGTTTTGAAACTAGTCCACCGTTCAAGGCGAACGCGATATTTTATATCAATATTGCAGAATTTCTTTCTTTTTCACATGTCCAAGATAAGTTGGCCGCTTTATTATTGGATCGGATTACGTAATGTCGAGCGGAAAAATTTCAAAGTATCATTGTGGGAGAAACACTAGAACCACGCATTCTACGTCGACTAAATAAATATCTCGCTAACGCGAAACTGCTGCATGGAAAATAATATTACTTTTTGTACAACTGCCATTAACAGTGATACTTTTGATAACAGCAAACAATGTTAAAATTGATTGTTTACGTAGAAGCGTGTTAAAAATTTTTTAACATTAGTGTTAAAAATATTCTCAGCACTCCATTTTGTTATGATCAAATCAGATGAAAAAAATTCAGTTATAAAATGTTTGGTTTATCTATGGGAGATGATTTCCTTTCATTGGGGTCCCGTAGCGGTCTTCAAACATCTGAAGTGCCGAAAAATCATCACCTGGAAGATCGTATCCGGTTTGAAAAAACCCTCAAGACCAGATGGATTTTGAATTTGAATATCGAAGGAATTTCGAAATACAAGTTTGATTACGTCTCCAAATTAGCTGATGAACATGGTGTCGAAGTGATTCTTCTGCAAGAAACCCACACGGCAACAGAAAAAAATCCTCGTGAAAAAGAACAGTTGAAAGTTATGTATTAATTGATTTTTTACAAGTTTAGCTTGTTATGTTAAAAAATTATCAGTTCGTAATTTTCAACAGATTCGGAAAGGGGAAATTGATGGAGTTTTTTTTCATTTCTTTCAAATTTTGTGACATTTCTGTCATAAATATTTATAAACCTCCGAACATTATTTGGCCAGGAAATCTGAATGTTGTTTTTTAAAGTAGCAAATGCATTTCTAAAATGCATTTGATTTATTCTGAATAATCGGTTTCTTTTCTGCTTTTGTCTTTTTTCATTTCAGATTAAGAATTGCGAGTCGTTTTGGGAAGAATCTGTTTATCCGAGCCCATCGACGCATAGCATGAAGATGATCACACTGATGTCTTTCAAGATTTTCCTGATATTTAATATTTCATGTTATTTTTTTACGGGGAGACAGCTTTTTTTAGCTGAGGTTTTTTCCCCTGGCTGTATAGTATCGTATGATACTAGTGATGATAGTATCGTATGATTCTATAGTATCATACGAAGAATGTTTTGATACCCGTTCTTTTTTTACCTCAGCTTAGGTACTTTTTGTTTCAACATTTATTGTATTATTTTAGCTCTCTTTTTCATGAGAATATATATAATATATTTGGAAAAATAGCGTCTGAACTCACCATTAGATGGTAGGGCTGCTGGGGGATGGACTCTTGGCCCCACCGTGTCTGATGGGACTGTTACCAGAATGTTTGAAGTATTCGTTGATCTTCTTTTCGGGATTCGCGTTTCTTGCTCCTTTACCGACCGGCCCGCCTCCCGAATCCTCGACTTTTCTTTTTCTCTTCCTCTCGCTCGGCGTCCTTGGCAACTTCTCCGGAGTATTTGGGTCCACCTCTTTATCACTGTGAGACGAACCTGCGAAAAAAAAATTTTTTTGAAAAAAAAAAACAGAAAAACAGTCTCGGCCAGCTATCACGTCTCCAGAGAATAATTGAGAGCTTGGCAGCCGACGTTCAGAACGTTAATGGTAATGTACAGGATGTTCGAAACGAGATTCTTAAATTTCTTATTATACTTTCAAAAAATATACCCTTTTGAAAAATCCGTAGTTCCAGAATATACTGGAACTGAGAATCGAAGATAAGATTTCAGCACGGGATTCTGTGTATTTTTTTCCTGTGTGCATCAAGACGTTTCATAAAATCAACAGAAACGTCTCAAATATTCACAGGGATATTCAATAATAGCGAACGTATCTTTCAGAAAATAACCCAAAATTTGGGTTATGTTATCCGTTAATGGTAATGTTGAACGAACCTGCATCGTTGAGATAGAATTCCTTAAGAAATTGGTCAGGTAAAATCATGAGCTTTCTAAGAATCTAATTACCGCAATAATGAACGTTTAATTGAAGCTACGTTTTGCAGTAATCCAAAGAAACTATGAATTCCTCGCAAACTACAACACAAAAGCTAGGTTATTTTTGGTAATTATGAAGTTCCCTGCCCAGTTGTATTTTTTTTGTGAGGTAGGGAAAATGAAACTAACCTAACCTACATAACTTAACCTAACCTGAATGCGGATCAATTTTTTTTTATGAAATTTTTTTTTGATTAAAAAAATTTTTTCAACTTTCGGTAGGGAAAATGAACCTAACCTAACCTAACATAACCTAACCTTGTTAAACTAAACTATATAGACTATATATATATATATATATAAGACTATATCAGAGCCGTATCCGAGGTAAATCGAGTATATTTATGAGTTTCATTTATATTTTTTTTCTCGAAAATTACTGCCTCCCCAGAGCTGTAATTGAGACTGTAGTATCAGGAAGTCCTATAGATTCACTGTGCAAAATATTTTTAAAATCGGTGACGGGACTATAAAATTTTTAATTACCAAAAATTGATTTTGAAAAAAAAAACTTTCTCAGGTAGCTTTTACGTCATTCAGAGAATAATTGAAAGCTCGTCAGTCGGCGATCAGAACGTTAATGGTAAAGTACAGGGTGTTCGAAACGAGTGAAATCAATATTGGACGAACCTGCATCGTTGAGATAGAACTCCTTAAGAAATTGGTCAGGTAAAATCATAAGCTTTCTAAGAATCCAATCACCGCAATAATGAACATTTAATTGAAGCCACGTTTTGCAGGAATCCAAAGAAACTATGAATTCCTCGCAAACTACAACACAAAATTAACCAAGAACGAAAACGTGTAGAATCCCTTCGGAAATATCAAACTAGGTTATTTTTTTTTTCAAACTGTTTTCTTTCACTGCTACGCCCTCCAGCTTTCTAGCGTCCAATCGGGCCCCTCTCTAAAAATACCTAACGCGTTATAATTATAACAGAGAACAGTCGGGTCTGTGAATATATGAATTAAAAAAGAACAACGCGATTGTGAAAACTAGTTTAACGGGTTTTAAGATACGGAATGTCAGTGTTTCAACTGTATATTCGCTTTATTGACGAAATTACTGTATAACTTGCCTCGGACTTTTTCCCAGCATGCTTCTGAGATCGCCGAATGAAGAATAGATGGTTCTAAATCTGATTAAAAGCAGCATTCACACAATTTCATAGCATCTTGACCCTTCAGAAATACCTTTCATAATCGGTTGCGTTATTTTTATTTCTTGTTTAGAAAATGTAAATAATCCAAACGAGAAAACTTATATTTCTCATGAAACTTTCAAAAAAATTCATGGGTACCCTTTCGAAAAATCTGTTGTTCCAGAATATACGGAGCTGAGAATCGAAGATAAGATTTCAGCACGGGATTCTGTGTATTTTTTTCCTGTGTGCATCAAGACGTTTCATAAATCAACAGAAACGTCTCAAATATTCACAGGGAAATTCAATAATGACAAACATTTCGAATCAAATCAACCGCATATTATTTTTGAGGAAACGCTCTTCTAGAAATTACCCCAAAATTTTATTTTAAAATCAAGAACAAAGAGTAAAAAAAGTAGAACGTCAATTAATTAAGCAATTGTCTCGAATTTAGTAGGCTCTCTTAATCCATAAATACAATCAGTTGAAGGGTATCATTGGATTCAAATGAGTAAGAATATTTTACGATATACCAGGTGTTCCACTTCGAAATTCCAGTTGATTTCATCTCCGAAAGAAAAGCAGCAGATTGCAATGAAGACGTATGTGTTTCTTCATTTAGGAAGGTTTTTAAGGCTCGGTAACACTTCCCATGTACTTTTAGATCTCTGTGAATCTCTAAACCGAACTTTTGAACCGGTTATTAGTGGAAGAACCTGAAGAAGGTACAATTGAAAGAAACGCTTCGTGTTTAAACTCGCCTCCCATTCTCGTATACAATGGACTTTTATCAAGAAGGGGCTTAAGGTCTTAAGACTCGAGTTGTTTACTCCTGTATTTCAAATTTCGAAAGTGTTAATTGAAAATTACGAAAAGTTTTCTATAATAATTCTCCAATATTCCGTTGAGAATGATATTTCGCTATGATCTATCGGTTTCAATATCGAAATTCGTGAATTTTCCTGGTTTTTCCGGGAAAAATCCTACGTAAACGATAACAACGAATTTACTGATATAAAATAGCAATTACGAAAACAAATTTTCATCGAATATGACCTTATTAAATTCAGACCCGATTCTAACCCAGTCGAAGAATTGAAGGTGAAGTCTACAGGTCACATTTCAGCTAATGTTTCATCCTTATGGCCCCTCGATTTCAAGGAACGATCAACCATAGAGACTCCCCTCATGTTGTTAACATATTAACGAGACTGCAGCGTTGCCGCGTCTCGCACCTTTTTCCTGAATCTCAGGGACACCGTAATACGTACAAGAAGAACAAAAGAAACGTACTACCAACTTTTATCTTATGGTACTGCTGCAAACTGGTTCTCAAAGTTCTCATTTCTGCACAATTCTTCTGTTTCACAGCGTCACAATTTGATCGGAACCATTGCGAAATTCAATGAATACTTTTAAAAACTGCTTCCAAGTTCACTGTATTCTCCTGATTCGAACCCCAGGTACTATTTCCTTAGTTGTAATTCGCCCTGAGCATTATTCAAAATTAACTCTCTTGGAATGAAATAAGGTGACAAATCACCTGAAAAGATGGCATTGCAGAATCGTACAAGATATTGTATATATAGAATTCTCGAACGAGATGACAGAAGCTAGAATTTCTCTTTCTTTGATACAGCTGAGAGGCCGAGCTTTACTTTAACCTTGGCTTGTTGTTTGTGTTGTTTACTTTAGACCGTTCAAAAATAATTGTCATCGAAAGCGTTTTATGTTAGTAATATACCATTAGTAACTTTCGAGTTGCAAGATTCAGTTTGGTGTTGATAAAAAACACTGACTTCATTCTTGTGCAAATAAAAATTAGACGAATTGATACCCAGAGATGAATTGAACAAATCAAAAAGAAGTTCATCTGTTGAGTCGATGTTTATTTGTTATTGATTACAATAGATCACAAGAAGAAACAAGAACTACATCAACACAAACCTAATTTGAATATTTTGGATGAGTAATATTATCCTTAACAGAGAGGCCAAATGGGATTGTCGATATTTCGTGACTAAAAATGAAGCACGACTGTTTCAAGGCCTGCTTTGATGACAATACTTCTTGAACGGACTGTACAGGTTAGGCAAAATTGGTGATACTTGAACTACAACTTTACAACCGTGAGAGATAAAGGAAAATGAATGACACGTTACGGTGGTATTTTTGATGAAACTGATAATGCCATCAACTGCATTCCTCGATCTTCTTTTGTTATCGAGTTATAGGCCAAAATTTAAATTTGGGCGATTTCAACTTTAGCCATTATCTCCGTTTCTGTTTGTGCTAGGATGTTGAAATGAAAACATTTATACTGGCACTCTTTTCATAGCAATCTAGTAGCGTTCTTTGTTTTTTCCCAAGAAGTGGCTGAGCTATAACAAAAACTTGTGTTTTTTCTTATGGAAACAATAGTTTGAAAAGGCTTAGGAAGAATTGCCATTTTTCCCGTTTCAGAAATATATCATACATCGCCCTCAGATTCTTTCAGATATCATGCAAATATAGTTTGTAAATGAAATTTTAAATATTGAGTATTAAGTAGGCTGAATCACAGAATGGTGAATGGTGTCATTGTTATTTTGCCATTGAATATTCGATTCAATTCTCCGTGGTTTTATCTCTGTTCAGAACAACTGTCAATTATAAGAATTCGAAGTCATTATTGCCGGCAATATGGAAATGTTCGAAAACTACGGAAAATATATGTTAAAATGTTTTATTTTAGCGGCAATAATGACTTCGAATTGACAGTTGTAATGAACAGAGATCAAACCAGGGAGAATTGAATCAAGTATTCAATCGCAAAATAATGACACCATGCGTAGAGACATATAATTCAAATTTCAAATACAAACTTTATTTTTCATGATATCTGAATTAATCTGAAGGCGATGTATGATATATTTCTGAAACGGAAGAGAATTGTGATTCATTCTAAGCCATTTCAAACTATTGTTTCCATAACACAAGTTCATGTTATAGCTCAGCAATGAAACCTCTTAGGAAAAAACAAAGTACGCTACTGGATTGCTGCGAAAAAAGTGCCCGTATAATGCTTTCATTTCAACATCCTAGCACAAACAGAAACGGAGATAATGGACCATGTTGAAATCGCCCAAAATTCAATTTTCGTCTATAACTCGAAAACAAGAGAAGATAGAGGAATGCAGTTGATGGCATCATCAGTTTCTCCAAAAAAGACCACCGTAACGTGTCATTCATTTTCCTCCATCTCTCACGGTTAAAAAGTTGTAGTTCAAGTATCACCAATTTTGTCGACCATTTAAATTGCTGATGCCATTAGTATTTCGACTGTTAGTCGAAAACACGACTATTCCGTAAGCAGCAAAAGGATTATCCTCACAGAACGGCAACCATGTCGCCCTTCCGTCCTCTGACGTCACGCCATACACGAAACAAATGAACCGCATCTTCGAAAAACCGTCATGGCGACAGGACTCAACAAGACAACGAATCCTCGATACTCGAAAACGTCGTTCACAGAAACTCGGAAACGACGAAAGCGCAACAACGCAGACATCGATCGATGAGATCACGTCGCCTCCGTTTAAAGCGGCAACGTCGATTGTCTTAGGTCAGCCATCTCGGCGCAACGTGGTCGTTGCGAAATCCAAATGTCACGACCGAAAACCGTCAAAAACAAAGAGAAACCTCACCTGTACTCATATTGGAGTCCTGGCTATGAACGGGTTGGGTTGTGCTGACAATAGACTGTGGTGCCATCTGTATCTGTGATCCAGCTGACATCTGCAACGAAAAAAAGGCGAAAATGAATTACGGCAACGTCTCGAACGCAGACAGAGAGCGAGCGGATCGCACGCTCCCCGGATAACAACAAATACGTACTCAAAAACTAGGAGCTTTATCGAAGGAAAAAGATATCTTTCACCTAGAGCCCGGTATCGGTCGCGGCCGACGTTTTCGGGACTGACAGTAGCACACGTCGTCGCCGAGTTTCAGAGCTCGCCGAAAGAAATCTTCAGAAAAGCGAATTCGCACACGCGAAACTTATTACACGGGATTCGATGCGACATCGACCATCGAAGATACGTAAATAGGTAGGCGGCGTTGAGCTTACATCACGACGTTCATAGAGCTGGATGATGACGGGCACGAAACTGCTTGCTATGGCGGATAAAGACTGTGAAGAGGGGCGTACGGGGAGAGATTTATTTGTGTGTGCACGTCACTCGGTTAGATGAATGGGAACGGCTATATTTTGGTGAGGATTTCTAGGATATGGAACTGGGAGAGTGCAGACAGCAGCTGATGACTCTAGAAGGAATGCCGAACAGATGACAAAGGTGACATTGCGGGCAGAGCTCTGTCAAAGGATGACCAAAATGCTTCTTTTCCCTCTATGGACGATAGTCTTACGAGCAAAGTTTAATGATAAACACAGAATCGACAAATCTATTCTGGATTCAGGATTTTTTCTGTCTCGTCCAATTGAAAGTTATTGGATCACATCGAGTCATTTATTCAAGGTAGATTAAGAATATGCAATTAGTTTTTCTTCGAGATATTTTGGGAAAATTGGGTAAAATTTGAAGTGCTGTAGTAGAAGAATTGAACTTGATGTGAAGGATCAATCTATAAGCAAAAAAAATCAGCATTTGTCTAGTGTGATTTTTCCGACTTCAAAGTTGACCAAAATTTCAAATATTTATCACAGGATGTGGTTATTTCCCAAAAAAGAGTACTACACCATTTCCAAGTGTAAATCAGAAATTGTCAAGTGTATTTCAGATTAGTCACTTTAATTTCAGAAAAGTCGATTGAATTCAGATTAGTCAATTGAATTTCAATTGACAAATCTGAATAACATTTTATGTTTTCTGAAACACAATTGACTAATCTGAAATACGAATGATGTTTTCTGAATGTCAATTGACTTTTCTGAATTACAATTCTGAATAGTGTAGAGCAAAACTTATCGCATATTCGTGATAAGAGTGCTCGAATTAGTCGAAAAAATGACCCAGATCGACATAGCTGGCAAAATAATTTTTTCTCATATCTGTCGTAGGGTGTTTCCAAGAAAATTTTTTTTTTCCAGCTATGTCGACCGGGGTCATTTTTTCGACTAATTCGAGCACTAAGATCACGAATATGCGATCAGTTTTCCTCTAGTACTATTATTTTGAAAAATAAATCACTTTTTGTTGAAAATTCTCGAAATTTTAGTCAATTTTGAAGGGCTGTAGCAGCCAGAAAAATCACACTGGACGAATGCTGATTTTTTTTCTCATGAATTCATCCTTCAAAAATATAAAAGTCCAATTTTTATTTCAATATCGCGTTCAGTTCAGATTTTTGGATTTTTTCCGAAAAGGTCCAAAATTTCGAATTTTCCAAGGACCATAACTAAAAAAATAATCGAGATGGAAAAAATCTGTTTGCATATTCGTAATCTACGCCCTCGATTTAGTCAGTAGTGAAATTTTGGTGTCGATTTGAGAAAATTGATTTTTTGACAAAATTTCCATGCATATGTATGGAAAAAATTGCGATTTTTCGCAAAAAATTTTTTGCTCCGATCAGAACCAAATTCATACTATCGACTAATTCGAGGACGTAGATTACGAATATGCAAACAGATTTTTGCTAGGAAGATTATTTTTCAAGTTATGGACGATGGAAATTTCGAAATTTTGGATCATTTCGGAAAAAATCAGAAAACCCAAACTGTTCGCGATGAGTGAATAAAAATTGAAACTTTATATTCTTGAAGGGCCGATCTATGAGCAAAAAAATCAGCATCCATCCAGTTCGATTTTTCTGGCTGCCACAGCACTTCAAATTTGACCAAATTTTCGAAGATTTTCCACAAAAAGTGATTCATTTTCCAAAATACTAACGATAGAGTAAAACCAATTGCAAATTCGTAATCTACGACCTCAAATTAGTCGAGAAAATGACGCAGGTCGATATAGTTAGAAATTTTTTTTTTCTCGGAAACACCTTTGTACAAATTTGAGAAAAAAATTTTTTTTCTAATAAGGCAATCAAACGACCTGTTAAATCATGCTCAATATGGGAAATCATACATTTTCAAATGTAATACGTTTATGAGGCAAAAACAGCTGCATATTTTAATATGTTTCAAAACAAAATATTAGCAAGAAAACATTTCACTCTATGGATTTAGTTTTCAACTGGCAAAATATTCACCAGACATAATGGAGCTCAACCCGAAGATCATAGAGTACAACATTTTTATATTATTATGAACCCAATTAGTGTCACGGTTTTGCCCTACAATCGGTCGTTGCGTTAGACTATTAGCCTGCGCCACGGTATAAAACAACGTTCAAATGAAGCAGCTTTCTAAAACATTTTTCGCATCTGTGCATTAAATATCTGGTGGGTTCACTTCCAACTGTTACAGCTATCGGTCACGCTGATTCGTTAATTCAACCGGTCGTTGTTATATTATCTCTAATGTAGATCTCGATCGGATCGTTTCAATGGAAAATATTCCTATGGAACTATTCGAAATTCAGTTTGTTCGTTCTATGGTCGACCTTGATTTTTCTCGAACCGATAACGGAATGGGGATACAATGTTTTCATGTTATCTGTTCAATTGTAC
>CM076611.1:38785538-38859377 GCA_038502775.1 Hippodamia convergens | reverse complement strand
CGCGTACGGACGCTACCCGGGAAGGTGCGGATATCAAGTGCGCAGGTCGCTACCCAACATGGCCCACTCGATGCTGATAAACGAGCCGGCGAAAATCTACCCCTACCATCTGCTTGTGATCACTAACTACAGACTGCCATCTGACGTCGACAGGTGCAATTTAGAGGTAGGTACATTCGCACAGAAGATGGCAGAAAGGTTTATGTCAATTGTACATTATCTTCGATTAAACTAAACATTCAATTAATTTGTGAAAATGTGTTTAATGTTTCCAAAACATCAGGCGTTACCTGACAAAACTATAAGATATTACATTTTCGTGGATAATGCATGTTTAAATCTCCACTGAAACGAGTTGTTGAATTCTTGAGGAATACTTGAAACAAATGACCTTAACCTAAAATTTCACACTGACGTTCGTAAATGAATTCTTGCAGAGACATCTGTCGGACGCAGAGTTCGAGACGTTATTCCAACTGTCGAGGACGGACTTTTACAGGCTGCCCCAGTGGCGGCGGAACGAACTGAAAAGGAGGGCTAGATTATTTTAAGATAACTACCATCACGCTTCTTCTAGATTCATAGGGCTCTACTATAGGCGACAGCTTTCAAGGCTATCTGTTCACGCTGAAAAATTAAAAAATCTTTTAAAAAATTCATCTATGCCGGTGAGGAGCAGCTAAATTTGACTGTTGCGTTACTTGATCTCAAGAATGAAGAATTTAGATCAAGGAGCGGGACAGAAACACCAAGGCAAGCTATAAATGATATCCAAATGGTACATAGAATATATTTTAGATATATAAATGTTGAGGAAGCATTAGTCGGTAATTTTTCTTAATCTAGTTTTTGTCTGGTACTATTTTATTACTGTATAAGTAATATTATTGATTGGAGATATTTTTTATACTTATTTTTTGCAGCATACACTTATTTATAATTAAGTGAAATCAAAAGATATACTCTATTCAAATTATATTTCAAATGGAACTTTGATATTTTTGAAAATTGATATTTTCAAAAAAAGGTATTTCATATGTGAGCCCAGAGGTCAAAACATTTACATGTTTACTGTTTTTCAAGATTTTCTAGAAATTAGAAACTCCAAACCAAAAATCATTTTCTTATCGTGCAATATTGACCAAAAATTTCTCTGATAGAAATGTCACAAGCATTTTTTTGATGCTGTGTGGGAACATCCAATCCATATCCAGAAAGAATCAAGTGCAGAAGTTATCATATGATCAAAATTTTTTTTTTCTACAGTTGAAATTTGTACGAAATAATTCAATATACTTCTAGTGTAAGTACTACCTGTATCTAGCAATAAGATAAGTGTAAATTTCGTTTTTGAAGTTCAGCACAAGTTTGCTTTTTTCATACTTTTCGCTTCTGGGCTAGTCGAAGAAAATTTTTAAAAGTTAACTGATTTAGTATTATGGTGTATATTTATGTTTATACTGATAATATATCTTAATATATTCGAAAACTTTGTTCTTATCGCTCAATGTTTTTACCTTCAGATTTCTCCTCAATGAAATAGTCTTTGATCATATGATAAGCCAGA
This sequence comes from Hippodamia convergens, assembly GCA_038502775.1. Lineage (NCBI taxonomy): Eukaryota > Metazoa > Arthropoda > Insecta > Coleoptera > Coccinellidae > Hippodamia > Hippodamia convergens. The sequence goes on along the minus strand of CM076611.1, from coordinate 38,857,810 downwards.
TTTCGAGATGACGAAATTTGAAGGATGAAATACATTGGCCTTTTTGTTTTTTATGTTTTGTTTCTGTGAGTTTCTCCAGAATTTTTTTCTGGTGACATCTTTGTTTTTGTGAGCAATTATAAATCCGTTCTAGACATAAAAATCTGAATGCTATCTAAGGTAAACTTCAAATTTGTTAATCACACCTAATAAAGAAATATTAATTTCTATGTGATGTTTTTCATGCGAAAATCATTTTGTTTCATCCCCCAGGACATAAACTATTGAAGAAAACCACTCTTCTGCATCCAGTCGATTGATAAAAGTGGTGCCTCAAAAAAACCATTTCCAGAATTTTTCATTGTCATTTGAAATTAACTGACATCAGGTTTATTTCAACTACTCTGCGCATTCTATGAAAGTCATTGAATTCCTTTTAATCGAGATCAGTTTTCGATGGTCATGGCCTATATATTTCTATGAGCCACCATAGATGAGCTGTTTAAGGTTAGGTGGTATCGATTCTATGGTCCTACATCTGTCAATGCAAAAATAGATATTTCCACAAACTTTAAACAACTTGAAAATAATTATTCCAAGGGATTATTGAATATTATTCATCATCAGAGACAATTCCTAAAATCCCCTGTGCACCTTTGGAAAACAAAATCTCTCAAGAGAAAAGAGTTTATTCGGTTCAGAGATTGAATATCAAACTAATATATGAAAATAATTTAAAAATGATACAAATAATTAATTATTGTTTGGATAACACACATTGAGAGAAGTACTATTGAACAATCTATCTTTTATCTTTTGAGCCATTAATCCATGGATTATCTCAATAGTTGTTTTACAGCTATCCTTTGTCGCCTTTGACAGTTTGTCTTCAGTTCGCTTCTCATGAGGATCGTTTCCTCCAACCATGAAACTGCCTCGACCTTAAAAAAAGGTTGAATCACCACATGAAAATTATTAATCTTAGACTTTACCTATAGCAGCTTCACTCTGTTCGAGTTTCTCAGACAAATCGAATATTTGTCCAGTTGTATAGTCTGCATTTGTGATTAGAGAAGATGAGCTCAAGGTATTAACCCAATATTTATTCCATAAAGAATCAAGGAGTCTCCTATCTAAAGCAGATTTGAAGTAGGATACTTCTAGCGAGTAGTATTGCTTACAGTGAACACCAAAATCTTCAATTTTGTTCAAAGGAATTGTCTGATATTCAGAAGGTTCTTCATTTGGTGGTTTATACCCCTACAATACATAATAAATGGGACACACGATTTAATAAAATCATGAATCAATCAAATTACCTTTGGGTAGGTTCGAAAAGCACCTAGACATACTTTTCCAGCAGAAATCGTTCTTACTGGATCGATAACAATGGCTACAAAAGGTTCTTGAAAATTTTGATTCAACATCTGGGTGCTCACATCAATCCCTGAGAGCCAGCAACCATAACCAGGGTGACTGTGGTACCATCCAATAGCATTTTCATGTCTTTTAACCTATGAAACGCAGAAGTAAGAAAAGATAACATTGAAAGACTAATGTCCTTACTAATTTGGCAGCATCAATGTAGGAACTCATATACTCATAAGCTTGAGCCTGTGCATTCACCCTGGTTTCTGTACCCTCGACAGGTAAAGCAAAAGAATCCATTACAATCATTTGTGTTTCCATCGACCTTTAAAATGAGTCCCATAACCTCCAAGTGTGCCCCCGATCTGGCATGCATCACCATTTTGAGGAGAGCCAATGCAGAGATTTTGATGTCTTTGAAAAAGTGAGGGCTAAAAGTTACAGATTAATGCTTAAGACATCAGATTTAAAGAATTCATACTCTTTGTCCCATGGCTTAGCGGCTAATATGTCTTGCTGCTGTTTTTTATCGTATCTATAGATTTCATCTACTGTATTAATAACTTCGACTTTGTTCGTCAATTCCCAATTCTTTTGGGCTATTTGTTTTTGGCTTTCCGCTTTCGACATCTTGAAAAACAGAAGAATGTTTTCATTTACGACTCACGAATTCCAGATATGACAGTTTACTTGTTTTCTATGAACTGAAAAAATGTTCTATGCATTATTAGTGTTCTATGATAAACAACCATAGAAATAGATAACATCGATTCTATGTAGACAACATCATATTTTATGTTCTGTGATATTACTTTCAAAACTTAATGGATAATGATATTTTTCTAAAAACTGTTTTTTGCGAATAAGAATATATTTAAATTCACGCATAATTAAAATTTCCAAGACCGATCGTCCATCCAATGATTTTGTACAGCCCTGAATGAATAAAAAAGTGGTTCTTGACATATTTAACCTAAAAAAAAATAAAATTAATTTCTGGAATGATATCGTTGTGTTTGTTTTATTTTCATTATTGTATTCGTTAAAATGGAAACAAAATTCATAGATCCTACTCCTGATAGAAAACTGTTAGATCATAACTTTGATGGATACAAACTAGGAGTTTACGACACTTTGGTTGCAACAGTTCAATTGGTTAACCCACCTCTTAAGGTAGTACCGAAAACAGTTTCTTTCCTACATGCCCGAATATTTGGGTTGCATAATTATCTGGTTGGTGAATCTACAGATACTCATGAAAATATTTACTACATCGACAAAAATAGAAATGTAAGGAAGGCTAAATATGATAAAGTTATTAAAACTATAGAATTCTGTAAGCTGTGGACATTTCCTGATAGTGAAAAAGTATCTAATAGTGATAGCAATATTTACATCCCATCGTTAAAACTAGTTTCTGAAAATTTAGCTATAGCAAGTGATGGTTTTAAAAACCTTCTACTTATTAGAAACTGGTAAACGGAGTTCAGGAATTCAATGGAAAATCTTACATTCAGAAGAATTACTACAGGGTAAAGGGTTCTTCATTCAAGATGCTGTCTTGAAAGGTAAAGAATTGCATGTTTTACTATGTAGTATTGAAACTGGCGGTAAAAGGTCATCTTTGGCTGTACATTGGATATCGCTGATTAACGAAAGCAATATATGGAGACAAAAATCGTTGAAAGAACTTTGTGTTCAAGGAGATTCAGGTTATATATATTTAGAAAGAAGCTGTGAAGCAATTTATGTTGCCAGTACAATTAGTTGTAAGTTTGTTTTTGATTCTGAAAACATTATAATGGAGACAAGTGATGAACAAAGGGAACAAATTTCAAAGCTCAATTTCAAATGGAGTCAAGATTCAAATTTCGTAGCAATACATTTTATAATGCCTCATGAAATTCAAAAGGAAGATGTTAAAGTAAATTGCCTAAGTTCCCATATCACGGTGGAATATAAAAACTCAAGGTAACTGAATCAAGAATCTCATGCTCATAATTTTTTTTTACCTATTAAAGTACATCTGTTGATAAATTAACTGTTCCCGTGTTATCAACATTTGGATTTCAAGTTTGTTGCCTTCTTGTGAACATCTGTGAAATGTCCTACAGTAATACTTTGTTTTTTCAGACTTCTGGATGGTGCCTTATATTCAACTGTACACACTCACCTAACAACTATTTCTGTTTCGAAAAATTTACTAGAAGTCACTTTGGCCAAAACTGACGGAGAAGATGAATGGTCCAGCCTGCTCAGAGATTATGATACGAAAAAACAGTATGTTGGGGGACTTTATGAAAGAACAGTTCGCAAGAAAAAAGGTGATAAAACAGTGAGTATTGAGTTCAAACTGTAGATCATTGCTATTAAAGAGATAAACATGAATCGAAACAAAAATCTCATAAACTTCAGTTCCACAATAATGAATAAATCTTTTACCTAACCTAACCTATATTGTTAATGTGATTTTGTTCTATCGAGGTGAGTCACGAGACAGTTCTAAGATTCAGCAAAGAATCAGTTGAGGAATGCGATTATGCAAACAGTGAACACACAATTTTGGAAAGACTTTGTGCGAAGACTCACAAAGTAACTCATAGGTGTAGTTTAGGCACGGGTCCTATTCTCTTAACTATGGAAGCTAACAATACACATCCTCCCAGGTTTGGAGTACGTTACGATGTGGATATAATTGTTTGGGAACCCCGTTTTGAAAACAACGAATTTGAATTGAAACACACGGCAACTCTTCTAGCATTAGGTCATATTCAAGTGAGAAGTTCTAGTCCTTCCTAAAAAATATCTATTATACATATTTCATTTTCAGGCAACAACAGAAAATAGAAAATTCCTGTGCAGTCCTTCGAACCTTGAATATGCAGTGCTTTGTGATATGAATTCGTACATTTTCCTTTATCGCCAAAACACAACCATCGAATCAGGTAGATTGATAAATCGCAAAACAGGTACTGAGGTGAAAAATGCTGAACACGAGGTTTTTAAGCTTCCAGATGAAGAAATCCTTGGTTTATATGCTGTGCCCTTCGGATTATACGTTCTAGGGGAAACCTATATACACTATTATTTTCAGATTTAGATCTTGTGTTTTTGTGATGTTATTTTTTTTGATAATTTGAAATGCAAATAAATTTTACTATTTAGATATACTATAACTCTTTTAATTTAAATGAGATCATTTGAAGGAATCCAAAATTCGATTACGAATGCCGTTTGCGTGGTTCAAGAGCGTCGCAAAAAATTGCCTTATAATCCATAGAAATTCTCGCTGTGCGGTTTTCTATGTTGAATCGAACATCCTCAAGGTCACGTTTGACGTCACTGAGGAAATGTTCGATTCGAGTATCAAGTTGCAAATCGAAATACAATGTATTTTTGGTTTTCTATTTATTTAAAACATTGAGAGATGCAAATTTAACTTTATTAAGAATCGTGAATCGTCGTCCTTACATATCACTCCCTTGTAAATATAAAAATGGCCAATAAGGTGTTGAACAAATGTTTATATTTTTCTAACCTAGTTGGAAGTAGACAAATTCAGTACATAAATAAACCAATATTTCCTTTATTGCTCGTGAATGAAAAATATCTCATCCGCAAAAGGAACATCAGTGGTAGTTCGATATGCTGTGGAAGTGCAGGGAGAGCAGAAACTACCTGTACAACTCAGGGTTTATCGAAATTACAGGCGCAAGAATTGGTGCTCCGATTGAACCAAGAAGAAAGGCAAATGTTGTTGAATGCGCTACAAGAATATAAGTCTAAGTTAGTGAAGGAGGAATACGAAGGTATGAAATTTTAAATGTTACTATTTAATGGCAGCTATTCAGCTTTATAAGTGTGGACTTCTTGCACTACCTATTCCTCAGTTTAGATTTTTGTACCTCAACCTTAAATGAATTTGTATTAATAATATGGTAAGAGGTGAAAAATTCACTGTGTTCTTTCGTTTTATGAATGCCTCTATTCATAAACATGACCACAATCGTATTTTGTTCGATGAAATACGCAGCTGCTGGATGACTGGACTGTAAACAGAGTTGAAATCCATGAAAATTTAAATTTCAAGGACAGTTAGCTGCATCAAGATGGAGAAGCAAGTTTGGAGGCCTAGTAAATTACCAACTTTAGGTGATGTCGATCCAACAGGGACTTATTGTCGAGTCCCAGAAGACTGGCTCGAAAAAAAATGCGGTATGCAGTTTATTTATAATTTGGGGGATTTTTTGGTCTTACATTCACATTTTCTTCATTCACTGACATTTAACATCATTGTAGGTTTCAAATACGAGTAGAAATTGAGGTATGAAGGTTTATTAATACAAAAATCTACCATTTTTGTTTTCTTTCTCTAAATTCCTAACTAAGTTTGAAGCATCTAATTTATTTTCTGCAGATGTGTGCGATACTCTGAGAGAATGTTTTATGTGTTTCACTAATGAAAAGCACCTAAATTTTCAGATGTGTGTAGTCATTCATTATCTAAGAATATGGTTCAATAGACTCCTAAATCTTTCTCCTCTCTTTATTCATGGAAAAAGCCAGAAGTATGAGTTATTTTTCAAACCATATTCTGAGAAATTATTGTTTAATGGTAATCAATGCACTTTGTGTACTCATGAGTGTCTTTTACTGCCCCTTTTATTCTTTTGTATCCTAAAATGCTTCACTACTATTTCCATTTCATTTGCATGACATTTTTCGAAAAAATGCATGGAACAATTCATGAAAACAATATTTTTCCACAGCTGCTGCTGTTCCGAGACCGTCTAACAAAAATTTAATAGACAGTGAGTACGGAAAACTTTTTTAAATTTTCCTCTCTTTAACGCTTCAAATTTATTATTACAGTTGCAATAGCAAATTCAATTCCTTTCGTAGGCTTCGGCTTTCTAGATAATTTCTTCATGTTGATTGCTGTAAGTATAAATATTCCAAATTTTCATCGAGTATTTAAAAAAAAAAATTTCAGGGGGATTATATCGACATGTACTTGGGTTCCTATTTATGTATAACAACCATGGCTGCGGCAGCTCTGGGAAACACGCTATCTGATATTTTAGGAATAGGTTCTGCCTTTTACGTTGAACGTTTGGCTAATAGGATCGGATTTTCGCCCCCTAAGCTGTCCCCCATTCAAATGGACATGTCTTGCTCCAGAAACTCTGCCAATCTTGGGAGAGTTCTGGGTGTAACTTTAGGATGTCTGCTTGGAATGCTCCCTCTCTTGTTCAGGAGGTCCAAAAAGGAGGAAGAAGAAGAATCAAAGCACTGATTCTTCTACTCAAGATAAACACTTAGAAGAGTCATGAAATGACCAACTGAAGCAACATCAGAGTGTTATTTCATATTCTTTTTTTATCTAGTGAGATATCGATGTTTTACTAGTCGATATTTTTAAGGCCAGATTTTATCTTAGAACAATTTTATTTCAAATTGTATTATATTTATTCTTTTAATTTATTCGTTCGTTTTATACTCAACTTTTCTTCGTTTTCACAATATGCAATAATTCAGTCTGTCGTGTTATCATCACTTGAGTTTTGTTTTGACATATTTTATTGAATTGATGTGCAATTATTAGTTTAATCTTGAAGTTTTTTTTCAACTCCTACGTGATAATGAATCAGATTTCGAAAATGTGGTAGACCACTATGTTAGTATATCTACTTCTCTAATCAATGTTTTAAACTTTGTTACATATATCCGAATTTCTTCTATAAATTTGTTTAAAAATCTTTTAGTTATAGTTAGATACCTATAAAAAAAGACCCAAAAAAAAACGTTTACCATTGTTTTCTCACCTTGTTGAAAAATCTGCTAGAAAGAGAATGTAGAGTTTCTAGAGAAATAATAGTCTTGTGATACCTTCTTCTGCCTTGTTCAATGAATGTGATACTCTTCTCAATCTAGCATGATCAGACTAAGCTGAATGTTAGTAATTTTTTTTTTTTTAAATTGATGTCATCTTTAGTTCTATTCTAAATTAAATTTGATCAAGTGGGGTTTGAACATTAGCAATAAATATGCTTCCTTTAAAAATTTTGTGAATGTAACCATTGATGTCATTTAATTATAAGTGTTGTGATTATGAATATCTAAGTTCCTTAAAGAAAAAATTGTAGTGTGAGGGCAATGTTTTTAGTTCAGAATGTTGTTATCAAGCCACCCTTAATAAAACATTTGTAATAGATTGCAAATTGCAATAAATGAATGAAATTTTAAAGCAGAATATTATGAAAGTCAGATATATAATTTTGTTGGTGAAGCCCTGTTTCCAATCGAACTTAATGAATCCAGCCATATTAGAAAAAAAATTAAAAGAACATTAAGGAAAATGTTATCATTATTGTAAGTAGATGTATGAACCAATAAAAGTTGAATTTGAACAAACTTATTACTTCGAAAAGGGAAAGAATCAAAGTTATTAAAAATATAAACAAAGAATACCCAAAATGCTCTGAATTAACAAAAGTTTATTTTGTTACTTTCTCAGTCTAATTGAATTTAGTTAGCGATTTCAATTCACATTATCACTGGATACAATACAAAAGTAATTCACAATTCATGGTTCGCAAGGTTCAATAAGAAAATTCGTTTTTCAAACTGTCGATCCATTCCTTGTGCCAAGAACTTTCCAGCTGATCCTGAATCCTCGTTTTAGTTGATTTTTTCATATTGACATGATTACCCACTTCCAAATCGTTGGAAGCTATGAACAGTAGTTCCAAATACCCCATGAAATACTTATAGAGATAGTTCATATCTGCCATATCGAACATTTCTTGCGAATTCTCAGTGAGCCATTTCATCGAGGGAATGTTCCACCATTCCCAAGGTTTATGTTGGGCTTCGTCCGATGTTATTTCGTTTTGGGCAGAGCAGTTTGTGTGCAATAGGGGATCATGAAAGTATTGATGGAAGCAAAAAACAAGGACGTCCTTAATATATGCGCAGGTTCTACGTTCCTAGATTCGAAATCTAACAAATTCTCATTCGTGTCATTTTCACAGCCTTGATTACTTTCATTCAAATCGGAAACTTGAGAGGGAGTTTGAACCTTGTCGAGTGGATTTCCATTGATGTATTTGACAGCGTGGAAAGACCCAGCGACTGACAAAACGCCTAAGGTGTAAGTCACAGCTAAAATCGCCATCATTGCGACGATACACTGGATTAACGCTTGAAGTTCAATAATCTTTGCCAAATTCATAAGTTCGGTGTAAGTAAAAAATCCTCTTTGTTTACCTTCCCTTTCGGCCAGATGGGTTTCGATCTGATTCAGTTTCTTCCAAAAGGTTATATCTTTAACGAAAATTTCCCATCCCTAGAATTGGACGAAAAACAACAAAAAATATGATTCTTTCTCGCGTGCCAACTTACAATTGCATTGAGAAAATCCCTTCCAACTGAGCGAGTTCACTCACAGATATACCTCCTGAAGTTGCCCATTCATCAATAAAAACTTCGTCATTTTCACCATCATCAAAGAGATATTTGCTTGAAACCATCTAGAACCAAATAATAAATGGCAGTTATCATGGATTTTGACCGAGACTCACCAATGAGACCAGAAAGAGATCAGAAGGAGAAATTCGTTCCAAATATTCCGGATTACATATTTTCAATTTCTCCAAATAAAGAATAGCGAGGATCAGAGAGCAGGGTGACACGCAAGCATTTCTAGATATTTCAGAAGCAGTATCTAAATGAAGTCTGTTCAAAGATTTTCCACGTTGCGCTTCAGAAAACAACTCAGCAGCAAGCTCTGAAATACAGGTCAAATTTGAAACTGCACACAACATATTGAACAAGACTTTTACCAGTGACAGGAAAACTGAGTCGCTCAGTTTTTGGCAATCTTCCATAATAAAATGTTTTTGTGATTCGAGTTACGTACTTTTGATGATCCATTCCCTAAAAAATAAACGTACACCATATATAGGCTCCTGTGAGTCATTAACCCAGCGCAATTTTTTCGTGTACTCATCACATACCTTAGGATTTTTGTCAGACCGCTTCAATGAGAAGGTCGACATTTTGAGGAATATTTTTCAGTTTTTGGTTTTATTATTTCAAAGGATATTAAAAAATAACTAAAAAACTCGAACAAACCCACTTGTTGAACCAAATTCGAACATAGAGGAAGTGCGCAGCTTACTGAAATGTCAAATATAACCATAGATTCGTCTTCTTGTAGATGGGCTTTGCAGCTAGGACCATCTACCCATCACACAACCATAGATGTGAGTAGACAGATCGATCATTTTGGCAAGAAAATCTGATAAAAAGATATGAAAGAAAATCAGCATCGGGGAGGATAATTCATCTGGTCCTTTATCAAGGAATTGCATTCAAAATCTGCCAAAACAGACCTAGTTTCTATTGGACTATCTCTTAGGTACAAAGAAAACATTTGAATTTGACATTTTAATGGACATTATCTGAAGATGCAGATCACATACTGGTATAATTTGGTATTTTATGGTTTTGGATGTCTATTTCTTCATTCTAAATGTGATCCATACATGAATACCAAAGTTAGCTGAACAATACAAAGTACAAGTCCTATGGCATTTTGCACCTAAAAATAATCACATTCAATTTGAGAGGGTAACATAGAGAAAATTGTTATCGTGCTTACCAACATGAAGATGTTGTTCAAAATTATAGCGTATATAAACCAAAGAAATGATACAATGGCTGCCATGAATACTAAAGGAAAGGTATTGAGGAGGCATCTTTTGTGGCTATTATATTGGCCTATAAGAAAAAGAAACTTTCACGGATCTGTAAAATTAATAATTTCATAGGAAAAGTTACCATATCTCTCAAAGGACTAGCCAAGAGCAGCAATTGAAGAATGGTCACCAACAGACCATATCTATACTCGAGTTTATCAGACGCTTCTATCTCTGCATATCCAAGAACTACTGCGACAAGTAAAATTCCGAATGAGGCAGGTTTGTATACTTCTTCCCAGGAATTTTCACAGTAATACAGGAAAACAGCTACATAGCAAACGTTTAAAGTTACTGATGCCGTGTTCACACGAAGCATAGGGTCATCTTGAAGTAGTAGTCCGTATTTGAAAACAAGAATCCCTCTAAAACTCATTTATTCAGTCAATGTTGTCTTTAATTCTTCTGAGGTACTCACATAAATACAGCACCTACGAAAGGAACTGCGCTTACACCTTTTGTTGTTTTCCGTTTATGGATGTCCCAGCACATAACAACGCCAGAAAAAATTGGGCTATTGTAACAACGCTAGCAATACCTCCCACTAGCTCTTTATGAGGCAGTAACTGATTATGTAAGGTTTCCATTTTGCGAGAACCGACGTAAATTTTTCTACATTTTCACTCTGACTTTCTTATAAAACATTTTAAACGTTGTCAATTTGAAATGTTCTCATCGTTGTGTCATACTTTTAGAAGACCAAAGCAAGAAAGAAAAAACAGAGAAATCTGTGGTTTCGGTTGGAATCTTGCAGACAACTCTCTGGTCATATTGAACATGTCTGTGGTTTCTTCTTTAACTTTCAGTGGTTTCAAGAACACAGAAAATTCTCCGTGAGCATTCGCAGATTTTGAAAACATGAATTTTTTTATTCAGGAAAATATTTCGCTATAAATTTTAATATATTAAAAAAATAATTCGATCTTTCTAACAAAAACAATATTATCATAGGAATATCCATAGGAATGCTGTAGATAAATTACATAAATACTTTACAGAAACAAAATGCTTTCAATGGAATGGAATCAAAAAGGAAAAAAGATACATTTGTTAAAATATTCAACAAGTAATAAAAAAAGTTTGTATATCAATTCGCTAAAATTTGTTAATTGAGCAGCTACCTTGGCACACATTAATTTTTCTTCTTCTTCTTTTTTTCTTCGGAAGATGGTGTATACAGGAATATTAAAATCAACTGGACGAAACATAGCAAAAATCCAAGAGCATTCTGAACCTGTAAAATTGATTAGGTATGTAACAAACACTTAAAAAAAATTATATTGTTTGAAAATAAACTCACCACCATGAAAGTGTTATCCAGAATGATACCATACAGTAACCACAAGAATGTAACTATGGTTGCCATAAAGGTTAATGGAAAAGGTATCGAAGAAGCATCTTTCGAAGATATAATCGTCCCCTTGAAAATACACATGCAATTTTTTTTTTTAATTCGAAAATGTTCAACTCACAATATCTTTCAAAGGGCTCCCCATCAATAGCAGCATCAGTACAGTCACTAACAAGCCATATCTGAATTCTAAGACATCAGGAGACTCCACTTCTGTATATCCAAGACAAACAGATACCAAAAGAGAACCGTACATTCCTGGTTTGTAAATTTCACCCCAAGTATCCTCAGAATACAAGAAATAAAAGGCAAGATACAGTAAGTTCAGTATTATAGCAGCCGTGTTGACAACGTTCATCACCTCGTCTTGTAACAAAAATCCATATTTCAAATTTAATACTCCACTGAAATTCAGAATGATTAGATTTCAATTCTGGTAGGTATATTGGATCATCACATTGTTATACCGCCAACGAATGGAATAGAACTAATCCCTTTTGTACTTTTCTGCTTGTAGATATCTCTGCATATGAATATTCCAGAGAAAAACTGAGCAATTGTTAATATACCAGCCAGTTGCCCAACTTGCTCTTTATATGGTAATAAAAGGTGATGCAAAGATTCCATGTTCACTGCTTCAACGCTGCTTTTTGAAAGAATACTTCTGGCTTTAGATAATTATCTCCTAGAATACATAAATGTTGCGATAACCTTGGTATTAATTTCAATTACGATAAGTGAGAATATTAAAATCAGATCCTCTTTTTCAATTAATGACCAAAGAATGCTCACCAGCTCTTATGAATTTCAATAAATATACAATGATTTGCCAAGATAGTTTTATTCAGAAATAAATTTACTAACTTTTTGATTGATTAGACATGATTTGGAGTGTTTCTTTATCAAATAAATTGACACTCGAAATCATTATTTTCTAGGTTATGTTGCTGTGATTCAAAGATTTTAAGCAAAGAGTTCGAAAATTTTGAATTTGTAACAAAACGAAAAATTGTTAAAATTCAAATTATAACAAAACAAAATTCACCCTCGCTCATAAAAAATGCATCTGCATCAGAAATGGCACAGAACTTAAACATTTAATGTAGAAAACATTAATTACTTTTAGAATTCCTATGTAAGACAGTCAATCATCACTTGATCAAACCACTTTTCGCCGATTGAAATCTTTCATGAATTATTTATTACGTGGTTAGTCGTAACATAATTATTGCTTACTCCGTACGGCAATAATTGTTTCATACGCATATTTATTATTATTGTTGAGATATCAGTTTTGTAATCACTCAAAGTATTCCATAACACGCAAATGATTGTAGATACCAAAATCAAATTTGATTTAAAGGATTGAATTCTAGTCTGAATTGAAATATCTCTATTCTGTGTACAGATGGTTGATTTTTATGTTCTCATGTATTAATCAAATTTTTCAAAAACCAGGAACTTTCACTATGACAAAACAATGATAAGTGAAATACTGAAACAAACTGAATATTTGGTAGGACACAAAAATGTCCAAAGATGACGATCAACCATTGGATCAAAGATCCAGAAACCCCAAGGAAAAATCAGTAAGGTTAGAAAATACCTACGGCAGTTCATCCAGAGGTGAACATTCTGATGATGATCAAAATAGACCCAATCCCTACTCTATAACCGAAGAGGAATTAGAAAAACGTTTGATCAGCAGAACAGATACAGGGAGAAAGACTACACAAGTTTACTCATGTCTTGTTGGTAAGTACTTGAAGATGAAATAGGAAGGATTAAGACGTTGTTGATTTTTTTCTAGTATCAATGGGGCATCTGAGCTTCGGAACATGCCTCGGTTGGGCTTCCCCCATGATGTTCCACAGAGGAAAAAAGGAGGATTTCGCAAATTTTTACACTTGGATGACCGCTATGGTGCCTTTAGGAGCATGCATGGGTTTCGGAGTCTGGACAGTGATGGGCTACAAAAACGGCCCCAGAAAAACCCTACTAATACAAACCCTCATCTACCTAACCCTATGTTTAACCCTCTTCTTCATAACCAACAAAGGTTTCGTGCAAGCCGGTAGATTCTTCCTAGGCTTCTTCGGCATAGGCTACGTAGTCTGCGGACAGATGCTGATGAGCGATACCATCCATGTTGAGCTCTTGAAATACATGCGAATTGCCCCGCACTTATTCATGCTCATGGGGGTGTTCCTCGTGCAACTTACAGGGATATTCGCAGAGTCTAGGAACGGAGGTTTAGCATGCATAGCCATTACAGTCCTCACCTTTATCATGCTCTTCATTATGCCTGAAAGCCCCGTTCACATGTATAAATTCGGAGAGAAACACGCTGAGAACTCCTTGAGTTGGTACATCGGAAGAAAAAACATCTCGGATAGTATGAGGAGAATAAGACGAGACTACGAATACAGAAGAATGAATGTAGAAGATAAATACATGTTGAACTCGAGTGTTGTAAAGAAAGGGATGATTATCATCATCGGGATTATAATTCTTCAAGTAGGATCCGGCTACCATTTGTTCCTCTTCTACGGCACTATAATTTGGTCGGTGGTGCCTCTTATTAGCGAAAAGGCAGATGTTATAATCTTAGGGTGCGTTCTCCTTTTCTCTAGACTGTTTTGGTCTTTAGCCCACTTGAAACTCAAACTGCCGGTTAGGTTACCTCTCATCTTGAGTTGCACGATTGTAGCGACAAGCCAGATGGTTTTAGCTTCTATACTCTTGATCCTCAGCTTTAAAATCTGCGAATCCACGGATTACCTTCGTTGGTGCAGCTTTGCTTGCTGCTTCTTCGTCATCTTCGGTTTCGAGATGGGTTAAACCATTACACTGGCATTTTGGTTTACATGTACCTTCCGTTCCAAGTCTACCAGACTGCACTGACCATTGTGAATTCGGTGTTTTGGTTCCTGGTCTTCTTCATCATTAAGTTCCACGGGTTGTGGCATACGAACTTCGAGAGTTGGTTGTTGTTCTTCATTGCCTCGTTGTTTTTGTTTATGGGGGCGCTTTATGTGTATTTTTTCGTTGTTGAAGTGAAGGGTAGGAGTTTGGTTCAGATTCAGTTGGATATCGGTGGGAATCCTGTTGGAACAAGGGCTGCCATAGGCATGAGAACAGGGGGAGATGCTATTTGAAGGTTAGGTAGACCTTTTTGGATCAAGTTTGATAATGTTAGCAATAGGTTAAGGTGGAAAGGAGAAAGATTGCAGAGAACATTCAGATAGTGTCTAGGTTATACTGGTAATTTAAGTTATTTGTAAATGCTGTGATAATATTCATGACTTAAACTATTGTTTAAATACACAATAAGTTTAATTATAAATTTTGCAAACTTACATGCTATTTTAATTTCGTAACACTACCCCGTAAAACTGCAGAAAGATCACTACTTATTCTTCATTTAATCCGTAATTATATTAAAAAAAAAAAAAAAAATTGGTAAGAACTTGCATCATATTTATGGCACCGAATATTCTGTTAAATTCGAATCTTCTATATTTCAGCAGAATCTGTGATGATGGCCAATTATTAAATTGGCTACCAGAAGCATTCCAGTGATCACTTTTCCATACAAACTGAAGATCCAATTTTTTTTTTCATTTCAGAAATTTGCCATAAGAGTAGGAGCAATGACCACTCATTAAGTTCTTCTTATATTCTTGAAAGAATCTAACATATAGTCCAGAGGGCATTCAATTCTTTTCCTATTTTCCCAGTTGGTTAAAATCTTTCGATCAGTTCTCTCTCTCTCTCTCGGTGACAAAAACAACAATCTTTAGCTGAAATTTTTGGATAAACTCAAGTAATACAAAATACAAGTACACTCATTTTACCAGTCATAAAACTTTAGTGGCATAGCTCATTATGAAAGTTTAAAATAGCTATATCTTTTTCCCTTGTTTGAATAGGAAAAAATGGTAAACGTAACTACCTTTTTTGGTAAAAGTTTTTTTACTACTCTGCCAAAGGTAATAAAAATTTCTAGCCCTGCAAATAATACGACAGGGATCACTGCAAAGTCGTTCACTTTAAAGATATTTATTTTCAAAATGTGGAAGTCCATTAGCCCTACATTCTTTGACATGCTGATCTATTGTGTACCTGAAGAAAATGCATGCCTTTGTTCGTACCGTTCACTTCGGCTTTAACTCGTCAGCGCAGGTGAACCATTTTCTACATTTCGAGATTAATAATGATTTATATAAAAATATACTTAGCAAATAGCACACCATAACTGTTTTCTTAAATATCTTCGGAATGTTCGAAATCAGATAACTTTGTGAAGAATTGTTTATAATATATATTGATGAACAAGAATGGATTCTGAGGTTTTGAAAACAGGGATTTTCCAGTGTTGGTAATTAGAGAAACAGTAACTGAACAAAAGTATGCACTTTCACTTGAAGCAGTTTGAAAGTTATCACTGAAATCATCGACAATTATCACTAAATTTATTCTACATTTACGAAAGGAAAACTTAACTGCACTTCACCTGAAAACTGTTCCATTTTATTTAGAAGTTCACTTTTGAAACCAATTTCACACTGGCTTACAACATTTTTAAAACACAAGTCTCATTATATATCTCATATATTACCAATCAATATAATAATAAGTTTATCTCTTCTAGTGTTCCTCAACAGAAAATATGGGCTACTCTCACATTCATACAAGTTGCGACATTTTCTATCGTTGGATAATGGGAGAAAAAAAAAAGAGATTGTTACATGAATATGAAACTAGTATATTAATGTTCTGAATGGAAATAATGGTGTCGTAACAAGGCTTTTATCAGATAGAAAATGTCGCAGTGCACTTAATCATACTGTTATCATTCAAAAAATAATGCACTTGTTTGATAAAAGATCTAAAACTAAAGATGATTTACATAACTACTTGTGAAATTTCGAAATTTCATTATTTAACCTAAAATGCTAAAATTCAAGTTTCTAACGAGGCTCAACAGAAGAACACAACAAACTGAGGATAGTTGGGAGCATCGTATAAAACTTTATGAACAGAGTATATATAAAAAGCTAAGATGTCATTCTTTACAAAAAATGGACTGAATTTTTCGAATCACTTCCTTCTTCCAAATTGAGAATAGTAATCTTCACTTTACAATTATTTGATATTCGATTGAAAATAGATTTTCGCCTTGAAAAAACGAACTTTTTATTCCTTGTCCTATATATTTAAATCCTATGAAAATTGCTTATTTTAGGCACCAAGATATCGTTTGAAAGCAGGAAGTCATATCAGCAAGATAATTTTTTACATGGCTCATTCTCAAGAAATCCCTTCGTCAATTTCCGAAATGAAAGAAATATTACATCATAAATTTCTAAGTTATATTTACATCAATATTATTTTGATTTAGATTAATAAAAAATATTATTTTTAAAACAAAAACCAATCGGACAGCAAGGGATCCTAAAAATGCGTTTCGAGTGCTTACAAAATATTCTGTGATGTAGAAAAAGAACGCCAGGGGGTTTGTTTCAGAAAATGGATCTATCAAAGTTATTCCTTTATTATCGAACATATCAATGTTATAGTTAAACCAACGAAAGCAAGTAGAGGTCAGGCAACAAGTTTAGGTAAAAATTTCAAGAGAACGAAACGTTAAAATGTAAAGTCTGAATATCCCTCGGCAGATATCTCGATTTTCCGAACAAACTTCTGCGCAGAAGTCACGATATGTATGTAACACTAAATGGTTCATGGAAACACTGAAACTCAATTAGACTTTAAGAACAAATTTTTTAATTCATCGACCGATCACACATACACACTCACATCTCGGCCATGTCTTTTCGACCTATCCGATGATCTCGTCAAAAGAGCCGACCTGCCAGCCCACTCTTGGAAATATACGAAGAAATTGTTGAAGTTGGAGGCGCGAGGCGAAGAGGAACCCCCTCCACATCTCTCTTTCATCTACAACGGCGCTGCTGCAGCTGCTGCTAATGTACTTCGGAGGGCTCCGGTTTGGGTACGTGATGGTTGGCAGGGTCCGCTGTGCTTAGAGGCTGCAACAGATCAATCGGGGCTCTAGTTAGTTACTCTGCCATTTTTTAAAACATTCCACATGCTCCCAAACACCGAGACAAACAAAGAAATTTAGGGTTGGCCAAGATAAATCTCGGGATACAAAATTAGAGAGTTATCGAAACACAAATACATGCCTAACTATTAAGAAGAATCCTGTAATAAAAGGTTTATTTCTTGACAACTTCATTATGACATTTCCTTTATTTTGACAGTTGTCAGAAGCTGTTTAACCTACAATATTGCGAGAACTGTCAAAATTTATCACAGGCCACCTTAAAATCTTTTGCGAATGCCATTGAGTAAATGTCAAAATAAGGGAAACTTTATTTAAGTTAAGAAAAAGAAAATTCTTTGCCTTTACGAAGGCACATCGAGAACATTTTTGAAACATAGATGAATTCAAATATAGTAATCATCGAAATGAATACCATTTTCAATTCCCAGGCTCAGAGTTCTTTTATTATGAGGTTGGAGAAATGATATTAGATTTTGTCACTGAGATGATTACTATTTTGAATTCATCTATGTTTCAAAAATTTATTTAAGTTAGTTGAGTAAGTTATTTGCGTTTAGATAACTCTCTTTAACAAAGTCAATAAGTCTTTCCTCTGTTCCTAGCTTCATCATTTACTATCCCGAGATGAATCCTTGCCTCTAAAAAGCAATATATAAGATAAACATCGAAGCCCTGATGGAATATATACACTGTTCCCACCGAACTTTCAAAGAGATGCATTTGAACCTAGAAAATTTATTAGAATTGAAAGATCTCTTCGAAGAATTTAAACAAGCCATATAATTTCAAACAGCTCATGTTCAAAGCTATAGCGTTCTTCTCACAAAACATTGATCGCACTGTCAAATTAATTGGAGTCACTGACATTTCAATACGAGGGATTCGATTGGTTCGAATTGACGGATTGTTTTTTGATCGCACAATCAAAGTTTTGTGAAACCTACCATTAATATACAGGGTTATTCACGAATATGGCTTTATAGAATATGTTTAGGAAAGACACAAGATTCAGGATTGAAATTCTAATTTCTGGAAATCTCTGTTATCGAGATAATATTTTCTTATAGTTCAGACAAGTTCAGTTTTTCTTATTTTTTGATGCTTAGGATAATTTCCGCAAATTCTTGATTCTGGAGAATTTCTTTTTTGTCATGGTAGGGAAATTTGAATTTTCAGTAATGAAACTGTTACATGTTCTGTTAATTATTCTTTCAAAGCATTAAAAATGATTTTTTTCTGCATTCTTGAGAATTTTTTACGTTGACTTCACTAATACTCACATTGAGAACTCCAAACCAATTGTTACTCTCGCATTACAGATGATAATTCAAAAACTTAACTCGTCTGAACTATAGAAAATATTTTCTCAATAACAGAGGTTTCCAAAAATTTCACTTGACTACTAATTATTTTCCAGTAAGAAAAACACATTCGGAATGAGATTGAAAATTGAAGACAAAATAATTTTCCCTGAATATCCGAAAAATATTCATTTTGGGATGAAAGTTTTCGACGTATGATCCTATTATTTTTTGACGAAGATTTGAAAAATGGTTCGAAAAAATGGGGTTCCAATTTGAAAAAAACAATTTTTTGTTGTTCTTCACTTCTAACTTTGACAAAGAATTTGTGACCTCCTGTATCATATTCTGAAAATCACGCTATCGGAAAAGAAGCATCAGCCTTTCTTCTCGGAGGTTCTCAAAAATGAGAATTTTTAATGGAAAAACCTCGAAGTTGTCTGTATTTCAACAGAGTTCAATTTTGAGATTTTTTTTCGTATTTCCTCATTTGAAGAGAACTTTCTCGGGAAAATTCGAACTTTTGTAATCAAAAAGACTCGGAATGCAATGGAGAATCTATTTATGCAAAAAAAAATGGGTCTTCCCATTTGAAAAACGAAAGTTGATGTCCTAGAACTTTCAAAAAAATATACGAGAAGTCGTCTTCTTACTTGAAATTCACCTTTAGAATTTCAATCTTGAATCTTGCGTCTTTCCTTAAAATATTTTATAGAGCCATATTCGTGAATAACTCTGTATAAACATTAATATATTTATAATTTATCCCAAACATGTATAAATGAATAAGAAAAGTTTTTTATTTCGATGGAAACAGTGTATTTCAATACAAAACCTGATATCAAGAAGCATATCAAAAATCCTGGAGCTCATAAGTAATGAAACATCGAAACAAAACATGTATTAGAGTTAATTGCACCATCACCATTCTTTTGAGCTCCAGAATAACTAAGAACACACATATAAATAAAAGATTAAACGCCAAGCAAAATTAAAAACATGCAAACCAAAATAATCAAACTGAAACATCCAATAAAAAACTTTGTTTCAACATAAACTGAGTTTGAGCAACACTTTAAAATAAGGACAAGGGAGAATTTTAATGCAAGAATTACTCTGTAACAACTACACTACCGAATGTTAACAAAAAAGTTCACAATATCAAAAAAACAGTCTGATAAGAAGTTTGGAAATATTTACTTACACAAATTAGCTAATTCTACATACTTATTTAAAAACAATCAAACAAAAAACTATAAAAATAAGAGTAAAACAAATTTGCGCAACAAAATGAATGAAAAAACAATTAGTAAGCCATATTAAAGTAAAGATCAGACTTGTCCACGATAAATTAATTTCCCTCCCTCAGAATTACTTGTTATGCACGTCACAAACTCAATATTTCGCCCACAGAAAAAATGTGTCAATTTGGAAACAACGGAACACACCCCCCTGTCCAAAAGTAAGCTCCTCATACCTTACACACATTGTTGTCGACACAAATGAGTTTCGTAGCAGTCGATAATCTTCAAACTTCGCCTCAACAGAAAGATGTCTTACATTCCGAAGCATACGACTCAAGAAACTTCTCGGTTCAATATATATCCGGACTGTAATAGACACTCTCCACGTGCATATTGTCCTAGAATTTCATCAAAGAAAAATTTCGATTTCACACTGGAACAGGCGATTTTGAGCGCATAAAATATACTCCCCGTCAATAAATTCCGAACAGGCAAGATGATTGTGTCAAATTCAACACCCTGTATCTTTTTTCGTGGTTCTCCGATTTTGTTGAAATTTTCACCAGGTATAGTATTGGGTCTTGTTATATTAACTGAAATTTACTTTGCAAAAATACCTTTAGTTCATCCGTTATAACAGGGTGAAACAAAACCTTGTTTCATACATCATTTCTAAACACCCTGTGGTGAATTTAAGGCGGAAAATTTGATATCATTCAGTTTTAATTTGAAGTGTGACCCTTCTTAACAAAATGTTTATTGATTTACGTCAGTATCTGCTTTAAAAAAAAAGATACACATTTTCAAAGAAAGTCTTGAATTGTTATTAAAAATTGAAAAAATGCAACACTTTCTTTGAAAATCTGTATCTTTTTTTTCAAAGCAGATACTGACGTAAATCAAAAAACATTTTGTTAAGAAAGGGTCACACTTCAAATTAAAACTGAAGGATATCAAATTTTCCGCCTCAAAATCACCACAGAGTATTCAGAAATGAAGGGTATGAAACAAGGTTTTGTTTCACCCTGTATAACGGATGAACTACAGGTATTTTCGCAAAGTTAATTTCAGGTTAATATAACAAGACCCAATACTATACCTGGTGAAAATTTCAACAAAATCGAGAGAACCACGAAAAAAGATACAGGGTGTGAATTTGACAAAAATTTTGCCTGTCCGGAATTTATTGACAGGGAGTGTAAATAGAAGATATTCAACAAGATGTGATCATGCTCAAAATGTAAGGATATGCAATCGTTTTTGAACTGAGGAAGAATTCAAATTCTAAAACCTGTAGAAATTTGTTCATTTCTCTGAAAGTATTCAGCATAAGTCGAAGTGTTATATTCAATGAGAAACACTTTCTAGATGCTGATTGCTTTAAATTACAAGAGTTTATGTCCAGGAATCTTATCAGATGGAAAAATGAAGAGTATAAATAAAGTTATTTCATAATTAAAATTCAAACTGATCTTTTCAAAGCATTAATTGAGAAATGAACAAAACTGTGAACTGCTTAAACACCAATTAAAAATGAAATTTCCGAGTTTAATTCATTCATTTGGAGGTTAGGCGTGACGTCAGCGGGAGACAGGAAAACATTGTTGCCAGACTGTTGAAAAAATCCTTTTTACTGCCTACAAATACTATCCCTAGATCTTGAGCTAACCTAAACCTTGTAATTCCTCAAAAATCGCCTTGATCATCATTTAAATGTCCAGAATTTCGTCACAAGGCGTCAGCCGTTTTTTAGCAACCTGAAGTCTGATCCCGACCGGGCGCAGGAAGGGTTAAGTCGGCACAGGAAGCGAAGAGAGGGTGCTAACTAAACTAGGTAAAATAAAAAGAAAACTGACACCTTTGATTACTTTATGGCTGTGGTAGTACTCACTAGAGCATGGGGCGGAACTACTGGTCCCACGGGGGGGCCGGCTGTGGGGTGGGAGGCTGGGCGTTGGGCGTCACAGGATGCGGTGCCTCGTGCGTCGTCGTGGAATGCGCCTGTTGCACCGGAAGTGCGCCGCCCGTTTGGTAGTAGCCGCCATTTACTCCGGCAGGGGTAACTGCAGAAATTAGAGAGTTTAGAAGCTTCAGGATGCGATTAAAAGGCGGCTCGACCTGCTACGACCAATCCCCATGAGTATAAAGGCCTTTAACACAGTTTAAACATGTTTAAATTTTCTAAAAATGTTTAATTCTTACCGGACGGACGGTTTTAAACCGATTTTCTAATGTTTTTCTGACTAAAAACAGAATTTAATTGTTTTATTGTTTAAACGTCTAAAAACTACTAATCAAGGCCTTTAACACCATTTAAACATGTTTAAAAATTTCTAAAAATGTTTAATTCTTGAACCGGATAGTTTTAATCAGATTTTCGAATGTCGTTCTAACTGAAAACAGAATTTGAATGGTTTAAACGTCGAACAACTTCACTAATAAAGGCCTTTAACACCGTTTCGACATGTTTAAATTTTCTAAAAATGTTTAATTCTTGAATCTGGTGGTTTAAAACCTATTTTTGAATGTCTTTCTAACTCAAAATAGACTTTAAATCGTTTAAACGACGAACAACTTTACTAATAAAGGCCTTTAAATCTTCTAAAAATGTTTAATTCTTGAACCAGATAGTTTAAAACCGATTTTCGAATGTCGTTATCACTGAAAACAGAATTTAAAATCGTTTTAAACGTCGAACAACTTTACAAACCATCTTATTATCGCAATATTATTTTATATTTAATTATCTTCTGCCGTTTCCGTGTGTGTAAATTTATTGCAGACTTATGATTAATTATTATAAAATGAGGATTTTTCGTAGCAAGCCCTCAGATGTATGTTCTCCTCCACATTGAAGTGGCCTGTACATCTCTGTTTACCAGATAAACCTGCACAGTTGGTGTTAACATTTGAACCAGTTTTTATCAAGGTGAAATGAGGAGTATAAGAAAAGCTGGATAGCTGCAAAAGTAATGAGGCGGTTACCATTTATGAACACCCGAATCAAGATGTAGAAATAAATTATACCCGGACGAGATAGTGTTCTCAATTTTGGTTTCATTAATATTCCATGAACGTGAGCCATAAAAAAAGCAGTTGAAGTCGAGGAGAAACATTTCTTTTGTTCTTAAACTGTTAGTTTAGAATTCCTTGAAGGTCTGAGATCATCCAATTTTTGGCAAAGCAGGAAAAAAACATAATCTGTTATTGAATGATTCAACGAGAAATTGTTAACACCATTTGTGCATCAAACAAAGCTTAATCTTGTTAAAGATAGCGATAAAAACATGTATAATAAAAGCGAATAAGGTTTCATTATCAAATTGCCATAACTTTTTACGCCAACAAATCAATAAAAAAAATTGAAGTGTATTATAAAATAATTTCTTCTACATACATATTATGAAATTATGAAAAAATTAATCCAATATCTTTTATTTGTCAATGAAACTTTTTCGTTGATATTAAACTAGAATTAGTCATCGTATAAGGGTGTCCAAAAATATTAATGATGAAACAAAAGAAATTGTAAAAGACAATTTTAATTTCACAGTGGTACCCTTACCCGATAACCATAATGCGGACCAATAAGGTCAGCACTAAACATCACAACATTCTGTTATCACCTCAGATCAATAAGAAACATCCATAATTCCAATGTTAAGTACACGTAAAAATGCTATTAAATCCACATCATAACCACTTTTCGTTTGACATGTTTGACAGAGGCTTCAACCCTTTAGATCAATCCGAAAATTCCTAGATATTAAAAACTTAGGGGTTATGCTGAATATAGATATCGACAGATAGGGGTTATGCTGAACATAGATATCGACAGATAGGGGTTATGCTGAACGCAGTAGAGAGACTCAACCCTCCAATGAAATCCAAAATTTCGAAGTGTCTGAAAGTTAAGGGGTTATTTTGAATGAGTCGAGCGTTTGGAATCTCTAATCAGATTTTTAGGGGTTATGCTTATTGTGAATGCAGCTGGGATACCTAACCCCTTAGAGGGGGATATGCCGAATGAGTCGAGAAACTGAAACTCTCATGAGTAATCCGAAGATTCGTAGGTATTGAAAATTAAGGGGGATACGCTGAATATTCGTGGTTGGAATTGTAGAGGTTATTTCGAATGCAGAAAAGATATCTTTAAGAAATAATTCAAAGATTCGTAGGTCATGAAAGTTTAGGAGTTTTTGTGAATGCAGTAGGGAAACCTAACCCCTAGGAAATAACCCAAAAATTCTGGTGTCATGAGAGTTTAAGGATCATTCTGAATGCAGTAGAGTTACGTAACCCCTTAGATATAATCCAAAATTTCGTAGTAAGTAAAAGTTTAGGGGTTATGCTGACCTAACGTAACCCCTTAGAGATAATCCAAAGATTCTTAGGTTATGAAAGTTTAAGGATTATTCTGAATGCAGTAGAGATACGTAACCCCGTAGAAATAATCTAAAATTTCATAGTAAGTGAAAGTTTCGGGATTATGCTGACCTATTATGACCGCTAACAAATAAGATTCTAAGGTCACGAAAGTTTAGGGATTATCCTGAATGTAGTAGAGATACGTAACCCCGTAAAAATAATTCAAATTCTCGTAGTAAGTAAAAGTTTAGGGGTTATGCTGACCTAACCTAATTCAAATATTCTTAGATGATGAAAGTTTGGGGGTTATTCTGAATGAATTGAAGGTATGTAACCCCTAAGAAATGATCCAAAATTTCGTATTTAGTAAAAATTTAGGGGTTATGCCGATTCAGTCGAAAAAGGGGTTATGACGAGGGTAGAAATCGGTGGTAATTGCGTTTGTTATTGATCCGAGGAATTCTCACACTCACACCGCCTCAAAACTCACATCTAGGAAGACTTACAAGGTAACTCTGAATTTCCGAATTTGGGGGTAAGAAGGTACGCGTCCTTACCTTCCGGATAAGCACCGGAAACCATGAAATACTCCTTGTTCACGCAGTTCCGGAGGTTATCCGGAATCCGGCCCATGATCGCCCGCCTGATCTCGGACGCCGCCATCTCCCTGAGCTCGGTCGCCGACGCCTCGCTGTAGAAGGCGGCGTGCGGGGTGCAGAGAAGGTTCGGCGAGTCCTTCAGTGGCCCCGTGAACACGTTGAACGGCTCGTTCTCGTGCACGTCCAGCGCCGCCGCCCGTATCCTTCCGAGCTTGAGGGCCTGCGCCAGAGCGTCGTCGTCTACCAGACCACCTCTTGCTGAAAAATACAAAGAAAATCAGATTAACCACTTAGTGATTGAGCCGAGGGGGCTTAACCCTTAGGGATTGAACCAAAGGTCGATTTTTGAGCGATTTAACCCCTTAAAGGGCGAAAATGGGAAGTTTTACAGGTTTTATCACTTAGGGGTTATTCCAGGGTAGAATAGTCACCACTTAGTGATTGCACCAAGGGAGGCTAAATCCTTTAGGGATTGAACCAGAGGTCAATTTTTTAGCGTTTTAACCTCTGGAAGGGCGACAATTGGAAATTTCACAGGTTTTATCAATTAGGGGTTATTCCAGGGTAGGATAGAGTCACAAATTAGTGATTGCGCCAAGGGAGGCTCAATCTTTCAGGGATTGAACTAGAGGTCGATTTTTGAGCGATTTAACCTCTTGAAGGGCGAAAAATTGAAAAATTTCACAGGTTTTATCAATTAGGGGTTATTCCAGGGTAGGATAGAGTCACAAATTAGTGATTGCGCCAAGGAGGCTTAATCTTTCAGGGATTGAACCAGAGATCGATTTTTGAGCGTTTCAACATCTTGAAGGGGGAAAATTGGAAGTTATGCAGGTTCAACCACTTAGGGGTTATTCCAGAGTAGAATAGAGTCCAGGAAGAATGCTTTTTTCCTTGTGCAATTTCGGAAAAAGCCCTTCTGGACGTGTAACGAATCTTATTTTTCTCGAAACAAATTTGGAGAAAGCGTTTCTCTATTGCAGAACAATCATGATTAAAGAAAAAAAAAATAACATCTATTGTCATGATTCAATCTTTGCCTGAGTTCCAGTAAATTACATTAAAATTCGAAGGTCCTTTAAAATATTAGTGCGATAGCGATGTATTTGGGAGCTGCCATCACAACCATTCTATAAAGAATCCTATCATTATACAATGATCACAACGTGAAATTGCACAATAGAAACGGTGGTTGAGGTTATTACAGGGAAATTGTATTTGATGTAAATACACATGAGGCGTTTTACGAGAACTTCATCTAATCCTTTTATTCAAAATGTGGGCGTGATTTTCCTTGAGAAATCTTGAATATTTTTTTTAACATTTATTATAAGCAGTCCTCCGTATACATCAATTTTCAGACCACTAGCATCAAAATTGCTGGAAGTCTCATACAAACTTATACATCCCCAGGTTCTAAGCGTTGAGGGGTGAGTTTAAGAATTTTCCAGTTGTTTGTGTACTGAAACTAGCTCACATATCAAATTTCAACTTGATAGGACATCGGGAAGTACCTTAACAGTTTTTATGATCATCCGTGAATGAGTGACGCAATCGGGGGTTTTTAGATATCTATAAAATCTGAAGTGTACGAGCTATGCATCTGAAATTTTGCACGTTTGATGAGTTCAGTACAGGGTATTAAATTGCTTGATTTTGACTGTTTTAGGTACTTCTGAAGTAGATAGGTTTTTTTTTTAATTTTGATATATCATCGATTTCTGAAATGTGCCATAACTTTTTTATTTATGAAAATATCTGAAAAGGATTGAAACTTTCTAAAAGCGCTTTTTCACCGGATATAAGTACTATATTCAGCTTTTTCTTGCGAAAAAAAAACACTTTTTTATTATAACAAACGCAGTTTTTTCCTCTCAAATCATAAGAAAAAATAAAATAATGTCTTATTCCCAGTGAAAAAATGCTTGTTGAATGTTTTTATCTTTTTCAGGTATTTTCGAAAATGAAAAAGTTATGACACAACTTCTAAATCGAAAAAATTTCAAAATTTTGTTATATCTTCAAAACAAATGAAAATATAGTGAAACGGTTTTCACTACTGATATTTTCACGGAAATCGAGCATAGGACTCTTTTCAACGTTTTTAAATATCTAGTCTAGAAGTACCTGAAACAGCCAAAATCAAGTAATTTGGGATACCCTGTACTGGCATTATATCCTGAATTTTGTTCATCGACTATATGCCAAACTCATGTTATGAGGGCTCAAAAATAGGACGAAACATTCCGAGGAAATATGGCTCTTCTTGGCGGAGGCACTACTGTGCTCCCAGATTTAAGCCTTAAAATCGTAGATGAACTTTAACATTACAATGAACATGATTGTGAATAGGCAGTAAAGAAACTTAAGTATGTTCCGATCCGTGCGGCGCGGATCAGTGTGAATTACGTATAGCAAACACGGTCCGTGTTGGTGCGTACCTGTATTAACCAAAAAGGCACCTGGTCTCATCTGTTTGATCGTGAACTCATTGATAAGATGGTGGTTGTGCTCGTTCAGGGTACAATGTAGGGAAACACAGTCCGACTGGAAAAGAAGATCTTGCAGCGTGTAGACGCGCGTCAGTCCTAAGCTCTTCTCAATGCCGTCGGGCAGGTACGGATCGTAAAAGATCACGTTGAAACCGAAAACTTTGGCACGCAACGCCACCGCGGACCCTATTCTGCCCAGACCGACGATACCAAGCGTGTCGCCGCGTATCCTCGCGCAGCCCTGGGCGGCCTCACGGACCTGTTCGGGTCCCGTGAACTTCTTCCCTTCCCGCACCATGTTAGCCAGCCAGTACGTCCTCCTGTACAGGTTCAGGATGAGACACAGCGTGGTATCGGCGACTTCTTCAACACCATATCCAGGCACGTTGCACACAGCTATGCCCAGTTCACCTGCAGCCTTGACATCTATGTTATCCACTCCGCTGCCGATGCGCACGATGATCCTCAGCGTCTTGAACTTCTCCAGATCCTCCTTGGTCAGGATGATGGTGTGCCACATGAGGGCACCCACGGCCTCGTTCAACACCTTTTCGTGTATCTCGCTGGTGCTCTGAGCGTCGCAGAACGCCACCGTGGCGACATCTTTCAGAATGGGCATCTCTATCGAACAGTCTCTGCCGTCCAGAAGGGCGACTAGCGGACGCGTCTGCATGGGACCGTTGGAGATCGGTCCAGCAACCCGAGGCCTTTTTGGCATCATTTTGCGCTTGTCCATTGGTCGACTAACGTGTGTTGGAGAGAGGCGACACTACTGCGACATACACTGGTCCGTTTCTGGTGTACGGCACGGCACACATACGCACATACACACACGCAGACACGCGGACACGCACGCACGCACACTCCGGAACGCCCAAGACACTCGGCCCGTTGCTGTTTTCTCCTGTCCCACAGCGGACCGTTCCGTCCAGAATTAGGTTACACTACGCGACCACGTTCTTGATCCATTGTAAACCATAAGGACTACCTGCAACAAAAACAAACCATCAATACATCGAAAAAACACTACTAAATATCTACAAAACAATAAATTTTAGAATTCTAACGGTGGACTTTCGAGCCGGGCATCTAAAGCGACAGTGACAAACGTCGAACAATGCCGAGCTTGAACTTCTATTGTCGTGTTTTCGTAGTTGACAGAAGTCGCGTCACTGTCGCTCGGGAAAGTAGACCTTAAAGGCCAGTCGCACCGACTTTTTTAAGAAGCCCTCAACTTTTAAGTCAAATTCAACCGAAGAAATGAGTGCCAAACTTGTTGAGCACGTGCTAAGCAATGGTCGATGTGACAACACTGCATATACCCCTTTCCCAAATATAAAATCACACGAGATTCCTATGGGTTACTGATGATGTCAAATAAGGCTGAAACCGGTATAACTCTTCTCTCCGTGAAGAAATCTGATATCATTTCTTCAGCCTCATGAAAGATCTGTGAGCCAATCAATCGAATGAGTACCACTTTAATTTATTTTGTTTTTTTTAATCCTTTTACTGGTCCTGAATTTCACCATGGCAAGGGTAAATGTATACTCCCTTCACAAATATGAAATCACACCTCTGGCCTTGGAAATTTGACACATTCCACTCTGTATCCAACGAAAATGGAGGTTATGACGCTTGTCAAAATATTTTTATGTTCCAAGTCAACGCTATGTTGCCCTTTCTACATTGTTAGCAATTACCTATTTCTCAGAATGTGAATTGAATCGGAAAATGAATGAATTGGAAAAGATGTGGCGGACGAAAATAATTAACGTTTATATGAATTTATAGAAAGGATTCTTCTTCTAGTTATTTGCAATATGTAAACAAAGAAACAAACTGGCAACGTCGTTTTGTTATTAACGATATTTTCTGTGTGCGCACTGACTTTTGATCAGGTGCACCAACTCCTAAAAACAATACCGTCACCTCCTATACTCCATTCACTTTTATAAAATCATATAGGAGGTCATGGTATCGTTTTCAGGAGTTAGTGCACCTGATGAAAAGTCAGTGTGCACACAGAAAATCTAGTTAATGACAAAATGACGTTGCCAGTTTGTTTCTATGTTTACATATTGTTCGAAATAGAAATATCGCAAATAACTAGAAAATGAATCCTTTATATCAATTCATATAAAAGTCAATTATTCTCGTCTATCACATCTTTTCCAATTCGTTCATTTTCCGAATAAATTCACATTCTGAGAAATACGTAATTGCTAAGAATGTAGAAAGGACAACTTCGATTTATTCCTATTCTGCAATAAACTTATTGATCAATCTCAAGTCTTTCTTAAACCTTGATAATCCAAGACTAGGAAAAACTCAACGAGCACTCAATCTGTGGTGCAATAAAATTAGCGCCTCAAACCTTAATTCTGATCTAAATCTATGGCATAACTCAATTTTTAACAATTTAAATTTGATTCATTTCACTGCTTCATTTCAGGTAAATTTTCCATTTCATCAAACGCAAGTATTTTGTAAGCAGTAAAAGGATTTTTTCGACAATCTGGCAACGACGTTTTCCGTCCCATCTCTGACGTCACGCCATACTTGAAATTAATAAATTATACTCCGCTTCGGTTCTTATCTTCCTGGTTTACGGTGGAGTTTAAATTTGAGGTCGAAATTTTTGTTTTATTCCCCTTGTTTTCAGATAAAAAAATCATATTCCTAAAGGATGAAAATGAATTTTCCATAATTTATTCCAACACATCATTCGAGTACAGAGAATCGACAAATGGAGAAAGTATATTAAAATCATCATAGATTCTTCCGATAGATTCAAACCTCAGTCAATGAGATGGATAATCCGAACATCTAGTTATTGCTCAACGGAATCTGTCTTAACAATTCGTCTAATACAGTTTTGTATGAGGTTAAGTGTCGTCTTTTTAGATAACTACGAAGATTTCTACAGATTCTCACAAATAACTTGGTGGGATACAAATTCTTCATACCCTTACGGAATATAAATCCAAATATCAAGTGCAAGCCTCGAATAGTTCTAAGCATTTTCGCGATTCACCAATCACACAAGCATTTCCTGAAACTAATCGATAAAAAACTAATAATTTAAAACTCACAAAAGTCCAATACCAATCGATGACAACGTCCACATAATCCGAACAAAGTCACATCGAATACACGACGTCCGTTCGCGCTCCTTCAAAAAAAATGTTTACGCCGGACAAACGAAAATATAAATTAAAAACATCATCCAGTTGTGCAATGTTATTATTATCGTTATTAGCAACAACGCCACCGACACGTACGGTGCGAGTTAACTGGAACGATATCGAAAAACACAGATCCGCGCCGCCTACGACAATCGAAAGTAAACATCGTCCTCGCACAATCCGAACCGCCTGATTGAGGTTATGGGACGCGAATGCACCTCAGGACTGACGTGTCGCTTTCCCCTACTCGCATGCGTTATCAGATCGGAAAGAGCCGGTTACAGATTATCGGGACTTACGTCGACGTAAGGTTGGCAGCGTTGCAACCGTGACTTTACGCGTTTACGACCCAATTTCTTCGGAATGTGGAAGCGTTCAAGAATACACTGCGCAAAAAAAATAACGATGATAATTATTTTCTATCAGAATTATGCATGCATAATTTTTCTTCAATACAGATGTTTTTCCCAGCAGGAATAAAAAAAGATGATATCATCAGATTTCGAATGTATTGGCTCCATTCTAAAATCAGTTGTTCCCGATCAATTCTAGTGATCAATAGTTTTTCTATCGTTTGGTTTTCTACACTCGATCGCTATGCAACGCGAAACACGCAAATTGACCAAGCGGTAGTTTTGCGAGAAGAAGGGTAGACATACACAAGAATTGCAGAAAGGTTTGGAGTTTCCCATACAAGTGTGTCCAGAATGTTGCAGCGATTCAGGGAGACAGGTATGAATGTCCGAAGACCAGGGCAGGGTAGACCACGGGTAACAACTGCCATTCCAGAACGTTACTTGAGAGTTTCTTCGTTGAGACAACGGTTTGCAACCGTTCGCCTCCTTCAAAATCAGCTTGAGCAAACTCATGGGGTGCAAATTAGCACTCAGACAATAAGAAATCGCCTCAGAGAATATGATTTAAGGTCTCGTGTCGCGGCAAGAGGCCCAGCTCTTACCCCAGCCCATCGAAGGGCGCGTTTGGATTTTGCGAGAGAGCATATCCATTGGGAAGAGTGGGAAAGAGTTCTCTTCACAGATGAGTCTAGATTCTGCCTGTACCATTGTGATCGACGTTCCCTTGTATACAGACGTCCACATGAAAGATATGCTCAGTGCAATTTCCTGAATACTACTGGTTTCGGGGAAGGATCGATTATGGTATGGGGTGGAATATCTTTGACTGCTCGCACAGACCTAGTGATCGTTGATAATGGAGCTATGAATGCTGATAAGTATATAAGGAACATTCTTGAAGAGCATGTAGTGCCATTTGCCCCATACATTGGTGAAAATTTCATTTTTATGGACGATAATGCCAGACCCCATCGTGCGCGCATCGTTCATGAGTACCTTGAAGAGGTTGAAGTCTCTCGAATGGAATGGCCAGCCAGAAGTCCAGATCGCAATCCGATTGAGCAGGTTTGGGACAACCTCCATAGAAGGCTGAGAAGTTCAGAAAATCATCCAGCTACTCTTAACGACTTAGGAATCAAACTCGGAGAAATCTGGGAAGGATTAGATCACAACATTTTAAGATCACTCATTTTGCCCACCACCATGGAAATATTTCATGAATTTCAATGAACATTCGGCGAATCAGAGAAAACAATGTATAATATTCGTTTCAACACTCCTCAATTAAAAAACTCATCACTTTTTGCGCGGTTTCGTTAGATTTAAAGAGGATTTTTCGAGTTCAGGTCGTACTCCTGAAGCCATAACCCTTCTAGGCAGTCATCGAACCCACAGTCGAATATCGCCCACGACCCGTATACAGGGGTGAAGAAGATTCTCCCTCCGCTCGCGCCCCCTTTGTCATACAAACGCGACAAAAACAAAGGCGTGGGGGTCGGGAAGCGAACTCCGAGAATTAGGGGAACTTTAGTCCGCGTAATGAAGAGAAAGCACCTACTCCGAAACTGTATACAACACCGGGGCGAGATTGCGAGATCGAACTTCTTCGGAGAATAGGTCCGGGCGAGGAGCAGCCCTGAACCATCTCGAATTCGGAATATTGGTCCTTCGAGCCGGATCGTACACAGCGCAAAAAAATTAACGCACATTGGGGAAATCTCAAATTTATTCTACAACCGAAGGTGTTCTCAATGATGATTATTTTTATCAGAATTATGCATGCATATGTTATCCACTTTCAACGTTTTTCTTCAATACAGATGTTTTTTCCCTGCGGGAATAAAAAAAGATGATATTATCAGATTTTGAATGTATTGGATCCATTCTAAAATCAGTTGTTCCCGATCAATTCTAGTGATCAATAGTTTTTCTTTCGTTTGATTTCCTACACTCGATCGCTACGCAACGCGAAACACGCAATTTGACCCAAGAGGAATGTGCCCAAGCGGTAGTTTTGCGAGAAGAAGGGTGGACATACACAAGAATTGCAGAAAGGTTTGGAGTTTCCCATACAAGTGTATCCAGAATGTTGCAGCGATTCAGGGAGACAGGTATGAATGTCCGAAGACCAGGACAGGGTAGACCACGGGTAACAACTGCCATTCAAAAACGTTACTTGAGAGTTTCTTCGTTGAGACAACGGTTTGCAACCGCTCGCCTTCTTCAAAATCAGCTTGAGCAAACTCATGGGGTGCAAATTAGCACTCAGACAATAAGAAACCGCCTCAGAGAATATGATTTAAGGCCTCCTGTCACGTCAAGACGCTCAGCTCTTACCCCAGCCCATCGAAGGGCGCGTTTGGATTTTGCGAGAGAGCATATCCATTGAAAAAAGAAATTTTTCCCTGCTATTAGTAGGGAAAATAGAAATAATTGATGAGCGACCTCTAAACATTATTATTTGAAGCTGATATTTTAATAGAGGTCTCTTTCCGATACCCTGGAGATAATTAGGGGGGGGGGTTTCGTGAAAACAAAAAAAGTCGATTTTTTGAATCAGTCCAATATATACAAGGTGAGTCGGGAGGAACGGACCAAACTTCAGGTGTGTATTCTGCAGGTCGAAATAATTCCAAAAAACTCATTATGTTGTTATCCGATTCTCATTTGTTTTCAAACTATAGGGTAATTAGAATATTTAAATAAGGTCAACCAATATTCAGATCAAGAGTTTCTCGGACTATGGATTGGTCGCTGTGGTCGTATTAGTTGGCCTCCAAGATCTCCAAACCTCACACCATTGAACTATTGTTTGTGGGGCTGCTTCAAGAACGAGGTATACAAAGTTGAAGTTGACACTCGTGATGCTCTAATTCGACGCATTAGAAATACGGCATTTCTTTCTAAAGAAAATCAGAAAAGCATCGAGAGCCCTTCGCAGATGAATGTGTTTAGAGGTTAATGGCGGGATTTTCGTGCATTTATTAAAATAATGCTATAAATGAAACTATTTTAATATAGAAAATGTTGTTTTTTATAATGACGTTTGAGAACAAATGAAAATCGGATAACAACATATGAGTTTTTTTATATTATTTCAAGCTATAGAATACAAACCTGAAGTTTGGTCCGTTCCTCCCGACTCACCCTGTATATATTATTATTATTATCTCCCCTGCCACTTTCCGCAGCCAACAAACGCAGGTGGGCGCGAGGGGTGAATCCCGAACGCGGGCGCATCGGCCTCCAAACCTCCCTTGTACACCCCCCTCCCCTCCCTCCAAGTGGAGTTAAACTAATTCCAACTTGGGGCCGACTAACCGGCGAAAGTTGCGAACTATTATTGCGCGATGTTTGCTTTACGGGGGTGCGCGGGGTTGGGGGGCGTCGCAGGACTCTGGGGGTTGTTTAAACTCAAGTTTGGAAATGTGTTTCGGCATAATATGGCGTATGTCGACATCTCTGCACCGTTTTATGTGCAACTTCCGGGTGGCTGGATGCAGGGCCGGCACGGGGGGGTTTA
Organism: Hippodamia convergens; assembly: GCA_038502775.1. NCBI lineage: Eukaryota > Metazoa > Arthropoda > Insecta > Coleoptera > Coccinellidae > Hippodamia > Hippodamia convergens. Next base: position 38,823,185 of record CM076611.1, on the reverse strand, counting down.
TTCCGGGCGTAGGGGGTGGTTGTAAACGTGGGAAGAATGCGCTAGGGGTGGGCCAGTGGCGGACATACAGAAAAATTTCAGAAATAAGAAGTGTTGAACCATTTTTACTCTTATCGTGATAAAATTGCCCTTAACGACTTTATGTCGATAGAAAACACCCCAGTGGCGGAGAGCCACTATAATGTGTTCTTCCATTTCTTCTCATCATGTGAGTAGCTCAGGGGAAAAGTGATATAACTACAATTCAGTGAAATGTTCGAAAATTTAGGTTTCACGTTGCAATTGATTAAAAACTAGCTGACCCGGCAGACTTCGTACTGCCTCAATCGATGAATAAAAAAGCAACTTCCATATTATAATAAACTATCATGGTATAATACCTTGAAAGTGCGTCGATTTTGATAATTTTCTGGACATAAGCTATATTTGTCTCCTACTTCCTACCTTATGCTGATTTATGCTTTTTTTTTATAAGGGATGAAAACAACTAATTTATGCAAAATTAAAAGCAACTTGATTTAACGTGAATCAAAGTAAATTTTGGGCCTCAGTAGCGTTTTATGAAGTTTAATGAAGGTCTTCATATACTTCAAGACCGTATTAACCACCCCCTTTCAGCATGAAATGTGTAAAAATGGGTTTCTATTAATATAATTAATTAATTTCAATCAATTTTATAACAGTATTTTGGATCAATGTAAGTTCTAGTTATTTTCATTTTTCAACCCCTAAAAGCAACCCCTATCTGTTCAAAATAACAAAATGAAAATATGATTCAAACATTTCATTTATTCATCACTTTATTCATGTGAAATTAATACTTTTTGTGTCAAAAAATTAATCTGATTCTGAGTGGCTGTCGCCACTGTCAATTATTTCTTCATCTTTGCCAACGATTGGACAACTGTTTTGACAGTTAACACCTGCACATTCCCCACATGTAGCGTTACAAAAAAGACTCAGTTTTCTGCAGGTGCATGACGCATTGCATCTTTTTTGCAGTTACAAAAAATCATTTTCATCAATTTGTGTGTTTTTTGCATTTTTGTGGGCTGCAAAATCTATTGGTACTTTTCCGACCGCAATCAACTGAATTGAGAGCTTCATTACCAAGCCAAATTTGAAGTTGATGATTTTAGGCAAGAATTTATTTCATTGGCAGCCGTCGATTTTGGAATTACCGGTAATGGTTGTCGGAAGTCACCAGACGAAAGAATTAATGCGCCCCCGAAACATCTGTTTAGGCAACTCAAAATACACAGTAATTTTTTACATATATAATAGTAGAAAGGACATTTGTTCAAAACATTTCGCCATAAAATTTTCCGTAGTGTTCGGAAGAAAGATAGGTGTAATAACACATGGACTCAGATGCGTTAATATTTTAGAAATTGTAGTTCACCGAATTAATATCAAATATAATACTTTCACGAAAACGCTATTAACCGTAGCGACACCTACTGGCGTTATTAGCAAGAAAAAAAATTATTTCCTATTTTTTTCCCATTTCATCGAAATTTTCAGAGTTTTAATGAATTTTATGTTAACCTTGTCGTAAAAGAATCCAAAAAAAATCTTTCATAACAAACAGTTCATCCAATCTTGAGTTATAAATGGAGTAACCAACAAAATGGCCCACTTAGTTTTATATATTAAGATATCTACTATTTATGTTACACCAAGAAAAAATACAAATTCAAAAAGCCCCTATTGAGTTGCAGTATCTTTGTCAGTTAGTATAATTTTTTCACACGGTATTTGGTTAACCGGTAATTGGTTAAATGTTGAGCAAAACATAAAGAAGGCAAATCTCTCAATGTTATATAAAATTGAAAACAATTAATGCCAGAATATCTCAATGTTCATCTAAAAAGAAGAATGCAGTTTCATAATTATAATATTCGATCTAAACATGATTTTAATATCGAGCAGGTTATAAAATCAGCATTACAGAAAACTTTGTTTTACGAGGGTCTTTGCCATTTCAATAGATTGCTCGATGTGGTGAAACATGCGCCGAATGAAAGTTGATATTTTTTCTTGTCATTTGGATATAAGTAGCCAAATGAAGAACTATTTCATTTCATTTTCTAGGGAGAATATGATAAGAATGCGACAAGTTTCAATCGATTTCGCGAACCTGTGAACATTCCTCATTCGCACTAAGTAAGCCATGTCCTTTCTCATCAAGAACCAAGTTTTTCCGATCGGAAAATCAAACTTTCACAAAACCCATCTTCGACACAACAACCATCGAAACAAAGTTCCCAGTCTCAACTACCAATCCGGCTTCTTGTCTCCCCAGAAACTAAATTCCAACAGTTGCGACGCCGTAACTCATCCGACGTAAGTTGGGGAAAAAGTTGGGCAAAACTTCGACATGGCGACGTAACTTTCCGCGAACTCCGGACCTGATTCCGACACTTGGCGAAGTAGAAACTGCCGTCGGGGAAACTTTGCGCAGCGCTGGATAGGGTTCCCCTCAACTAACTTCGGCCATAAAGTATATAAACTCGCACTTTTGTAACAACTTTGGTTCGGCGATCGAGTTTGTGCAGTTGTCGTGCGCCGGCCGGGATGGGTAGTTAAAAGTTCTCGCAGGGCCGGGCCCGCCCCATGCGTCGGGTCTGATCAGGCTGGACCATAGAATGGAGATGGTGGAGGGGTAAAAAAAATTTTTTTTTCTAGGTATATCGACATGGGTCATTTTTTCGACTAATTCGGGATCGTAGATTACGAAAATGCAATTAGTTTTTCTCTAGCCCAAGTATTTTGGAAAATGGATCACTTTTTGTGGAAAATCTTCGAAAATTTGGCCAACTTTGAAAGGCTGTAGAAGCCAGAAAAATTACACTAGACGAATGCCAATTTTTTCACTTATAGATTGATCCTGTGTTTTGTTGGGGGGCCTTCGCGATTGGGTATAATACATTTTAATATACGAAGTATAAGAAAACATTTTGAGGAGCTATTAGTTTACCTAGATAGTATAAATCTCGAAAAAATACACATTATAGTGCTCTCGGAGACATTCAATATTTCAAATGTTGAACCTTTTACAATAAATGGCTTTGGTATATATTATAATGAGTCAGTATTCAATAAAAATGATGGAACGGTGGTATATATTCGTGATGACTTGAACCCAAGAGTTGAATATTTTCAATTTAGTCAAACAAATCCTATTCGAGTAGAAATTAGAGTAAATGAACTTTCACTTGGGCTAACTGCTATTTACAGACCTCCAGCAACTAGTTTAACTTTGTTCATGGAAGAGATGGAAACATATTTAAATGAACGCGAATATAATAGTGTTGAGATGATTGTCGGTGACTTGAACATTGATATATTGGATGAAAACGATAGAATGACAAGTCTATATATGAATGTGACGGGATCATGTGGATTTATTCCATATGTAAATGGGCCTACAAGAGTTACAGAAACATCAAAAACCTTAATTGATCACATTTTGGTTAGAGTACAAAAAAGTGCAAAAAAGACTCTCAAACTTAGTCCTTTTGTTTTTGAGTTCTCAATGTCTGATCATTTCCCAGTGGGCTTAGAAATAGATTTTGAGGAAAAAATATATAATAAAATCAGTATAAATGAAATTTCAAAAATCGATGACGATAAATTATTACGCTTGTTACAGAGGGAAACATGGCTGAGTTTATATGAGAAAGATGACGTGGAGGAGTGCTATCGAATTTTCAAACGTATTTTGATGAAACATATAAACTCCTGTAAGAGAATAATACGTATAAATAGTAAAAAAAAAATACTCAAACCATGGATTACACCGGGATTAGTAAAGAGTATTCGTACAAGGGACAGAATGAAACTTGATTTAAATAAAAATTACTCACAGGAAATGAAACAACGATATATATATTATAGAAACTTCCTCAACAAACTTCTTAAACAAACCAAAAATAATTATTATATCAACAAAATTGCAACAGCAAAAAATGATTCTAAAAAAATATGGAAGATAATGAATGAAGCGGCCAATGTAACAAAATCAAAAAACAAAATTAAGAATATAATAAGTGAAAACAACGATATTTTAACTCATTCAACTGATATAGCCGATTCTTTCAATGACTACTTCTCCACCATAGGAGAAAAAATGCGGAAAAGGGTCAAGAGAACAAATAGAACATACAAAGCTGAAGTAACTAATCCGAATACGCTATTTCTAACACCCGTACGCTCACAAGAGCTTATTGAATTGATAGCCACCCTGAAGAATGATTCCTCACCCGGAGATGATGGAATAGACGCAAAACTTATAAAAAAGATCCATACATACATAATAGACCCCCTCAAATATATTATTAATCTTACATTCGAAAAAGGTGTAGTTCCCTTGGAATGGAAAACTGCAAGTATTATACCTGTATATAAATCCGGCGATAAATCATTACTACAAAATTATAGGCCCATTGCACTTATTAATAACTTTGCCAAATTATTCGAGAAATGCTTAAAAAGTCGTGTTATGAATTTCTTAGAAAATAGTAGTGTTATCTATAAAAATCAATTTGGGTTTAGATCAAATTTGAGCACGGAAGATGCCATATTCAATCTGACGAATGAAATAAACATGTCCTTGAACGCAAATAAGAAGAACTTGTCGGTTTTTGTCGATTTAGCTAAGGCATTCGATACGATTCCTCATGACAGATTACTGGAGAAGATGGAATCTGTGGGAATAAGGGGAGATGTAAATTCACTGTTTCAGAATTACTTAGTCAATAGGACACAACGAGTGAAGATAGGAAATATTTATAGCCAGGTCCGGAACACCACAATAGGTATTCCACAGGGCACAGTACTGGGGCCCATACTGTTTCTGATCTACATAAACGATATTGGTTCGGTTCTGAAAAACGCTAAAGTAATTGCTTACGCTGATGACACGGTTCTATCGTTCTCGGGGTGCACCTGGCCCGAGGTATTCGGGCAGGCTGAACTGGGTATGAAAGATTTGTATAGCTGGTTTAATTATAACCTTCTTAGTGTAAATGTCTCAAAAACCAAATATATTACATTCTCCATCTCAGCTGTCGACAAACCACAAAATGGGTTCTTGAGAATTCACGATGAAGACTGTCGGAGTTCAGTCTGCTCGTGTGAACTAATAGAAAGCGTTGATAGTATCAAATATTTGGGTATTATCCTAGATGAACACCTGAGATGGGGTGCTCATTGTGCTTATATCAATAAGAAAATGAGAAACTTAGTTCATAGACTGTATCAACTCAGAGACATTCTCAATAAAAAATTACTAAACATGTTATATTTCTCACTCGTTGAGTCCATTCTGAGATATTGTTTGGTTATTTGGGGGGGAGGATTCAACAATGCTTTACACAACGTCGTCATTACTCAAAAATATATATTGAAAATAATACACAACAAGACCCGAACATTTTCAACTCATGGACTATTCAAGCTGGCTAACGTACTTCCACTTAGGGCTCTTTATGTTCACGCTTGCGTGAATTATCTTCCTAAGCTGGAACATCTTTTACCGAGGATCCCTTCATACTACACCACCAGGTCGGACCTATTGAGAACCCATCTGTACAATAAGGCTCATTCACAACGTACGGTGACATATTTTGCACCTAAATTTTATAACAAACTCCCTAGCACCATAAAATCATCAAAAAACAATAAACGTAAGTTCAGTAAATTAACTAAAATATTCATCCGAGAGAACTATGAAATGTTTCTGGATATCATGAAATCTATTTAACATGATCAAACCATTTGATAAGGCAGTTACGTATGTGCCTACGCGGCGGGACGCTCTTTCGCCTGGCTCTCTGGGAGCGGTCACTGTGGTCCCCTCACTTGCTCCATTTCGTCATGGTGTCCATAATAAACAAATTTAGCATCTGATTCACGACACAGACGTGGATTCGTTCATTTCTAGTGTGAATCCAGTTGCACACAGTTTCACTCCTTCTACATTTCTTTCATATTTAACAAAATATCAAAGTGTTATTTGAGTGAATTGAGTGTACTTTATATTATTGTGTTAACTTATTATGATGATGATGAATAAATCCTCTTAGAATATAAAGGTCAAATTTTCATTCATCTTTCACGAACATTTTGAATTTTCTGATTTTTTTCACAAAGGTCCAAAATTACGAATTTTCCATCGACCCTAACTCAAGAAATAATTTTTCTAAAAAAAATCTGTTTGCATATTCGTGATCTACGCCTTCGCTTTAGTCAGTGGTTTAATTTTGATGTCGATCGGAGAAAATAATTTTTTTGGCAAAATTTCCATGCATATGTATGGAAAAATTGCGAAAATTTTTTTTTGCTCCGATCGAAACCAAATTCATTCTGTCCTCTAATTCGAGGGCGTAGATTAAGAATATGCTAACAGATTTCTGCTAGGAAGATTATTTCTCAAGTTATGAGCGATGGAAATTTCGAAATTTTGGACCTTCTCGGAAAAAATCAGAAAAACTGAAATGTTCGCGATAGGTGAATGAAAATTCGACTTTTATATTCTTGAAGGGTCAGTCAATGAGTAAAAAAATCAGCATTCATCCAGTGCGATTTTTCTGGCTGCTAAAGCACTTCAAAATTCACGAAATTTCCGAAAATTTTCCACGAAAAATGATTTATTTCCCAAAATACTAGCACTAGAGAAAAACTAATTGCATATTTGTGATCTACGACCTCGAATTAATCGAAAACAAGACCCAGGTCGACAAGGCTAGAAAAAATTTTTTCACTCAAACACTTTGGAACAGAATAGAAAAATAATTATTTTCTCGAGCTATGTATGGAAAAATTGCGAAAACTTTTTTTGCTCCGATCGAAACCAAATTCATACTGTTGACTAATTAGAATACGTAGATTATGAATATGCAATTGGTTTTTCTCTAGCCTAAGTATTTTGGGAAATGAATCACTTTTTGTGGAAAATCTTCGAAAATTCCGTCAATTTTGAAGAATTGCAGAAGCCTGAAAAATCACACTGGACGAATGCCAATTTTTTTACTCATAGACTGATCCTCTAAGAATATAAAGGTCCAATTTTCATTCACCTATCACGAACATTTTAGATTTTCTGATTTTTTCCAGGAAGGCCCAAAATTTCGAATTTTCCACCGACCATAACTCGAAAAATAATTTTTCTAGAAAAAATCTGTTTGCATATTCGTAATCTAAGCTTTCGATTTAGTCACTGGTTGAATTTTGGTGTCAATCGGTGAAAAATTTTTTTTTGGCAAAATTTCCATGCATATGTATGGAAAAATTGCGAAAATTTTTTTTTGCTCCGATCGAAACCAAATTCATTCTGTTCTTTAATTCGAGGGAGTAGATTAAGAATATGCTAACAGATTTCTGCTAGAAAGATTATTTCTCAAGTTATGAACGATGGAAATTTCGAAATTTTGGACCTTCTCGGAAAAAATCAGAAAAACCAAAATGTTCGCGATAGGTAAATGAAAATTCGACTTTTATATTCTTGAAGGATCAGTCAATGAGTAAAAAAATCAGCATTCATCCAGTGCCATTTTTCTGGCTACCAAAGCACTTCAAAATTCTCGAAATTTCCGAAAATTTGCCACGAAAAATGATTTATTTCCCAGAATACTAGCATTAGAGAAAAACTAATTGCATATTTGTGATCTACGACCTCGAATTAGTCGAAAACAAGACCCAGGTCGACAAGGCTAGAAAAAAATTTTTCACTCAAACACTTTGGAACAGAATAGAAAAATAATTATTTTCTCGAGCTATGTATGGAAAAATTGCGACAAATTTTTTTTGCTCCGATCGAAACCAAATTCATACGGTTGACTAATTAGAATACGTAGATTACGAATATGCAATTGGTTTTTCTCTAGTCTGAGTATTCTGGGAAATGGATCACTTTTTGTGGAAAATCTTCGAAAATTCGGTCAACTTTGAAAAACTGCAGAAGCCTAAAAAATCACACTGGACGAATGCCAAATTTTTTATCCATAGATTGATCCTCTAAGAATATAAAGGTCCACTTTTCATTCACCTATCGCGAACATTTTAGATTTTCTGATTTTTTTCACTAAGGCCTAAAATTTCGAATTTTCCATCGATCATAACTCGAGAAATAATTTTTCTAGAAAAAATCTGTTTGCATATTCGTGATCTACGCCCTCGCTTTAGTCAGTAGTTGAATTATGGAAAAATTGCGAAAAAATTTTTTTGCTCCGATCGGAACCAAATTCATACTGTTGACTAATTCGAGGGCGTAGATTAAGAATATGTTAACAGATTTTTGCTAGGAAGGTTATTTCTCAAGTTATGAGCGATGGAAATTTCGAAATTTTGGACCCTCTCGGAAAAAATCAGAAAAACTAAAAGGTTCGCGATAGGTGAATGAAAATTCGACTTTTATATTCTTGAAGGGTCAGTCAATGAGTAAAAAAATCAGCATTCATCCAGTGCCATTTTTCTGGCTTCTAAAACACTCCAAAATTCACGAAATTTTCGAAAATTTTCCACGAAAAACGATTTATTTTCCAAAATACTAACACTAGAGAAAAACTAATGGCATATTCGTGATCTACGACCTCGAATTAGTCGAAAACAAGACCCAGGTCGACAAAGCTAGAAAAATTTTTTTTCCTCAAACACTTTGGGACAGAAGAGAAAAATAATTATTTTCTCGAGCTATGAGTTCATGAGTTTTACAAATTTTTTCAAGTCAGCATCCCTTCCTCAAATATTTTAGTGGTCATTACAGGAGCCCTTGAATTTGAGGTTGGTTTTAGCCTTTTAAATGTCACTTGAAAGCTTGTACAATGTTACTTAAGTTCAAGGTTAATTTTAAAGTAGACTTCTAAATTTCATATGAAGCTGCAATACTTTAGTTAGTCATCATTTCTTTAGTCTTATCAGGGTGTCATGAGGAATAAGGATACAAGAAGAGAAGAAGAATCTTCACCAGCGACGTGTTTATAATACGGCTAAGCGAAAAAAAAAGGGCCCAGCCCTAAAATCCGCGGATGTGACCCTGCATGTATAGGTTTATTAACTTGTTTGTCTACCGAACAAGTTCGTCGAAAAAGTATAAATTGCGAGCGCGCGGAACTTTCTGAAATATTGTAATAAGCTTTTCAAACTCCGGCGTATACATGGGTAATCGCCCCGAAACTTTTCGTCGGATAAAAAGTTGGGCGAAAGTTGCGACTGCGAAATGTTTTGTGCTGCCAATAAAGCTTTCGCGGCCCTCTTTACGGTTCCCACGCCGTAGGGGCCGGTCTCGGATGAATTACGGAATGATCTATCGCGATAAAACGAGATCTGCCTGAAATTCGGAGAGTTCAGGACGAAACGCGAGATTTGGCAACGCTGCGAGAAGGTCCTACCGGCGATTCATCTCGTAAATATCGATCTGATCGTCTGACACTGTGTAGAACGTTTTAAAATTACTCGAAGAAAGAAAACATGACGCAATTTAAAAAAAATAGACCTGTGAAATTGAATATTAAGATTATACTGGCTTTGCGTTTTCAGGAAATCCTTCACTCTCCATTCAAATCTCATTATTTCACGAGAAAATGAACTGTTTCAAGAAAGTGTTGAACCGTTTCGTTTTTGTACAACTGCCATTGAAAGTGACACTTTTAATGACAGCAATTGATTGTTTACGTGGAAGCGTGTTAAAAATATTTTTAACATTAGTGTTAAAAATATTTATAGAACTTCATTTTCTTATGATGAAATCAGATGAGAAAAATTCGTCCATTGCAAATTTTTATTATCAATATTTAACAATCAATACTTATGAACATTAATATTAATCGTACAACTAGAACAATTACTAACATTAATGCCCTGTGACGTTAGGGAGCTTCGCAACACATTATTAGAATCCTCAGCACCATCAGTACTTGTAGAAACCGGAAGTACAATATTGGATGATGATGATCCAAAATCTGTTGAGGTTGGGAGAATTTTTTCAGAAATGACATTTCTATATGCAATGGAATGATCAACATAGCCCTCGGCTACTGTTGTAGACTTCCATACACCATGTGTTTTCATATCCGTAATATTTGCTCCTGATTCTGCTAGCAATGAAGCGGAGGATTTTCGAAAACAGTGTCCTGTTTATTGCTTTGGTTCCGGCAGTTTGAGGAATTCGGCAACAATAGATGGAATTTTCCCAAATGTATTAATACCAACTGGATTGGCAGTGCATTTATTATTCATGTATTTCAGGAAAAAACGACGACGTTTGATGACAGAAGGGCTCAGTGCAAAGTACTTACATACTGTTGTTGTATATCCAATAATTTTTTTGTTTTTTCGATGTCTTCCACTGATAAATTACACAATTTTTCACCCCGACAGGCTCCAAATAATCCGAAAATAGTTGCAAACTTAACCATCAAGTATTTCTCATATGTAGCCTCCTTTATAAACTTTTCAATTTGTTCACGAGTGAGAATTTTCGATTTCTTGGGACGATATCCTTCACTTTTCCGTTTTAAATATGCTATTACCTCAAAATATTTACTAACATCCACACAACAAGGGCGCTTGACTTTATCATTGAAAATTTGCTCCACTAAGTTGAAGAACTACATATTTTTTATTTTTCTTCTAAGTATGCCAGGAAAACAGTTTCACAGAAGTTCCCTTCTACATTTTTCGATTTACACCAGGCCAGGAAATTTTTATATGCAATATCGTACGCCTGAACAGATTTTTTAGGTAGGAGTTCCAGATTTGCTCTCCTTGCCTTGCAGACTTTTCAATATCCAGAGGAACAACCAAATCGCCACTTTAATTAATAATTGGACTATCGACAAACATATTAAGCAGTTAAAAACCCAAGACGAAAATTAGACAGGAACGAAATTCGAATGACAGCGTCTTTTCTCATTTGTTAGTAATCATAACGTTGGCAACGTTCGCCATTCACAACAACCTTTTGATTATTTGAATATTAAAATGCTTTTTGAAGTTTATTGTCTTTGCAAATTCGCCCATTTCATTAACAAAATAGGGCAGTTGTACAAAAAACATTGTATGGTATTTGTGTTGAAAGTGATTTGATTTTGTCATATCATAAATAATTATTTTCATGAATTCTTCGAATATGAGAATCTACACTCGTCAGTGTCCGATGAGTCCATTTTACATAGATGCTTTTCGAGGCATGAGGTTCAATGAAAAAAATATATCATCGAAATCAATGATGAATCAGCAAAAAAAAAAAGAAAACACAAACAAAAATCACTATCGCTATCCAGATATCAGGTAAAATACGCTAGCAGTGTACACAAACCGTCTCCATTTAATATTCCATTCATTGTTGCGTAATCTGGGCCATTTACGTGAAGTGCATCGCAAGTTTTTTTTTTCAAGTCGCGTTCTAAACAGCCGAAAGCTATTTGCCCGTAGATTAACCCGACTAGAGTAACAGGAAATTGTCCCTTATCTCCGCGGATTAATATTGATCCAGAACGATATTTCGACTCGTATTTGGACTCGTCGGCAAATATTTGAGCGGTGCCGGCAAACAACGTAGATTAGCTGCTGTTGGAACAAGTCCCCGAAATGCTGCGCGCACGAAAAAAAAATCGGAAGGTTGCGAAAGCGTTCCAATTTCCCCGTTATCGATTCCGCGAAAACGATCCTTCGAAAACGCCGGTAAAAATCGCCAATCCACCACCGGGCTCGTCTCAGCAGCGGGCACCCGTCCAGGTACCGGACCCGCGCAACGCTGCTTCATCTCACTTATGTGGCTGAAGAGACTTTTATACTACTCGGATAGGTAACATTTACTGAAGCCACATTTATAATGCAATAACGGAAGCCAACGTCTCTTTATCCTAGGCTGTTTTTCATGCTCTCAAAGAATTCCAGGTGCTTCTTGAATGTTTCTTCTGCAAGTTCATCCCTTACTAGGCTTCGAACAACCCTTAAACCGACAAACCCAAACTGTTCGGTCGTAATTAATCTATCGAGGGTTCCCGACCCCTAATATTTCGGACCGTGGAGGGTAATGCGACCGCAGTCCCAATCAGTATCATCCCCTCCCCGCCCCTTTTCTTCGCGGAGGGCGTCCTTATCAAACGACGCCGGCCGCCTTGGTCGGTCAGCCGGGTAATTCGTCCTGCTAGGGGTCGATAACGCTGAATTCGCGCCGGACGCCACAGATAAGTCGGATCGTGTCGTTGGAAAAAGGGTGATATTGAAGGGTGTAGAAGATTTTGAACCCTCAAAAGTAGGTTGAATTTTATTTGATAAATATTCGAGCATTTCGGGAAATGATAGTTGTTTAATCAACTAGTTTATTAATGACAGCGATTAATGGTCAAGATCTACTAAATTTTTATGCTGCCTAACAACACCTGCTCAGGATCGTTTCATCACCGTTTCGGCGAGTAGAAAGCTTAACCTACGTGTAGAATGCTACGGATTACTGCTCAAAATGCAGATGAGGTTCAAGTTTCCATCGAAAATATCAGACGACGTTTGAGAGAGGTGAATCTACTGCATCAACTGTATTCCTCTATCTTCTTTTGTTTTCGAGTTATAGGCCAAAATTGAAATTTGGGCGATTTCAACTTTGGCCATTATCTCCGTTTCTGTTTGTGCTAGGATGTTGAAATGAAAACATTATAAAGGCACTTTTTTCATAGCGTACTTTGTTTTTTCCCAAGAGGTTTCCTTACTGAGCTATAACAAAAAGTTGTTTTTTCTTATGAAAACCATAGTTTGAAATGGCTTACAAAGAATCGCTATTTTTTCCCGTTTCAGAAATTTATCATACATCATACTTCGCCCTCATATTCATTCAGATATCATGAAAAATATAGTTTGTATATGAAATTTGAATTATTGAGTATTGAGTAGGCTGAATCACAGAATAATACGTCTCTACGCATGGTGTCATTATTATTTTGCGATTGAATACCTGATTCAATTCTTCGTGGTTTGATCTCTGTTCAGAACAACTGTCAATCATTAAAATTCGAAGTCATTATTTCCGGCAATATGGAAATGTTCGAAAACTACGAGCAATATGATATGTTTAAATGTTTTATTTTAGCGGCAAAGATGACTTCAAATTGACAGTTGTTCTGAACAGAGATCCAACCACGGAGAATTGAATCAAGTATTCAATCGCAAAATAATAATGACACCATGCGAAGAGACATATTATTCTGTGTTTCAGCCTACTTATTACTCAATAATTCAAATTTCAAATACAAACTATATTTTTCATGATATCTGAATGAATATGAGGGCGATGTATGATATATTTTTGAAACGAGGAAAAAATGGCGATTCTTTCTAAGCCATTTCAAACTATTGTTTCCATAAGAAAAAACACAACTTTATGTTATAGCTCAGCAAGGAAACCTCTTGGTAAAAAACAAAGTACGCCACTGGATTGCTATGAACAAAGTGCCTGTATAATGTTTTCATTTCAACATCCTAGCACAAACAGAAAAGGAGATAATGGCCAAAGTTGAAATCGCCCAGATTTCAATTTTGACCTGTAACCCGAAAACGAAAGAAGATAGAGGAATGCAGTTGATGGCATTATCTGTTTCTCTAACAAAGACCACTGTTACGTGTCATTCATTTTCCTCTATCTCTCACGGTTAAAAAGTTGTAGTTCAGGTATCACCAATTTTGCCCACCTATACATGTAATGAGAAAATACATATAAATTCGATATTGGCGGGCATGTTCGGATTACAGGGTTTAGATGTTCGGATTATAGGGGGTTCGGATTATCCATACATCAATGTATACGGATTCTGCAACCTTTTCCGCTACTATTTCGTCGTTGGAAAGTGTTTTTCCAGTGACAGAGCGAATGAAGATTGTTCTCGCTTAATCCGTCCACCCCGTACATCTCTCCAAACTTCCCGACCGGTCGGATCTCGAATCGCAATCAATCTCCTAACACAATTAGAGAAGCGACCGAGAGAGGCGAACCCCCTCTTCACCCCTCCCACTCCAATTCCTGCAGACTTTCCCGTGAAAAGTTGCGCAAACTTCAATCATCTCGCAACGTTGCAATTAATCGAGGAACGATAGCGACGCGTCCTCCACAGTGGCGCGGGGATAGGAGGGGGGCCGCCGGTTTGTTTAATATGATTTGTAGGACAAACTGGAGAAGTTCGCCCCCCTCCCGCGGGGAGGAAAACTTCGGGAAAACCGCCGAACTTCCGAGGCGGAACTTTTCTCCTTCGGCAACGGGTGCGATTCGACTTCTCGGTTTCCCTGGTAATTTCGTTTGGCGAGTTTTCCGACGACAGAAGGATGCGCGCTTTTCGCGCGACTTTTCCGGGCCGTCTGGGGTAGCTTTCCACGCCATAGACGCACATAGGCTGGGGCAACATGAGAAGTTTGCTGATTTAAACATGGCCTGGATCTGACAGTCCATTATACACTATCTAATTTTCGATTGATTATATTGGTACTTTCCCAGCCCTCAGAAAGGTTCAGGTCCAACAGGCATCAGTGTTAAAACTGATTTTTCTTCAGTCTTCTAAAAGGTTCTCTTCTTTAGAATATGGCTTCACTTTCAGGCATTTTCAGAATTAATGAAAAGATGAAGGAAGAATTCTCCAAAGAAAAATACGACATCTCAGAAATACATGGTGACATCAAAGTTTTGGATGAAAGAATTGATCTGATGTTGGATTCAGCCTTGATGCTTTTTCATTTCCTTAAATGCCACAAGCAGGTATAGAGCATATTTTAAGGGGCAAAATGTCGAGTACAAAGCTATTTTCAGCTTGACTTTGTCAAGGGTTCTTTCTGAAGTGAACATTGATTTCAAAAGGTAGGTAACATCTCAATTTCTTGGAACTTGGGTACCATAACTGAAGGTTTGTGAAGAATTCTTTAGACTTGTTAAAACCTGAAACGCCTGCAGGATATTCGAATTAACTTCAAGCAACCAGGTCTGGTTTTAACTTTGACTAATAATTATAATTCTTACGACACCATTATCTTATTATATAAAACTAAGTGGGAGATATTGTTAGTTACACCATTTATAACTCAAGATTCTTTTACGGCGGGGTTAACATAAAATACATTAAAACTCTGAAAATTTGAATATGAAATAATTTTTCTTCTTGCGAATAATGTCAGTAGGTGTCGCTACGGTTAATAGCGTTTTCGTGAAAGTATTATATTTGATATTAATTCGATGAACTACATTTTCTTATATTATTAACGCATCTGAGTTCATAGTGCAAACTTGTCATAAGAAAGGAAAAACAACAGCAGACTAGAAACTATGTCTGAAAAATTCTGATACTGTGTATGGTTCTATCTTGAGTAAAATTTCGTTTATGTGTTATTACACCTATCTTTCTTCCGAACACTACGGAAAATTTTATGACAAAATGTTCTGAACAATTACTGTGTATTTTGAGTTGCCTAAACTGATGTTTTGGGGGTGCATTGATTCTTTTGTCCGGTAATTCCAAAATAAATGCTTGCCTAAAATCATGAACTTCAAATTTGGCTAGGTAATAAAGCTCTCAATTCAGTTGATTGCGGTTGGAATAGTACCAATAGATATTCGCAGCCCACAAAAAAGGCAAGAAAACCTACACAACAAAAATTGTTGAAAATAATTTGTTGTAACTGCAAAAAAGGATGCAATACGTAATGTACCTGCAGAAAACTGAGTCTTTTTGTAGCGCTACATGTGGGGAATGTGCAGGTGTTAACTGCCAAAACAGTTGTCCAATCTTTGGCAAAGATGAAGAAATAATTGACAGTGGCGACAGCCACTCAGAATCAGATTAATTTTCTGACACAGCAAGTATTAATTTCACGTGAATAAATGAGATGTTCAAATGATATTTTCAATTTGTTATTTTGAACAGATAGGGGTTGAAAAATAAAAATAACTAGAACTAACATTGATCCAAAATACTATTAAAAATCGATTGAAATTAATGAATTATATTAATAAAGACCCATTTTTACACATTTTATGCTGAAAGGGAGTGGTTTATACGGTCTTGAAGTATATGAAGATCTTCATTAAATTTCATAAAACGCTACTGAGGCCCAAAAATTACTTTGATTTACGTTAGAACAAGTTTCTTTTAATTGTGAATAAAAGGTTGTTTTCACCCCCTAAAAATAATAAGCATAAATCGGCATAGGGTAGGAGTAGGAGACAAGTATAGCTTATATCCAAAATGTTATCAAAATCGAAGCATCTTGATAGAATTCGGAGGTAATGCCTAATTTTCGCCCTC
The DNA here is from genome assembly GCA_038502775.1 of Hippodamia convergens. Classification (NCBI taxonomy): domain Eukaryota; kingdom Metazoa; phylum Arthropoda; class Insecta; order Coleoptera; family Coccinellidae; genus Hippodamia; species Hippodamia convergens. The sequence goes on along the minus strand of CM076611.1, from coordinate 38,806,902 downwards.
ATTGACTGGACTAATTGTACCGGACAATTTTATGTCCACTTACAAAGTATTATACCATAATAGTTTATTATATTATTAAAGTTGTAATTTTATTTATCGATTGGGGCAGTACGAAGCCTATTTTCTATATTGAATGAGTTCATCTTGATTTGTTGCAAAATAGTCTCAGCGAATCAAAAATTTTCAAGCTCCAGCCCTTACGAATACATTGCGGCGTTGCCAGAGCTTAAACGTCAAATCCGTCAAAACGTCCCCAATGTTGCCATCTCGACAAACATTACTTCCTTCCTCTACAATAATAAATTTTCAGTTGTCCGATACACCGTCAATTCATCCGTATCCTAAAACTACGTCCCAATTACCCCTATTCGCGTCACGAAACACAACCACCCCTCCAAGTTAGACTGAATCTCCACACCCCAATCCCCCTCCGAAACTTTTTAATCTCGGACAAGACCGCTAGTCCGCGCCGAGCCATTTGAATTGTTGATTTCTTTATAATTTCCAGTTCGCGATTGAACCCAAGAAAGTTCGCGGAAGTTTTCCCTAATTAAGAGCTGAATATCCGTTGCTCCCCCCACCCCAATTCTCGACGTCTATGCGGACGCGTCGGCGTGGGTAAACTCGGGAGCTATCTCCCAAATTGAGTTATCAGAGTTTATTCACCTAACGCGAAAATTTTAGAAGTTATGATTTTTTCGCCAAGGTTAAAAATTTCAAATTTTCCTTCGAATAATTTTTTCAGCAAAAATCTCTTTGCATATTCCCAATCTCTTTTGGAATTGTCTAAAATTTCAATGAACAACGCTGTATTTTCATAAAAATCACAATTAGTCATGTAAACGTGTACATCTGACGTTAGTAGGAAATACCTTCTTGACTATTCATAATACTGTAAGATGAGCATATTTTCTTTTGGAAATATTTAGTTGTTAAGTTATCACAGTGCTTCGAATTAGTAATTATTTTAAATTCTTCATATCGCCACGTCTCAAAGTTCGATTCGTTTTCCAAATTTTTATATTTAAAAAACCGTAGGATAATTTAGTGAGATACTTGTATTGATGTTTCATTTAAAGTTGGAAATAAACAGTAATATTTTCTTATTCTTTCTTGCGGTGCGAAAAAAATATTTCTCGAGCTATATCGACGTGGGTCATTCGACATTTTCCACAAATTACTTACACTCGGTCTTTTTACCTCGAAAAATAATGTTTTTTCTATTCTGTCCCAAGCAGTTAGAGGAAAAAATTTTTTTCTAGCGGTATCGACCTGGGTTATGTTTTCGACTAATTCGGGGTCGTAGATCACGAATATGTAATTTGTTTTTCTCCAAGAAGAGTATTTTGGGAAATAAATCATTTTTTGTGGAAAATCTTTGAAAATTTGGTCAACTTTGAAGTGCTGTAGAATCCAGAAAAATTACTCTGTACAGATGCTGATTTTTTTGCAGATAAATTAGTCCTTCAGGAATATAAAAGTACTATTTTTATCCACACATCTGTAACAGTTTGGATTTTCAGATTTTTTCCGCGAAAGTCCAAAATTTCGAAATTTCCATCGGCCATAACTTTGAAAATAATCCTTCCAGCGGAAACCTGTTTGCATATTCGTAATCTACGCCCTCGAATTAGTCAACAGTATAAATTTAGTTCGGATCTGAGAAAAAAAATTTTTTCGCAATTTTTCCATACATATGCATGGAAATTTTGCCAAAAAAATAATTTTCTCCGATCGACACCAAAATTTAACCACTGATTAAATCGAGGGCGTAGATCACGAATATGCAAACAGATTTTTGATGAAAGGATTATTTTTGAAGTTATGGCCCATGGAAAATTCGAAATTTTGGGCCTTCGCAGAAAAAATCAGAAAATCTGAAATATTCGCGATAGGTGAATAAAAATTGGACATTCCTATTCGTGAAGGATCAATCTATGAGGAAAAAAATCAGCATTCGTCCAGTACGATTTTTTTGGCCGCTACAGCATTTCAAAGTTGACCAAATTTTCGAAAAATTTTCACAAAAAATGAGTTATTATCTGAAATAATGATCTTGGGGAAAAAGTGTTTGCATATTCGTAATCTACGACCTCGAATTAGCCAGAAAAATCACCCAGGACGATATAGCTCGGACAAAAATTTTTTGGCGTATTTCCAGAATGGCATATTTCACTATGAAAGTATAAAACGGCTACATCTACTCTAGGCTGAAGCGGAAAAAACGGTATGTTCTAGTTCATTTTTGTCACGAATTGAGGAATTAAAAAACCATTTATGGTTTCAAATACCTCAGTGGCGTACCATTTTTAACTTCATTAAGATCACTACCTCTATAGCATCTCGAAAAAACCGAATAAATTTAACTAGGACATCTCAATTTCAAAGTGGATTTGCCTTTATTGACGTTGCATCCAATCTTCAGATCATAATTGCCCTCAAGTCATATTCTTCCAATTCGAACAAAAAAAAAGTTGGTACAGTTATAGAGCAATAAAAGACGGAACAATCTCGAATAACGATCGATATCACAACTAAAATCACGGGCTAAAACCATCCATATTCAACAGAACACGATTTTCGAAGCTCCAACCACTGATTTATGGTTGTTGATACGTTATACGCGCTAATCATAGCCATTAGCCTTCTTAATGACACAAGCTCACCGATGATCAACTGAATAACACGCGGTGCGTGAACTTCCTAACCTAAAATGAACAATGGGTGTCAATAAACACCAACTGTATAAATAATAATGGGGCAAAACTTCCAGAGACTTCTTGAGAAACGAAGGACGCAACATAATCAAACCTAAAACGATTATGAATCAAATTTACCAGCGATCCGACATCATTTTTCAGGTATTCCCAATTGATAACAACATATAAAATCAATAATTTCACACTCGATCAATTGCAACTATGTAACATATCGTAAAAACAACTTTCTCCTTACCTTATCAACACAACGATAAACCCGAACAGTTTCACGAATCACGGTATAATCTGCAAAAAAAAACAAACTTAAGAATCTATCCAATGCAGAAAAAAATTTGTGGCACGATGCTCGAGTCGAATTCCGACCCTTGACTGAGAAACGCAAATTTACTGCCTGCCTACAACTTCTAGAAAGATAACGTCGTCAACATCTGCCATTGTGATTCATCCCCTTTCTATTTCTCGGAAATAACGGTCAACAGGCTAATTTCCAAGGGTTTACGACAAACAACCTTCAGCGGTGGAATTCTTCGTCTTACCATGAATACTTGTCGCAAAAGAATACACTTTACAGCACAAAATATCGCTCGAAGAATTTTTTTCTGTTTTTCGTTCTATTTCTCCTAAATACGCCCCTGCGTCGAACGACATTGAATTTTTGTCGCAATTCTGGCTCGTTCTCGCTAATAACCGGCTCTAAAATAAGCCGGTAGATATTAACATTGCATAAATATCGCGAACCAATGACTAATGGGAGCATCGCTAAGGAATTTATCGCTTCCAAGTTTATTTCTACACGCTTAACGAGTTGTGAAAAAATTGCGGTTCACATTGTATTGTATTCAACGGATCGGACGCTTCAAGTAGGTGACTGGGATATTTCAAAGTAGTTCACGATCACGGGAGCAAATTTATAACAATTCATTGTTGAAGATCTATCGAGAGTCTAAATTTGAATGTGGAAAAATGGTTAGACTATTAGAAAATATGTTATCCGACAGAAGGTTCCGAGTTTTTGTCGATAATGATAGCAGTAATTTCGAAACTTTGAATAATGGTCTTCCGCAAGGTTCAGTTTTAGCACCTCTTCTATTCAATTTATATTTGTGTGACATTCCAACTGCTTCAGAAAAATTTATTTATGCTGATGATATTGCTCAGTCTTTCCATCATTCTAATTTTCAAACAATAGAAAGTACCATTTCCGTAGATTTGGAATAATGAAAAATTATTTTTTAAAGTGGCGTTTGTGCCGAATGAAAATAAAACCGAGGTTTCGTGTTTTCATTTGGATAATCATCACAAATATAGAGAATTGAGTGTAACTTTCAGTTCTTCTCCCTTAAATCATAATTTCAATCCTAGATACCTGGGAATCAAACTTGATTCCTCTCTAAATTTCAACGCCCATTTAGATGATCTGCGTTTGAAGCTTAGAACTCGAAACAATATTCTTAAGAAACTAGCTGGTTTCTCATGGGGCGCTGATGCAACAATACTTCGTACGGCAGCGCTTGCTTTGGTTTTTTCTGCTGCTGAATATTGTTGCCCTGTTTGGTTGAATAGTGTTCATGTAAAAAAAAAATGATGCTCAACTGAATTTTCCTATGAAGATTATAACTGGTACTATAAAGTCTACACCTTCTCCTTTGTTACCAGTCCTCTCAAATATTATCCCTCCCCATATTCGCAGAGAGACAACAGCTTTGAATTTTCCGAACAAATTCAATTCCTTTCCAAATTCATTTCCCATACTCACCTATATTCCAGATAATAAGGTCCCCAGATTGAAAACCTTTTTGGTCGAATTTTCTGATTGATATGAATAGAAGCGACAAAGAATTAGGCGATCTAAATGGAATGTATCCAATATTTTCAGTAACGATCTTATTTCTAATCCTTCCATCAGAATTCCTGGTTTTGACCTTCCCAGGAGAATATGGTCTGTTCCAAATCGCATTAGAACAGGCCATGGACGATGCAAAAGTATGCTCTTCCGATGGAATTCGGTTGAGAGCCCTAGTTGTGAGTGTGGGGAAAATGAGGAGACTATAGAACATCTTATAAAAAGTTGTCCCATTTATAAATTTCAAGATGGTTTCGAGGCTATACACAAAGTAACAAATGCATTTTTGAAATCGGTGGGTTATTTCAAAATAATTTGATTCATTCTAAATAATTGGTTTCTTTTCTGTTTTTGTCTTTTCTCATTTCAGATTAAGAATTGCGAGTCGTTTTGTGAAGAATCTGTTTATCTGTACCCATCGAAGGATAACATGAAGCTGTTCTCTCAGATCACGTTGATGTCTTCCAAGATTTTCCTGATATATAATATTTTAAGTAATTTTTTTCTCACGGGTGGGGTAAGGGCTTTTTTTCAGCTGAGGTTTTTTCCCTTTCCTCATTCAATCATACTGCAAACCTGTATGATTTTCCTGTGTTGCACCAACCTCAGCTAGGAACCATTTTGTTTCAATATGAATTGTATTATTTTAGAAAAATTGAAAATTAATGGCATGCAGACAGAATTGAATTCTGGAATAATATCCCTCCCAAGCAGGATTTGAACCTGCGACCTCCGAATCACTAGTCCGAAGCACTAACAATTTTTCTATATGATTTTCAGACGATATAAACATTCATATATATGGATCGAAGAAGATTACAAGAGTCAATCAACGATTTAGCACACAGTGAAATGTATAAATATGAAGTAAAACAAACGAGAATAATAAGTGAAGCTTCTTAGGCTATTTGTAACACAGTTTGACGTATTTTAATACTCAGAATGACTACCTAAAAATCCAGGAGAGGCTTGCATACTTCTGCTGACGCAATTTCCTTCTCCAAATCCAAGAAAAACCGTCCAGAACTCCAGTCTTGTCCCCGACATCAATTTCACCCTGGCCGGACAACAAAGCGATGTCTCAAAAGCGCCGCTTTTCCTTTGATCTGCCGACAACGCTCTCTCTCGACTTTTCCGGTCCTTTTTTTCGTCGGTTCAATTAAAAAGTGGAATCAGCGCCGAGTTACGATCGCAGAGGAATGAATTATCAAGTTTGCCTCCCTCGAGGCTCGATCGTAAATTTAAAAACTTCTCCAACTTCACGGCACGACGGACAATGATCGGGGTGGAGGGGGGAAATATGTGCGCGTATTAAACGACATTAAAAGTAAACAAAACTAGTAAAAGTTCAGCGGGCGGGGAAAGTTGGAATCGGGAGTGGGGGGGTATTGGAGTGGGAGTTACGGAAGTTGGGGTGAAGTATTTCACGGGGGGAAAGTTCGCTTGTTGATGTGCTCGGAAACTTCTCTTGAGATTGGCACGTGCTACCACCTTTGCTTTAGTCAGACAATGTAAGAGCACAAACTCCTTTTATGGAGATTAGTCTCTGAGCGATATGGGTTACTGATGATGTCGAATAAGGTGAAAATGGTATAACTCTTCTCTCTTTGACAAAATCTGATATAATTTCTTCAGCTTCATGATAAAAGATCTGTGAGCCAATCAATCGAATGATTACTATTTTAATTCATCTTCATTTCAAAAATCCTTCTACTGGCCCTGGATTTCACCATGGCAGAGGTAAATGTACTGGGTGATTGTTTATATTTTACTCAATACCTACCCAATTAATATTGGTAGTACAAAAACGTTTGAATGGGAAAATTTGAAGTTTTTTTTATGGGCATCCACAATTCAGTACTAAGAAATTCATAAAGGCATCGAAAACTTCAATATTTGTAATGAACTATTGTTTTTTAAATGGTTCACCCTGTATTTTATTTTTCTAATCGGTAAAGCTCTTTTTTCTGATTTCAAATATATATTGAGGTTAATTTCGGCAGTTTTTAAAAAATTTAGATAGTTTCTTCTGAATCTAAGACAGCTGTGGAATGCCACATGATAAGGATGCGATTTCTTTATATCAAATGAAACGTGGATAAAAAAACAACTGATATTTATTTTATTTATATATTAACTAGAAGTTGAATCAAGTGTTCAAATCACCCTCATATAAGTCTACACACAGTCGATAATTTTTAATTTATTTTAAAGGTTTTTCCCCACCATTTATGGAATATATTGAGGTTTTTAATTATTTTTTCCTCTATTCCAAAATTAATTATGCAGAGGGGCATTAACACTTTATATTTCGAATATCCCCATAAAAAAGTGTCCAAGGAGGTTAAGTAGGGACCATCAAGAGGCCACAGAAGACTATCAGGAGGCCATATAAAAAAATCACAGCATTCTCGAGTGGCGTTAGATTAAGACGAAAAATCTTATATTTTTCAAACACTGTCGTGATTAACCTCAATGAAGTATATATATTTGAAATCAGAAGAAAGAGCTCTACCGATTAGAAAAATAATATACAGGGTGTACCATTTGAAAAACAATAATTTACAACTGGTACTGAATTCCGAATGTCCATGAAAAATACTTCAAATTTGCCCATACAAACATTTTTGTACGACCAATATCAACTGAGATAGCTTTTGAGTGAAATATAAACAATCACCCTGTACCTACAAGAAAAAGTTTCACGAGTAGCCGAAAGGAAAACACCCATACTTGTGATCAATTGACAGGACGACTAAAAAAAATTAATGACATATTATACTTCATTCATTTTTATAAAATCACATAGGAAGCCATGGTATTGTTTTCAGGAGTTGGTTCTCCTGATGAAAAGTCACACAGAAAATATCGTAAATGACAAAACGACGTTGCCAGTTTGTTTCTTCGTTTACATATTGTTCGAAATCGAAATATTGCAAATAACTAGAAGAGGAATCCTTTCTATTAATTCATACAAACGTTAGTTATTTTGGTCCATCACATCTTTTCCAATTCATTCATTTTCCGAATGAATTCACATTATGAGAAATACGTAATTGCCAAGAATGTAGAAAGGGCAACATAGTGTTGACTTGGAACATAAAAATATTTTGACAAGCCTCATAACCTCCATTTTCGTTCGATACAGAGTGGAATGTGTCAAATTTCCAAAGCCAGAGCTGTGATTTTATATGTGTGAATAGAATCTACGAAAATAATCAAAACATGAATGAATTTTCAATTCATTCCACCCCTATCGTACGACGATAAAATTGTGCCTATTCTCACTATCTATCTCTCTATCGGTCGATACCTGTCCCACCCCTGCCCTTAATGAGACGGAATTTCCCACAAATTACTTACACTCGGTCGTTATACCTCAAAAAATAATGTTTTTTCTATTCTGTAGCAAGCAGTTTGAGGAAAAAATTTTTTTCTAGCGGTATCGACCTGGGTCATGTTTTCGACTAATTCGAGGTCGTAGATCACGAATATGTAATTTGTTTTGCTCCAAGAGCAGTATTTTAGGAAATAAATGACTTTTTGTGGAAAATCTTCGAATATTTGGTCAACTTTGAAGTGCTGTAGAAGCCAGAAAAATCACACTGGACAGATGCTGATTTTTTTGCTGATGACTGAGTCCTTCAAGAATAAAACGGTACTATTTTTGTTCATCTATCAGTAACGGTTTGGATTTTCTGATTTTTTCCGCGAAGGTACAAAATTTCGAAATTTCCATCGCCCATAACTTTGAAAATAATTTTTCCAGCAAAAACCTGTTTGCATATTCGTAATCTACGCCCTCGAATTAGTCAACAGTATAAAATTGGTTCGGATATGGGAAAAAAAATTTTTTCGCAATTTTTCCATACATATGCATGGAAATTTTGCCAAAAAATTTATTTTCTCCGATCGACACCAAACTTTAACCCTTGATTAATTCGAGGGCGTAGATTACGAATATGCAAACAGATTTTTGTTGAAAGGATTATTTTTCAAGTTATGGCCCATGGAAAATTCGAAATTTTGGGCCTTCGCAGAAAAAATCAGAAAATCTAAAATGTTCGCGATAGATGAATAAAAATCGGACCTCCCCATTCGTGAAGGATCAATCTATAAGCAAAAAAAATCAGCATCCGTCCAGCAAGATTTTTTTGGCTGCTACACCATTCCAAAGTTGACCAAATTTTCGAAAAATTTTCACGAAAAATGAGTTAATTTCCAAAATAATGATCTTGGGGAAAAACTGTTTGCATATTCGTAATCTACGACCTCGAATTAGTCAGAAAAATCACCCAGGACGATATAGCTCGGACAAAAATTTTTCGACATATTTCCAGAATGGCATATTTCACTATGAAAGTATAAAATGGCTACATCTACTCTGAAGCGGGAAAAACGGTATGTTCTAGTTCATTTTTTGTCACGAATTGAAGAATTAAAAAAACCATTTACGGTTTCAAATACCTCAGTTGCGTACCATTTTTAACTTCATTAAGATCACTACCTCTATATCTCGAAAAAACCGAATAAATTTCACTAGGACATCTCAATTTTCCAATTCATTCATTTTCCGAATAAATTCACATTCTGTGAAACACGTAATTGCTAAGAATGTAGAAAGGTCAACATAGCGTTGACTTGGAACATAAAAATATTTTGACAAGCGTCATAACCTCCATTTTCGTTCGATACAGACTGGAATATGTCAAATTTCCAAAGCCAGAGCTGTGATTCTATATTTGCGAATAGAATCTACGAAAATAATCAAAACATAAATGAATGTTCAAATCACGCCACCCCTATCGTACGACGATAAAATTGAGCGTGCTCTCACCCCTATCGGTCGATACCTGTCCCACCCCTTAATGAGACGGAATCGCCAAGTTTTGTCCAACTTTCGACGAGCTGTTAGGGGCGGTTTCCACCCAGTCCCGGGTCGTCGACGCAAGGCTTAACGGCCGAACGGAATGTTCGACAAAGTTGCCTCCTGAAGTTTGGGTAAGGCAAACTTTCGACTCGATGTCTTCAATGCCAATATGCAGATTGTGCCCTGAAGACATACTGATGTTTTGGAAATTTCAATGAAAAATGTCGTGAATAATACGGATATAAGGAAATAATGCTTACTCACAATCGTAATTTGTAAACTTCATACTTTCTCTATTTTTTCTATTAAAATATTCTGTTTTCTTGTGTTATAACATGTTTGGTTTATCTATGGGAGATGATTGCCTTTCATTGGTATCCCGTAGCGGTCTTCAAACATCTGAAGTGCCGAAAAATCATCACCTGGAAGGTCGTATCCGGTTTGAAAAACCCTCACGACCAGAGAGCAACAATTTGTGGATTTTAAATTTGAATATCGAAGGAATTTCGAAAGGAAAGTGTGATTACGTCTCCAAATTAGCTGATGAACATGGTATCAAAGAGATTCTTCTGCAAGAAACCCACACGGCAACAGAAAAAAAAATCCTCGTGAAAGAGGACAGTTGAAAGTTATGTATTAATTGATTTTTTACAAGTTTAGCTTGTTATGTTGAAAAATTGTCAGTTTCGTAACTTTCAACAGCTTCGGAAAGGGGAAATTGTCTTTTTTCATTTCAGATTAAGAATTACGAGTCGTTTTGGGAAGAATCTGTGTATCCGAGCCCATCGACGGATAACATGAAGATGATCACACTGATGTCTTTCAAGATTTTCCTGATATTTGATATTTTATGTTATTTTGTTTACGGGGAGGCAGGTTTTTTCGGCTGAGGTTTTTTCCCCTGGCTGTATAGTATCGTATGATACTAGTGTTGATAGTATCGTATGATTCTATAGTATCATACAAGGAATGTTATATTTTTTTACCTTAACTTAGGTACTTTTTGTTTCAACACTTATTGTATTATTTTAGCTCTCTTTTTCATAAGAATATATATATTGAAATATTAGATTGTGAATAATGAACTGTCAGACCCAGACTATGTTTGAATCGACCAACTTTTCATGTTGCGAATTTTGATATGAATGTATTGAAAAAAAAAATCTTTGTTACAATGGAAGATACACTTTCAAAATAGACGCCGCTGGGAGCTGTTCAAACCGTTCCTAATTACCTCCTCAACTCGTTGAATAGTAGGCCAAGCCCCGACCATAAATTAAACATAATGGGATGTAGAACAGGCCAATCAACCAAAGAAGAGTAGCTCGCGTTTTCACTTTCGTCAGGTACTCCAGTTTCTAGGTCAGCCGATTTACGACGCAGATCAAACGCCGACCGGTCCTAATTTTTTTTTACGACACCTACATCAATCTTCCGATGCGAATTAATGATAGGACTTGGACTCGAGTTTTTACGGCCACCCTACGACGTGTCGTTGGATACGCCCCTGACTTCTGCCACGTGAGACCGACGAAGTCATTTCCGGATTAGAAAAATGGCATGTAAAGATCTATAAGGCCACATTGAGTCACGAAATATTCGGAAACTTGTAAATTGTCTAGTGGCCTTACTAAGGGGATGTTACCAAAAATTTCCATTCATAATAAGAATGCAGAAGGCAGTGTTACTCGATATTCGAAAAAAGAGCCTTCTGTATTAGTATTTTCTCGAAGATTATAGAGTATAAAGATGGGAAACGAAGCGACTATAGTGATGCGGGTTATGGTTAAAATATTTAATTAGGGTCCATTTTGCATAGATTATATAAAGATTATTAGTAGGCTGTTGTCATTTTTGAAAGAAATACTTGAATAAATATTTTTGCTGAATGATGATTGCATTTTCTCGCGTATTTTCCACAGAAATAACTCGAAATCTACAAGAGTAGCACCTAGAACACTCCATAATCTTGGTTTGTGTATTTTTCTGTTATAAAATTTGTGTTAGAAACTGGCCGACATTCGAAATGCTTGGTGATTAATTGCAGAAATAATAGAAACAATAATCTTGAATGTGCATTATTTTCATTATCAAAGAGAATGGAAATGTAAGTTTTGAAACTCGTATCATGTAAATGTCTTGTTCATTGCTTTTTATTTTCAGTGTTGTCAAATGGATAGAGGTTTCGGGGCAGAAATATATTGTTCTGGATAATTTGTTTGCGAACCGAATTTTCTTCGGTCTCATTCATTAGATCAAAAAGTTCAACTCATAGAGGCAATGGTGGTCAGAAGAACTACTTATAGAGGCGGTGGTTCTCTTGACGACCCTTCCAGCAGTTCGACTCATCTACTAGACCCTCTAGACTCATTGAGGTTAAAATACACTGGGTAAGATATGTATGAATCGGGCCCAGAACAACTGTTTGATTTATCGATGTTCGATTTATCGAGAGTTCATTGTATGAATGAGTTCCTGAAATTGTTATAATTCTCTAATATGTGAACAAATTTTTTGAAATGTTCTCAATTTCATAATTATTGTATTGTAGTTGATTTTACACAATCATTTCAAATAAAAATATAAAGAATCCAAAACGTATTTCATTTGATTCAAAACACTGTGTAGATGGAAATTATAATCCTGATCCAAAAACGGAGCTCTGCTTTTGTTTTGTCGATCAGGATGTTTCTCTAAAAGCTCGACAAAGAATACTCAATTTAATGGAAATTTATGAAAAGTATAATTCGAATTTCGCGCCAATTAAAATAGTTTTCTGTACTGAATTATGTTTTCAGCGCCATCTAGGTGTCAAAAGTAAGAAACTAGCCAAAAATCGTAGTCGGATTTTAATAACACAGATGTAAGGGCGTTTCCTATCTTTCTAACTCTATAATCTTTGGTATTTTCTGAAGGAATATTTGGTTGGTAGAACTGCTTTGTCATCACAAATATAACAGATACATAGGAGATAAGGCTAATGACCCTGGCAGTCGAAGCCAAAATAATTAAATAAAAAAAAACATAGGAGATATGAAGTTATTATGATTTTGTTGAATACTGGAACCGAGCAGCTTCGTTGGGGCTCAGTATCTGGATGGGTAACCGCTGTGCCTACGAACTGAACAAAATTTTCGAGTTTTTTTCAGTTTTTTTCGGAAACGGCTCAAGATCACGGCCAACTTTCCGGGAAAAACACTAAATCTCGCGGGTATCGAAAAGTGTACCAAACAGGAACGTGCAAAGTTACGAAACAATAATTCACTGATAGCGATTAGCGACCCGAGTTCTGGCGAAACAGTCCATTTGAATTTAAATTAAATTGGGAGAAGTTCGGGCATCGGCCAGACGGGACCCAAGTTTCCAGCAAAACCGCCCTTCGGAGTCGTGCGTAAGAAGATCCAGGGCCCCATCGGCCCCCTACGATCGCTTCCCACTTCGAAACGTCAGATTTTGACGTTGCAACGCCTACGACATCTATGGTGGAGCAGAAAGAACAGTTACGGGACCATTGCCAATTTTCTATGATCTTCAGCGATGTGACAATTTCGAATTTAAAACGAGCGCTAAAAAAACGTATAGCTACAGTGACTTTATTCAAAACAGTGGCGACACGGGACGAAAAATCCGCCATTAAGAGGCAAATGTCAAATTTGATGATGGTTGCGTTCGGCAATCACGGCGGATCTGACATGATTACCGAACGCAGCTACTGCACCTGCTATGAATTTCTTTTGAGGAAAGGTATTCCAGTGATTATTTTTTTAAGATTACAGAAAACTAAAACAAATGTGTAAATGAAGCAATACCTTCATTAAGGTTTCAAGAGATTGTTGAAATGTTGAAAGTTTGGTCTGAAAACTGCAAATCTATCAAGTTTTTGTTTTGTCAGTTTGGTGAATTGAACTCTAGAGATCTATCTCTATGATTGAAATCAATATCTGTCAATATGCTTATTGCCAACGATTTATAACCTGAATTTTCCTGATGGGCTGAATTATATACTGTCACATTGACAATTCCGCATAGGCGAAATAAGTAAATTTCATCACAAAAAGTAATGAATTTTGACATTTGCCTCCTAATGGCGGAATTTACCACGTGACAAGGAACAGCCAATAAACGATGAGACATCAACATGTCGCCACTGTTTTGAATAAAGTCACTGTAGTGTAGCAAAACTTATGTCATCAGTGAACATAATCAAGAGGACAGGATATATTGGATGTCAAATACAGTTTCTTCTTTATAGTGTCTGAAATAGGAGCAACTTTGTCAGCAGATACTACTAGTGGACTCGTTAGCTCTATTATAATTTCTTCATTTCAAAAAGCCTTGAGAATGTTGAGTCGGTTCGGTTTTACAGAAAATAGGGTAAACTAGCAGAATCGAAAAGTGACGCCAAAATGCGATTTTGTTGCCATATTTTGCAGATTGCTTTCACTACTTCATACACTTCACTAGATTTCGTAATGAATCGACCCATACCCATATTCAACTTAGAAAATTTTATACATTTGCATTTTTGAGTCAAAGAGTTTTCTTTCAACGCCATAATCGTGAAATTTCATGAGGAAATGTTTTTAAAAATCAAAATAACTTTATACATAGACATTCTTTCGATTATGAGCAATACAATGTTATTACGGTAACATCTGAAGGGAGTACGAAACTTTCTTCAAATACACGATAAATTTTCAAATCTGGCAACGTAGCTGCGAATTTGACGTGATCTGTCATTTGTCAAAATTGCGATATTCCCGAAAATATGTCCTAATTTCATACCCAGCTCATTAGCTTGTCGTGTGCCGTGTACGTACGCCTTGTTACTGTGTCCTCATGCCTACTAAAACAATTTTTGTCATGAAAGAAACCTTTCTGGGTCCGGCCCTGCTCCGAATGGAGATTCCCGGTTTCGCCAATTCGCCGGGGTGGCGTTAACTACGGCGGGAGGGGGGCTGTTTGAGGTCAAACGTCATCGATCCCCGAGATCCCGACCCCTCCCCCTCCAAGTTGCGGAGCTATCATTCCCTCCCCCGTGCGAGGTAACTCTTCGCCGAACGGAGAGAGCCGCTGTTATCTGTTTTTTCTTCTTCTTTGATGAATGGCGCTCGATCTCGAATTTCTGTGTTCCAGGAACATTCGGTCAAGGAGAAGAATTTTCTGTGGATCCTTTATTCTATGTGTAGCGAAAGTATTTTGACAGGTCTCGTTAACCTCGATCAGTATTCAACCCATAGGACAAAGATTCATTGATACCAACCGGAGAAACCCAGAATGACAGCTCCTACATTACCTAGTTTATTATCAACATATTAACCTTCTTTATTTCCCATTCTCCTAATGACTCGGCTCTATCGAGGCCATGTGTTCAGGCTCAAGTGGATATTAAAATATCGCAATTCTCTCCGAACGAATCACCATTTTCCGGAGGAATCACCAACTACTTTCAACATTTCAGACTAGCTAATTCTCCTTTCGAACCTTACCAGTTGAACTTGAGTAATATTTTCGCGATCAATCGATATTGAAGCACCGGAATGGGACTCTAGGAAAAGTAAACATCTCGCCGAGACGTCCATTATTAACCTACATTCGCCCTTCGAAACATAGAGGAGAAAAAATATAGAATTATGTCGCTGAAACTTTCATTCGAAAGACGTGTCAGATTAAATCGTTGAAATTACAGTGACTTTATTCAAAACAGTGGCGACACGTTGATGTCTCATCGTTTATTGGCTGTTCCTTGTCACGTGGTAAATTCCGCCATTAGGAGGCAAATGTCAAAATTTATTACTTTCTGTGTTGAAATTTACTCATTTCGTCTATGCAAGTTTGTCAATGTGACAGTATATAATTCAGCCCATCAGGAAAATTCAGGTTATAAATCGTTGTCAATAAGCATATTGACAGATATTGATTTCAATCAAAGAGATAGATCTCTATGAGTTCAATTCACCAAACTGACAAAACAAAAACTTGATAGATTTGCAGTTTTCAGACCAAACTTTCAACATTTCAACAATCTCTTGAAACCTTAATAAAGGTATTTTTCCATTTATATATTTGTTTTAGTTTTCTATAATCTTAAAAAAATAATCACTGGAATACTTTTCCTCAAAAGAAATTCATAGCAGGTGCAGTAGCTGCGTTCAGTAATCATGTCAGATCCGCCGTGATTGCCGAACGCAACCATCATCAAATTTGACATTTGCCTCTTAATGGCGGATTTTTCGTCCCGTGTCGCCACTGTTTTGAATAAAGTCACTGTAGTTGAAATCAATGGATGAAAATCTTATGGATCGTAATTTTCGCGGTCCAAATAGTGTGTCACTGTGGAATTTCTTATTTTTCTCACGTCCTAGTTGAGGGGGTCTATTAGCAATTGATTAACAGTCGTCAAGGTGAAATTGTACAAGATTTGGGATCTTGATGTTCGATGTAGCAACTTCCAAATTCTCATGAATTTTTGGATAATATCACTTCTCCAGACATAACTATGATACTTTGTTAGACACCGTGAGACAACAGCACAGAAAACGGAAGTAAATTCGATTTCAGAAGGTACTGACAGTTTCGTTATTTATCTGTCAGAGGGCCAGAGAGAACTATCTGACAGTTCTCGTACTTTAGACCTACGATGCATAGAACTCGACAAAATATCTCGATTAGAATTATATGGATCTGGTACGATTATCGGGACCACTGAACTCCACCGTAATCAATCAAGGAACATTCCTGAACACAGAAGAGCGAAGAGGCGTGTTCCGCGAAACCTCTCAAGGGCGGGAAACTCGTGACGCGGCACAAAGGTGCGAAATTATCATATTTTACGCGACAGGAGAGCGCTGCGACGAGATAAATATGGCGAAATCGATAAAATACGCGCTCTAAGTGCCGATTTATGCAGATGCTATAAATAGCGGACGCGGTATCTCGGCTTTACGAGCGGAGTTTTCGTGTATTAATAGAAACACCTATCCGGTGCGTGGAAACACGAAATCGCCGCCCGTGGGCGCGAATATTCATCGCGGGTTCCGAATATTTCGAAGGTGCGTTCGCGATCTCGAGATTTGACGAGGGGAACGCGTGCGGGAATTTCGCGAATCCGAACGCGGGATTTTGGAGAGGGAACGCGCCTGGCGATAATTCGCAATAAAGCGGATTAATATGGAGTTATTACAGCGGCGTCCGTTGAAATTCTTCGGATGTAGAATGTTTCGAATGAACGATTGTTAATTTAAGTTCTGGATTCCCCTCAAACACGAACTATACAGGGTGTACCAAGTTCGACGGCCTATTGGGCGTTTCTGGAGAACTGGACCTATTTGAAATCTGAAAATTGGGATTTTATTATTGTTTGACATTATCTACCGATCTAAAATATTCTTGAAGCCTGACCACATTCATTTATACAGGGAGTGAAAAAAAAATTTCAGAAATTTTTTTTTGTTTTCGAATTTGATAGATTATGCAATTCTGAATACATTTGTACTCAAATCGTTGCATTCGTCGAAATACTTTCCAAAATATCGAAAAAAAACTGAAGAAAAAAGGGAGATAAGTGTATCTGAAATTTTTTTTTCACTCCCCGTTTAACTGAAAGTGGTCAGGCTCCAAGAATATTTCAGATCGGTAGATAATGTCAAACAATAATACAATCCCAATTTTCAGATTTCAAATAGGTCCAGTTCTCCAGAAACGCCTAATAGGCCGTCGAACTTGGTACACCCTGTATTTTAAGAAAAAGGAAAAATGAGAAACAAAGAAATTCTTTGCCTTCAGCCATACCGTTTTTTTTTAAACATGCTCCTTCCTTCATATTCTTTATTCTATGTATGGGCTATTTGACAGATGCCTACTTTATCATCTCGCGCTGAGATCATAGAACTTTTGACAGTTCTTCCTCTTCCATGACTCGATAATCGTTCAGATAAGTGTGAATGTTCACAATCGCATAAGTATTATAAGAACTTCGTAGTCGAGAGTAAATTTTCGATGAATCCGTTTCCCCCTGATTGCTGTGTCGTGCCAAAACTGACGTATCCTCGGCTCATTGCCCCGAAACGATCGGAACATCGCAACCCCGTTGCATAACTCCGCCAAATCGGCCGACTAAGCTCTGGCAACGGTAGCGTAGTTTCCGCTGACTGCGCTTTTGTTTATCGCCCAATTATTCCGTGAAAAAACCCCATCGCGACTTTATAGGTTCGACGTTTTTCATGTAGTCGTCATCCCCGCGCACTCAGCACTTTTCCCCTGCAGAATACGCTGTCGATGCGCTCCAATTGACGTTCGCTGTCATTGGTTTTCCCCTCTGATCACAGGCGGATCAGGAAAGCCTAATTCGTCCAAGAAAGAAGCCAGTTGGTAACACTGAGGCTCTACTCTCTATGATTAATCGTTGTCGATGATTTCCGTACGAGATTCTATGGAACTGTCAAGTTGACAATCAGTTATTCCAACATGTTATCGGTGATTTTCCTAGGAAGTTGAAGTTCTTCATATTGGAGTTTTAAATGGTTACGCCGCCTCTGTTTCTCTTTTTAAACCATCCCAACCCTTGTCGAACTTAGAGCGACGTCAGCGAGTTCTGCAACCTCCACTTCAGACAGTTTTTCGGATCGTTGACGCCAATTGACGTGTCAATTTCGAAATCAGCATTTCAGCATGCCAAATTGTCTCCCCGTTTATTCTAGTCCCTTCAGGGGTAATACTGATAACTTTGGACAAAAAATTGATCCTATATTGAAATATTTGGAGAACAAGTGATTCGAAAAGTTCAATAAAGATTTAAAAACGTGGTAACATTGTTTTCTACTGGACCGCGCACAGATATCAAAACATTCTATGGCTGTTTCCGGTTGCACAACCCAGAAAAGAGTGTATAACAATCCTTGAACAGATTAAAGACGTGCACAGCCACAAAATTCAGCAAGACGCATAATACGAAAATAAAATTCCAATACCAGCGTAATGCGATACGGAATATTCTTTTATTATAAATAATTCCGGTTTTATCAGAGTTGTTTTCGCATTCGCGAGCACAATTTATCGAAAAGGTGGGGCGTTTATTGAATTTTACTCGGACGAAATTAAAGTACGACCTCGACCAGTAATTTTTTTCCACTCACAGCACGTAACTTTAATCGTGGGAATTTTCCACGAATTCGTTTGTTTACATAAATATCTCGCGAATTGACGATATATGGTGTATTGAGCAAGTTTCGAATGGGAGTGGACAGATTTTCGAGATTCGTATCTTATGTTTACTCACGTCAAGTTCCGTCGTGAAGCAATCGGTACACGAAAAAACTTTGGCTTCATTCACTCACTCCTTTCAGCGAGGAAATATTCACATTCACTTGATGTTATTGTTTGAAACGTCCATTATTACAATACATGGAAAATTTCAACGTCAACGGAAAATATTTCTGTGAAATGATTGATGAGGGGGAACTCTGTGTTCGGACGACTTCACAATCGATCTGTTTAGTAATCAATTTTCAATCCACTTTTACAAATCGTGGCAGGATTTTCTCAAAACCCTTTTAAATCACTCTGAATTTCGTGGAAAATATGAGTAATGACATCAGAATAAGTGGATATTGAAATACCGTAAGGAAAGGACGCATAGAATACCTGTTGACACAACCCAAATTTTTGAGTAGGTATTCCAAGTTCGTTTTTATTTGCGACGATGAAAGCTGGCAATGTTGGGAACATTATTTTCGATAGGATTCGGACAGCTGTGAGAGTCGTAGAATTATTTAAACGATTCCCGAATTCTTTTCGCAAGGAGATACCAGAAGACATCATCAAAATCAATAACCTTCAATATCATTTGACAGTCGTCCATTATCTCGAACTGAATGGTGAAGGGAAACCTGAGTTCTATGTTCTGGGCAGTTTTTAGTGATGCCACGTCGAATGCGTTCCGGTATGAAGCAAAAGAGCGATAATTACCGCAAAACTCTTCATGATTGAGACACGACAATTTACGAACGCATCCGCAGAAGAGAGAGAGTAATTTTCGAGTTTAAAAATGTATGTCACTGTAAGATTTCTTATTTTTCTCACGTACTGAGTTGAAGGGGTCTTTTAGAAATTGATTAAAAGTCGGCAAGGTGAAATTGTACAAGATTTTGGATGACTTGGGATCTTGAAAGATCGCAAATGACATGTTTGATGTAGCAACTGCCAAATTCTCATGAATTTTTGGATAATATCACTTCTTCAGATACAAGAGCACAGATAAGGGAAGTAAATTCGATTTCAGTAGGTACTGACAGTTTCGTTATTTATCTGTCAGAGGGCCAGAGAGAACTATCATGACAGTTCTCGTACTTTAGACCTACGATGCCAGGATTTTCTCAAAACCATTTCAAATCACTCCGAATTTTCATGGAATATATTAGTATTGACATCAGAATAAGTGGATATTGAAATACCGCGAAGGAAAGGACGCATAAGATACCTGTTGACTTAACCCAAATTTTTGGGTAGGTATTCCATGTTCGTTTTTATTTGCGACGATGAAGCTGGCAAGGTTGGGAACATTATTTTAAATAGGATTCGGACAGCTGTGAGAGTCGTTGAGTTATTTAAACGGTTCCTGAATTCTTTTCGCATGAAGATACCAAAAGACAACATCAAAATCAATAACCTTCGATATCATTTGACAGTCGTTCATTATCTCGAACTGAATGATGAAGGGGAACCTGAGTTCTATGTTCGGGGCAGATTTTAGTGATGCCACGTCAAATGCGTTCCGGTATGAAGCAAAAGAGCGATAATTACCGCGAAACTCTTCATGATTGAGACGCGACAATTTACGAACGCATCCGTAGAAGAGAGAGAGTAATTTTCGAGTTTAAAAATGTATGTCACTGTAGGATTTCTTATTTTTCTCACGTCCTGGGTTGAAGGGGTCTTTTAGAAATTGATCAAAAGTCGGCAAGGTGAAATTGTACAAGATTTTGAATGACTTGGGATCTTGAAAGATCGCAAATGACATGTTTGATGTAGCAACTGCCAAATTCTCATGAATTTTTGGATAATATCACTTCTTCAGATACAACAGCACAGATAAAGGAAGTAAATTCGATTTCAGTAGGTACTGACAGTTTCGTCATTTATCTGTCAGAGGGCCAGAGAGAACTATCATGACAGTTCTCGTACTTTAGACCTACGATGCCAGGATTTTCTCAAAACCATTTCAAATCACTCTGAATTTCGTGGAAAATATGCGTAATGACATGAGAATAAGTGGATATTGAAATACCGTAAGGAAAGGACGCATAGAATACCTGTTGACACAACCCAAATTTTTGAGTAGGTATTCCAAGTTCGTTTTTATTTGCGACGATGAAAGCTGGCAAGGTTGGGAATATTATTTTCGATAGGATTCGGACAGCTGTGAGAGTCGTTGAGTTATTTAAACGGTTCCCGAATTCTTTCCGCGAGAATATACCAGAAGACATCATCAAAATCAATAACCTTCAATATCATTTGACAGTCCTCCATTATCTCGAACTGAATGGTGAAGGGGAACCTGAGTTCTATGTTCGGGGCGGTTTTTAGTGATGCCACATCAAATGCGTTCCGGTATGAAGCGAAAGAGCGATAATTACCGCAAAACTCTTCATGATTGAAACACGACAATTTACGAACGCATCCGTAGAAGAGAGAGAGAGAGTAATTTTTGAGTTTCAAAATGTATGTCACTGTAGGATTTCTCATTTTTCTCACGTCCTGGGTTGAAACTTGAGTTCTATGTTCTGGGCAGTTTTTAGTGATGCCACGTCAAATGCGTTCCGGTACGAAGCAAAAGAGCGATAATTACCGCAAAACTCTTGATGATTGAGACACGACAATTTACGAACGCATCCGCAGAAGAGAGAGACAATCGGTTCGGCCGACAGCTGACCC